>JAPPVO010000019.1:138414715-138884612 GCA_030407325.1 Camellia japonica
GGGCTGTCTTGCTACTGTATTTTCGTTTCCATGTCTATATTGTGCATGTTTGGTATAGATATAGGCCATTTCGGGTGCCTAAATTCATGTTTCGGGGCCACTTCATGCATCGGGTGTACTTTCACCTCATTTCGGGCCGTTTTCCCCACATTTCAGTGCCAAAATTCATTTGCATCTTTGCATATCATTTCCAGGCCATTTCACGCCTTAGGGCCATCGCCTCGGTTTGCGTGCCCGTGTGCACGCATTTCGAGGCATCTCATTTTCATCAATCGGCCTCTTATGTGAGTGTGGCTGAGGCTCCCTCATGTTAGTATAAGTCCATATTGCATTGTGTATGCCATTTTAGTCTCATTGCATTCCGTATGCCATTTTCTCGGTTTGCGTGCCCGTGTGCACGCATTTCGAGGCATCTCATTTTCATCCATCAGCCTCTTATGTGAGTGTGGCTGAGGCTCCCTCATGTTAGTGTAAGTCCAATTGCATTGCGTATGACATTTTATGCCTTAGGATCATTTCTCAGTTTGCGTGCCGGTCTGCAAACGTTCGAGACATCTAGTTTTTCATAAGCATTGTGTATGTT
The DNA here is from genome assembly GCA_030407325.1 of Camellia japonica. Taxonomy (NCBI): domain Eukaryota; kingdom Viridiplantae; phylum Streptophyta; class Magnoliopsida; order Ericales; family Theaceae; genus Camellia; species Camellia japonica. The sequence continues at coordinate 138,415,299 of JAPPVO010000019.1, forward strand.
AGGATTGTATCTTAGTTGCATTTCATACATATCCTGCATATCGCATCGTGTTCGGGATAGGAGTTAGCCCGGGCACGGGAAACGAGGCACGTTTCGTACTCCGAGTAACGGAACGCGTCTCAATTTCCAAGTCACCGACACTCCGGATTATCCATGATGGAGTTAGGTTTGTTGTAGCATTCATATGCATTCATCCTATATTGAGTTGTGCAATCGACTCCTCGGCCATCATGTATCGAGATGCGTGATTGGTGGCACGAGGATCGAGGGATGCATATATTTGTGAAATACATTGCTATGCCCCTTTCCTGCTCTCTGTTGCAGCAAAATCAAGAATCAGCAACTTTTCGGAGTCTGGCATGCATTTTGAGGAAGGTGCAAACAGAGGCTAATTGGGGCATCCAGTGGATTTCCGCGCAAGGCAGCCCAGCATAATCATTCATCAGAATCAAGGCACCCTGGCTTGCATGCCAGTTTTAGTTTTTCTTAGTTAATTTGTAATTAATTAGGAATCTGTATTATTCTTTCATTCGGGACTGTATTATTTATTCGGACCCTCTGCGCGAGGGCATAATTGTAATAAGTGTGGGGAGTGTGTGATGTATGTCTTCCAACCCCACGTCTTTCTTCCCTTTTATTTACCGCTTATGATGGTTAGATAGGGCATATTTCAATTAGCATACAGTATGATAGCATGTTTGCATCATTCATCTGTTTTGCACGCACCGGGCTCGGCGCATCATACAAACTGCATTTGTATTTCAATTCAAGTGAATACTTGATAGCTGTAGCATTCATATGCCATGTTTAGAATAGCCGAGCCTGCTATAGTTGCATTTTTGCATGTGTTGCATTAGGCATTTCTGTATAATTAGGATCATGCATGATTTCTAATTAGTTTCTGTTTTGGCTGGAGTACTCGGTGAGTTTTATGCTTTAGCATCCTTGCATGCGTGTGAGTGACTGCCATGAATAGCATGCTTACCATGAGGCTATGTGCTTATGTGATATAACTGCCTTGAATGCCTGTGGGTGGAGGTTGGGTTACTTGAATTGGGACAATTCATCAAATGTTTGTTTTAAGCCCACTAGATAGTGGCAAAATCATGTTTTCTAAGCCCACCCGAGGGTGGCAAATCCACGTCTTAGCCTACCTGCGGGTAGCACCATCAAACCATTTTCAAACAAACAAACATGAAGTGTTTTGTTCCAATTCAGGCGACTCAGTCTATACTTGTATGCTGTGCGCATCACATAGTAAACTAGGCTAATAACCGGAATAAGAAACTCACAATGTTTTCAAAAATAGATATCATGGTTAGTAGAGGCCGGTCTTTGACCGGGCGAGCGGGGGTGCTCACGAAGTGACCTTCCCCAATCGTACCCAAGTTCCCGAGCCGAGGCAACTTTGGTGATGACGGACACGTGGCCTTTGGCACCGAGTCAGGTTTCCTAAATTTCCCATAAAAAAAACATTTAGGTGGCGACTCTGTATCTGGCAAAGCAGTCCATGTTTGGCACTCTTTCAAAAAATCTGTTTTCCAAAACGATTTGCCGGATTTGGACTCTTTGGTTCAAGATTAAGAACCGTGACATTTGAGTCCTTCGAACTGTTGGTGACCCATATCGAACCAGAACGGGGGGGGGGGGGGGGACTCGCAACTCCTTTCCCCGGGAGTACGTTCGGGACGTCTACAGGGTGTTTGGCTCTCACTTTATCTGTATGTGCTTGTTAGAGTGCGTCTCTACAGGGAATGCATGTATCAGGTTATGAGTTGGGCATCAGGCCTGCGGGCATCAGTCAGTATCTGAGAATCAGTTGTCTGCGGATATCAGATTCAGTATTGGGGAACAGTGATACAAGGACAGTGATCAGTGATTGAGGACAGTGTATATTCAGCTTATCAACGTGTGTTGTATGCCCGACTGTGTGTTGTGTGTTTAATTTAAGCTGTTATGCTGCCCGTTTATCTGGTTATTTATTTCCTTTTCGCTTTATTTATCTTTTTGCTAGGGCAGTTTTAGCACGATTGCTTCCAACCAGTAGATATTCCCAAGCACTTTGGACGAGGTCGCCGACTCAATCGATCTGAGGATCTGGTTGACGGACATCCAGTGTTCCACTCCCCCCCCCAGTTATTAGAAGAAGGCCGAGGAGGGCGCAGTGTGTCAGAGCAGGGATTACCGGACAGCGGGCTACTTAGTGGCAAACAGTCAGGTTGAGATTTCTGTTTCCGCCATAGAGATACACTTACCGGTCAGTCAGATGGAACAGCAGAATACATCAGGGATGGAGGCGATGATGCGCCAAATGCAAGAAAGCATGAGACAGATGCAGGAGGATGCCATCGCCAAGCGGAATTTTCTAAGCAACAGCCACAGTCATGGCCCAGCAGGCCGAGCTGATTACTAGGCTGCAACAGCAGAATGCAGCATCTGCTTCACATCAGGCTCTCCTCCACCCGGGGCTCCATTACCCGAGCAGGCACCCTACTGGTCAGAATACCCTCCCGAACACTCAGAACACCCTCCCAACACCCAGAACACCCCCAATGTCAGAATATTCAAGGAGGACACAACCTTCCAACGGGGCCGGCTCCGCCCCCACTCCGCCTCAACTGTCCAAGACTCACACACCCAACCATCCGGACTCTCCCTTCGAGTTCGAGATAGACCATACAGCTCTGAAACTGAGCAAGCTTGAGAAGCTTTTCAAGAAGTCACAAGGGGTGAAGGCAATTCCGGACATCGAAGATGGGTACACCGATGTGGCCGTAACATTGCCAGACAGATTTAAGATGCCGCAAATTGACCGCTTTGACGGGTCCGGGACCCCATGGTCCATCTTCGGCTATTCTCAGACATCCTGCGGCCAATGGGCCTAACCCGACCACAAAAGCTTTCCCTGTTGGCCGAACTTTGTCGGGTGTGGCAGCCATCTGGTACGCGAAGTTTAGAAGATGAGGTAAAAAGAAGCTGGGATGAAATGGCTGAGGCCTTTGTTGCACAGTACTCGTACAATACACAGATCGAGATTACAACCCGTGATCTCGAAACAACGAGGCAGGAACCCAAAGAAACTTTCTCAGATTTCGTAACTCGATGGAGAGCAAGGCATCGATGATGACTTTGAGGCCTACAGACAAAGATCAAATCAGGATGATTGTGCGCAATCTCCAACCGAAATTGATGCAGAAGATGATTGTACTCCCCTTTCCCACCTTCTCAGATTTACACGAGATGGGGGTACAGATCGAGGATGCAATGAAACAAGGTCTGATCGACCAGGATAAGGAGCAACCCAGAAGGACTTTCAACCGTAACAACAACGCAGGCCCGAGTGGCGCTGCAACTGCACGAGCTTCAGAAGTGAGCACGGTCACCACCACTCCCCCTCCCCCAAGACCCATGACAGCCACGCCTTTCTCTGGCGCATCTGGAAGCAGTACCCAAAACACCAAATATCAACCCAGAGGCCAAAGAACCTTCACCCCCCTATATATGCCCCTGTCCAAAGCTCTGGGGGTGTTAATCAGAAAGAAGCACTTGACGCCCTTAGAGCCGAGGCCATTGCCAAATCCACTCCCTCCCTCTCATGACCCGGCAAAATACTGCGCGTATCACCAACAGCATGGTCATGACACCGACCGTTGCTATAGATTGCGTCATGAGATCCAGGATCTTATTGACAAGCAGGTGATCGCGCCTCCCGACAAACCCAACGTCACAACAAATCCCTCCCACCACATAACCAAGCCCCTCCTCCCAACAGAATCAACTTCATCCAAACTGGGGTCGTGTCTTACGATCCTAGTATCTATATCACCCCATCCCACCTACCTAAGCCGGAGGTGATCCTTCCTGTCTGCACTGACTTGTGCATGATGGACATCTCCACGACCCAATCTGAGCCAATGGTGGTGACCACCGAAGATGGGACAGAGCAGATTTCAGAGGAAAGTGGGGTTGCTGAGTCTGAGATTGAACAGTCTGGGAATCTTGCTGAAGGAGCTTATGATCCGAGTGAATACATCCAGTCAGTGGGCCAGTCTGAGCTGAGTGGGGCTGCCAGAAAGACAGAGTTATGTGTGATTCAGGGGACAGATTTGAATGGGGAAAGATGATCTAACAGCTGTGGGAGGGACTTTGCCAACCTCCAGTTCTTCAGTGACCAAGAATCGGGGGATGCAGCAATCAACTGGTTCGAATATGAGGAGTCGGCAGAAGTTGTCGGATGGTTAGATGATCAACCAGACGTTGTAGAATATCAACCAGAACAGGGCCCAGCAGGGGCGAGAGTATCAATGGTGGCCGGAAGGGCCGAGGTCAGAATCCACCGCCGGAGAGCGCCGGCACTAAGAATTTCGCTCAGAATTGGGGATTGTAAATGCAGGGAATATTGAACAACCAGCTGTACTGACGCAGTTGGAACAACAAAGATTTGAGGATTCCGAGAGAATCAGAAAAGCTAAGGCCCATGTGGGGGTCGAGAGTGCTGTGTGCACGGAACAGAAAATGCTGCGGGCATAAAGACTGAAGGTGCTGCGAGTACGATCATACCGGAGCCGGACAGGTGTTGTCGGCTGCCGACGGAATGTGGTGGGAAGACGATGACTTATGTCTTGCCCACACAGATGAAGACTGGGGAGGTAACCAACCAGATGATACCTGGTATATTGACGAGGTCGCTCATATGACAAGAAGTGGGCGGTATTTCAAGCCCCAACACTTAGACCAACCTGAGGCGTCTGGGAAAGACAAAGAAGCTGAGAAACAGAGAGAGAAACAGATTGAAGAAGAAGCTGTGCTCAAGCAATTGAAGAAGATACAAGCAGACATCTCCATCTGGGGACTGCTTATGGCATCGAGGGTGCACAGACAGGCCGTCCTATCTGCCATGGACAAGGCCAAACTCTCTATAGACACTACACCAGAGCAGCTGGTTGGGCTGGTTTTTCCGGGAGGAGGTTCCCGGCATTAACCTTTTCAGACAAGGAATTACCGCCTGAGGGCACAAACCATAACAAACCCCTCTACGTTTCCGTGGAATGTAGAGACAAGTGGATACCGGTGGTACTTGTTGATACCGGGTCCGCCATCAATGTCTGCCCAGCCAGAACAGCGTATGCATTGGGTTGAAGCCCGCGGACTTCACACCAACTACTCAGGTGATCAGAGCATACGATAATACTAGCAGGGAAGTGATGGGGACTGTCAAGATTCAAACCAAGGTTGGTCCAGGACAACACGACATCGAATTTCATGTCTTGGACGTTCCCGCAACCTTCAACCTACTCTTGGGGCGGCCGTGGCTGCACCAAGTAAAGGCAGTCTCTTCCACTCTACATCAGATGGTGAAATACCCCTATGGAAAGGGAGTAGCCATTGTGTTCGGGAATCATCAATCCATCCGCCTCCAGAGGTATCTACGCCAGTCCTGGAAATCGAGCATGGCACAGAGGACGTATTCTTATAAGGATTCACTTTGGCTGAGGCCCGGGTAGTACAGAATATTATGGCTGTGAATGAGGGGGTATACATCAGTGCTCAATCCGTCTACCTCATGAACAAGCTACAACACATCCCCCGGATGGGATTGGGAAGGAGCGGCCGAAAAGGCATCGCAGCATTGGCCGAAGTGCCACTCAACCCTCATACCTTTGGCTTGGGTTATCTGCCCACCAAAGAGGACTGGGTGAGGAAGGGAAAAGAAATGGCCGGAAGAGCCAGAGCGAAGAAGGCTGGGAAGCCTTTTGATTAATACACAGGCCCATTCAGGGTACCCTGAACGGACGCTTTGTCCGGGAGGGGGAGGACTTTCCATTTTGCGGCTTCCCGAGCCGTGGCTAAACGCGGAGAAGAAGCGCGTCCCAGGCTTCGAGATCTTCTTTGACTGCAACTATCCGGGGATGACGTTGCCACAGAGCAGACAGACCCACCAGCTGAGGTTGAGCAGTGTAAAGCAGGGGATCCTGAGGGCACAGAATTTGAAATGGGGGTAGCGCTGGCATGTCTACTCTCTGATCCTCCGATCGACCATGAGTGCTTGGGGGATAACTTCGCGGTTTCCATGATTGGGGATGAAACGGCTGCGAGCCAACCAGCAGCTATCTTGGATGCATCTATCGCACCCTCTCTCACTTGGCAATACGAGGAGGGATTTTTGTCCAGCAGCACCGGGTCAGGTAGTGAGCCGGAATCTGATTCCACCGAGTCTTGTGAGTCGGAATCAGGTTCCAGCTCGACTGAGTCTGAGTCTGGTACTCCTGGGGATGTTAACCCGGATGCCACAGTCCTGTCTAGGTCGTCTTTTTCCTTTTCATTTGAGTCTGTTGTAAATGAATCGGACGATTTGGATGAACTTAATGAGAATCAGGTGACTGTGGTTTCTGAGTATTTTCTGTGCCCTTGATTTATTGCATTAATTCAGACTTTCAAAACTTTGATGAAAACGACGAGGACGAAGTTCCTCCGGTTTTGCAACGTTTAATTGAGCAAGAGCAAGAGAGATTTGTTAAACCTTAATGGATGAAATCACTACCGTGAACATTGGTACTGAGGAGGACCCGCGGCTGGTCCAGATCGGGTCCACGTTGTCTTCGGAGGAACGCGAGCGCTTAGTCGCTTTATTAAAAGATTTCAAAGATGTTTTCGCGTGGTCCTACGAAGACATGCCTGGAATCGATCCTGAGATTGTACAGCATCGGATCCCCCTTGACCCCGAGGCCCGACCTGTCAAGCAGAAACTCAGAAGGATCCGCCCGGATTGGGCTCTCAAGATTAAGGAAGAGGTCACCAAGCAAATCGACGCAGGCTTCCTGCTGGTATCTGAATATCCGACTTGGTTGGCCAACATTGTTCCGGTGCCGAAGAAAGATGGCAGGATCCGGGTATGTGTGGACTTCAGGGATTTGAACAGAGCTAGTCCGAAGGACGACTTTCCCTTACCGCACATCGATGAGTTGGTAGATTTCACAGCAGGGCATGCTTTGCTCTCATTCATGGATGGCTTCTCAGGCTACAACCAGATAGTGATGGCACCCGAAGACCGGGAAAAGACTGCATTCACTACCCCGTGGGGGACATACTGCTACAGGGTAATGCCGTTTGGGTTGAAGAACGCTGGAGCTACTTATCAACGGGCCGCGACCACAATATTGCATGATATGATCCACAAAGAGGTTGAGGTGTATGTGGACGACATGATTGTCAAGTCCAAAGAAAGAGAAGGCCACTACACCGCCTTGCATAAGTTTTTCCAAAGGATCAGGGAATTCCGGTTGCGGCTAAACCCTCAGAAATGTGCATTTGGTGTTACAGCGGGAAAAATGCTCGGGTTTCTGATTACACAAAGGGGCATCGAGGTCGACCCTTCCAAAATCAAGGCCATCCTAGAAATGCCCCACCAAGGACTGAAAAGGAGGTGCGAGGCTTTCTGGGTAAAGTGCAATTCATAAGACGGTTTATCTCAAAATTAACCTTGACTTGTGAACCACTTTTTGGTCTCCTGAAGAAAGGCAAGAAATTCCAATGGGACGGCCGATGTCAAGCTGCATTTGAACAGATTAAAGAATATTTACAGAACCCGCCCGTGTTGTCACCGCCAGAACCAGGGAAACCGTTGATTTTGTATCTGTCAGTGACTGAAACTACAATGGGCTGCATGCTTGCACAAGAATCAGAAGACAAGGTGGAGAGAGCCATCTACTATCTCAGCAAGAAGATGCTGGAGTATGAGACCCGATATACACCGCTGGAAAAGGCTTGCTTAGCTTTGGTATGGGCTACCAGGAAGCTGCGGCACTACCTGTTAGCTCACTCTGTAATGTTGGTTTCACGACTTGATCCCATCAAATATCTTTTCGAGAAACCAGCACTTACAGGTAGGCTAGCTCGTTGGTTGCTGTTGCTCTCCGAATTTGATCTCACGTACGTGACACGCAAGTCAGTGAAAGGAAGAGCAGTGGCAGAGTTCCTTGCCGACCACCCGGTTGAGGGGGATGAAGCAGTTGAGTACCTGTTCCCGGATGAATCAATTCTGCATATCGACGATGAAACTTGGACGATGTACTTTGACGGAGCGTCAAATCAACATGGGTATGGGATAGGAGTGTTGCTGATAGCACCCGACAATTCCCGTATCCCTCTCGCCTTCAAACTCCGATTCAAAGTCTCGAACAATGAAGCAGAATATGAGGCGTGCATCGCTGGTCTAGAAGCAGCCCTGGAACTAGGGGCAAGACGGTTGGACGTCATTGGGGACTCGAACCTTGTTGTGTCTCAAGCTAAAGGAGACTGGAAAGTGAAAGAGGAAAAGATGATGATGTATCACCAGACCTTGGATTTGCTGATTCCTCGGTTTGAGAAGCTAAGTTTTACTCATCTACTAAGAGAGAACAACAGGTTCGCGGATTCTTTAGCAACTCTATCTTCTATGATAGACATCCCGTGTGGAGTCCGAATGCGTCCAGTCATCATTGACCAGAAATTTGCACCTGCCTATGAGTCGATCGCAGCCATAGATGAAGTTCAGGACGAAAACCCCTGGTATTACGACATCTGGAACTTCTTGGAGAAAGAAGTATACCCGCCGGGGGTAAATGCCAAAGACAAAAGGGCAATCAGGAGAATGGCAGTTCAGTTCATCATCTGCGGGGGTAAACTGTATAAAAGGGGTCATCTGGGAATGCATAAACTGTGCGTTGATGCCGAAGAGTCAAAGCGTCTGATGGAAGCCATCCACGGGGGAGAATGTGGTGCGCACATGAATGGGGTAATGTTGGCACGGAAGATCCTCAGACAGGGTTATTACTGGTCCACCATGGAGGAGGATTGTATTGGTTTCGTCCGGCGATGCCACAAATGTCAGATTCATGCAAATCGCATGAACATTCCGCCGTCAAAGCTGTACAACATGACTTCGCCATGGCCATTTTCAGTCTGGGGAATTGATGTAATCGGAGCAGTTACGCCAAGGGGTCGAATGGGCATGAGTTCATCTTGGTAGCGATAGATTATTTCACAAAGTGGGTTGAGGCCCAATCTTATGCGGTGTTGAAGGCTTCGCACGTCGCAAAATTTATCAGAAACAACATCATCTGTCGCTACGGGGTCCCAAACGAAATAATTTCAGACAATGGTTCCCACTTCAAGAAGGAGGTGATTGATTTGTTGGAGAAATACAATGTGGCTTTTCATAAGTCGTCTACCTATCGGCCGCAAACCAATGGAGCGGTTGAGGCCGCCAACAAGAATATCAAGCGCATACTACAGAAGATGGTGGAAACCTACCGGGACTGGCCAGATAAGCTGCCGTTCGCTCTGTGGGGCTACCGGACTTCAATCAGAACTTCTACTGGGGCGACTCCGTACTCATTGGTTTATGGGATGGAGGCCGTTCTACCTATTGAGATTGAGGTTCCGTCATTACGAGTATTGGCTGAGTGCCAAATAGCCGAAGCAGATTGGCAGCAGAGCAGATTTGAGGAACTCATGCTTTTCGATGAAAGAAGGCTGAAAGCACTGTACCATATCCAAGGTTATCAACGCAGAATTGCCCGGGCTTTCAACAAGAAGGTTAAGTCCAGGAATTTAAAGGAAGGAGATTTGGTGCTCAAAGACAACCGAGCTCCCATCCACGACCCAAGGGGCAAGTTCAGACCTAATTGGACTGGTCCCTACATCATCAAGTCAATCTGGTCAGGTGGAGCTGTGGTTCTGATGGATCTAGATGGCTTAGAGTTTTCCCAACCGATCAACATGGACAAGTTGAAGAAATACTACCCTGAGAGGCTCGCTAGGCCGAAAACCCGAAAGGGCGACCTAGGCAAAACTCAGAGCACAGAAAATTTGAAATTATAAAAACTGAGCTCGCAAGGTTGAAAACCCGCAAAGGGCGGCCTTGGCAAAAGTTAGAGCGCAAAAGGAGAGTGAAAATACCCGAGCGAACCTAAGCCTGAACTACGTAAGGCTTGATTCCCATCTTTGGGATACGTAGGCAGCTTCATCCTGAAGTTCAGCCACAATCTTTTCCCCGATCAACTTTGTCCATTTGATCATCTCAGTCATCTCTATTCATCAGCATTTATCGTGATCTCCGGTACAGTGCTATTCAGACTAGGGGCAACTTTCCGTTGCAATGAAGTGTTGCCATCCAGACTAGGGGCAACTTTCCGTTGCACACAGTGCCGCATTCAAACTAGGGGCAACTTTCCAGTTGCCAGGATCCGGGGTTGTGCATCTCAGTGACAGATCTCAGGCGTGTCCAGTTCTGATCCATATCGAAAATAGTTTTGAAAGGTTTTAATAAAAGTTGACTTTGTTCAAATTAATCTTTTTTACAACTAAGACCATTTTTGGACCAAAGCGGAGAATTTTCAGTACCACAACCTTCAATTTCATTGATTTCAAAACAGAGTTCTCTTGCTCTTGCATACAATTGAAGTTGCTTTTTATTACGCTCATAATGAAAACTTGAAAGTACTAATAAAGCAATAAATCCGGGGCATAGTCAAGTCAGGTGTCCCTGCGCCCCCTTCCAGAGCTAGTTGAAGCCTCTGATGCCAAGCTGGCCCAATCTGTGCCTCCTCGTTGAGCCAATCCCAGCACTCGTCAGACAAAGTGCAACTGAAAACAGGGGCGGGGGCCAGGAGCTCTCTAGTCCTCCAGCCGTAGTATGTCGGGCAAGGTGTGCGCCTCGGACCGGGAAGTGACCGGTACTCAATCCCCTCCGGAGGGCAAGTCTGATCATGACCAAACTGGCGCAGAATACGGAATGGGAAATAGAATACGCAGTGAGTCAAGCCGATCAACCGATCCCAGTATCCTGGAACATGCTATAGCTCATCGCCGGGAGTTGAGCCAAGGACAGCGCCAAGCAATGCGATCTGCAGACAAATTGCACATCCATTCAAACCACCATCCCTCATCAAGGGCGTCGACTAGGCGTTGTCGAAAGAAATAGCCGCGGGCTGAGTAAGCAGGGCAAGAGTCCACAACTTGCAATTTATCCATCAACCATATCTGGGGAGGGATGAAAAATGAGAGAATAAAGAATAGAGAGATGTGCGATGAGAGAAAAGTAAGATGAGGGTTTTGTGAGAAAAACCGAGCCTGAGGGCCGAGTGATGTGAGCAAATACATATGTGAGCTTGGGTGGGAAACATTACCTGCAGCAGTAGTGGACTCCCTGCAAATCTAGTTGTCTCCCGGCGATAGAAAGCATCCAAGCCCATCAGTGTCTCGGCCAATGTCATGGCGATGCAACTCTTTCCTTCTTTCAAGCCTTGAGCAACTTCAATCAACGGATGCTAGATCCTCCGGAGCCCGAGACAAACAGAAAGTGAGATAGCATGCACAAACAGAGGGATGTTGTCGAAAACCTTGCCAATGATGGTCGCTGCGGTCGCCGCATCGGAAAAACGATTAATCAAGCCAAGGATATCCAACTCCCCGTTAATCAGGGATCGAGCATCATGCGCGGTTGAGTCCGCACATCCGCCCTAAAGCTTGGGCATGGCCAAAACGAGTTGAGGCAAGATCTCTCACCTCGCTCAGATCCATCAAAACTTGAAAATCTTCAAAAGTGGGACATACCTCTTGCCCTCCGAAGCTGAAGACGTGCGTCACCGGATTCCAAAATCTCGCCGCGGCATGGAGGAAAGGAAGGTGCAGTGGAGTCCGGCCCAGCGTGAATAGTGCATTCAAGCCGAAACCCCGGAAGTTCAACTTTTCCGAGCCATCTAAAGAAGAGATCCAAGATGTGAGATTTTCTATGAGAAATGCCTCCATTTTTGTGCAAAGTAGTGATGAAATGAATGAGTTCCAAAGTTGGAGCTTTTATAGGAGGCGAAACACTATTCGAAGGAGGACAAGTGTCAGAATTCTGTGGGCTGCAGGGAAAGGTGGCCGGCCGGCCACCTATTCTAGCAGGCCGGCCACCTTTGACTCAAAACATGGCCGGCCGGCCACCTTTCAGTCTCCAAAAAGCAAAATGTGGCCGGCCATGCTCATTGGTCCTGTCTCGCCCTCCGGAAGGAAGTTTGAGGCACTTTCACGCATCGGGAATGTTGGAGGCCTTCATTTTTCTCAGTTTCGGATGCGTCCCAGCACCCAGATCGTCCGAAGTACGCTGTGTTGTATTTTGCTTATCGAGTTGTTGTTTTGTTTATCGAGTTGTAAGTTTTGTCGAGCTGTCGCATTTTGTGTTTTGAGTTGTTACTCTTTGTTTACGCAATTTTGTTAAGTCTTGTTTATCGAGTCGTTACATTGTCGTATTTTGCTTATCGAGTTGTAAACTTGCTAAGATTCTGTTATTTCTTAGTGAGTCGAGTTGTTTGATTTGTTGCGTCGGTTCATTACCTGACCCGGTAAATACACAAGGCACATTTCCATTCAATTCCATTTTTGTGCAAAATGATGCGATGCGATGCTAAGATTTCAAATACAAACACTTTTCAAAAGCTGTTTCATTCCATCATGTTTTACAACAAAATAAAGGTACAAGTTTTACAGAAAATAAAACTGCCTAACAATATGCAAAGTGCTACAAACTACTAGCAAAAAGTAAAATAAAGCAGGAAATAACATCAATATCCTCGGGAGCGGGAATGAGGAGGCCCCCTCATCCTCTTCTGCGGGACAACCTCTGCACCATCATCACCATCCGGGTCGGAGCTGTCATCCTCAGGATCCCCCTCAGCCTCGCCTCCACTCCCGGAACCAAGACCGGAGCCCCCTCCTCAGCAGATGTCTCTGACTCACGATCTGCGACCTCCTCCTCCTCCTCCTCATCAGGCTCCGCCTCTATAACATGTGCCCTACGTCTGCGAGACGACCCCGCTCCTCGAGCTCCTCGGAAAGGCCTAGATGGCCCAGCTCCCTGAGAAGGCCTGGATGGCCCAGCTCCTCGAAAGGGCCCAGATGGCCCAGCACCTCGACCTCTCTGAGAAGGCCCGGGTGGCCCCCGGCCCGCGGCGGAGCATATACAGGAGGCATCTGAAAGTGAAGAGTTCAATACATCAGTTCAAATATGAAAAGCAGAATGTGCGAGTGGGGTGTGTGTCAGATGTGCTCTACACAGCCTATCAATACAGCAGAATGTTCAAAACCAGCGTGTCATCAGAAATATGCTAAATGCGGGAAAGATGAACAGTACCTGTACACCCATAATGGCCAGCTGTGCCTCCCTCCGTAGGATCATGCCCTCGAATGTGGCCAACATCCCAAGCATCTCATCCATGTACTCAACTGGAGGCTACAGATACAAATGCAAAACTATCAGTAAAGGAATGAATGTCCAAATATCCGACTGATAAATCAAAGCTGTAAAACATACCGGTGGTGAATCAGGGTCTCTGACATATCTGTGGTCAGGAAGAGGAGGCTCTAGCGAGACCTGGTAAGGAGCCCCGAATCGCCAACTCGTCAACTCGGTCGGCATGTCTGGCCACCCAGGATGATGAAGAGTCGGAGGGATCGGGGGAATCGAACCACCCCCACCTCGAGACGTACCAGCCCTGCTGGAGGAAGGGATATCCGTAGCACGAGCCTGACTCGAAGATGGTACATCGGCAGGCCTCAGTGGCAGAGCACGCACTCCCGTCAAAGGAGGCATCAGATATGTGTGACGATAAGTGGCGTAGTCCCCGTCCGTGAGATGTAGCAAAGCATCAGTGCCCAGCATAGCACTAGCGACATCCTGAGTAGAGAGCCTATCAGCAGTCCGCATACTGGCTGGAGGCACTGCAGGAGGGTCCTGAGAAACATACCCCCATACCTGACACAGAAAGCGTTCCCCCAGGAACCATGCTCTACCAACCGGTCCTTCGAGTAGGACCCTGTACTGGGAGGTGCCCGATCCTCCAGCATACTGAAATCGGAGACCATCACCCAAGCGCGCCCAAGGCTGCCAAGTAATCTGCGGATAACCAGTGCATAAGCCGATCAGAAATCGGGGATATACAGGGCAAATCAAAGATGAAAACGGAAAGGAACTGAGAGTTCTGAAATACCTCTGTCGTCCGAACAGTGTCAAAATACTGCCGCAGATAGAAGAGAGTCTCTCGGGGTCTCGGCCGGTGCGGGGTCTCGGCCGGTGCTGGCCCTCGAATACCAATGAATACGGGGTCATAAGGGGCCCTGCCACCACCAACTCTGGGGCTAACGTCGGAAAATATACGTAGACCCATAACTGAGAAAAGCAGTGCAGAATGTAAATACAAAGTGCTGAGGGCAAAATACAGAATGTAAAGTGCGCCGTGTGTGCAATGAACAAGTAATGAGGAGCAGAAATGTAAATCAAGAGGACAGAAAGTACCTCCCAGGCTCTCCAATAACCGCCAAGTGAATCCCCCTGCCCGCGGGAGGCCGCGCTCATGTAGCAATAAAGGGTAGCCAGGCCGGCGCCACCCCAGTCGTACCGTCTGACCTGTGACAGGTCCACCAGAGCACTCAAGAGATACAGCCCGACCGTGTTCCCTCTATCGGCAAACAGAGTCGTCCCGAAGAGGAACATAAGGAAACCGCGGGCATACTGCTCCGCCTCCTCAGGAGACCCGGGCTCCATCCCCTCCCTCCGAAAATGGGAAGAGAACCAGGTGTAGCGGACTCTCCCAGAAGCTCTGTCCACAGGCGGGCGGGCCCCCAGCAGATGTACCCAAGCGGCCTCCCATTCGCCCATATCCTCGTCATAAGGAATGGGCCAACCTCCTATGTCCAGGCCGGTCAGCACAGCAAAATCTAGCGGGGTCATGGTCAAATCCCCGGTGGCGGAAAAGTGGAAGGAATTGGTGGTGTCCCACCATCTCTCCACCAAAGCTGCTAACAGTGTCCTACTGGCAGGACAATGTGATAACCCCATGCAGAAGGCCCCGAACCCTGCTAAGTCAACTAAATCCCGGACAGCCTCCGGGAGCTCGGCATACCACTCTCTCGCAGCAGTGGAGCCATATCCTCGCACGGTGCGAGAGCCAACCTGCATTCAGAATGAATACATGTGTCAGTATGAAATGAATGAGCTGTGTGCAAATGAAATGAATGAGCTGTGTGCAAATGAAATGAAAGAGCTGTGTGCAAATGAAATGAATGAGCTGTGTGCAAATGAAATGAATAAGCTGTGTGCGAAGTAAAGTTGGGCTGCGTGTTCTACTCTAAATCAGTGTGGGCTGTGTGTTCACCATCAATTTGGGCTGTGTGTTCAGAAAATCTGGAGTTTGGGCTGCGTGTTCTACTCTAAATCAGTGGGCTGTGTGTTCACCATCAATTTGGGCTGTGTGTTCAGAAAATCAGAGTTAGGGCTGCGTGTTCTACTCTAAATCAGTGTGGGCTGTGTGTTCACCATCAGTTTGGGCTGCGTGTTCAGAAAATCAGAGTCAGGGCTGCGTGTTCTACTCTAAATCAGTGTGGGCTGTGTGTTCACCATCAGTTTGGGCTGTGTGTTCAGAAAATCTGGGTCAGGGCTGCGTGTTCTACTCTAAATCAGTGTGGGCTGTGTGTTCACCATCAATTTGGGCTGTGTGTTCAGAAAACCCGAGTTAGGGCTGCGTGTTCTACTCTCAATCAGTGTGTGCTGCGTGTTCACCATCAATTTGGGCTGTGTGTTCAGAAAATCAGAGTTTGGGCTGCGTGTTCTACTCTCAATCAGTGTGTGCTGCGTGTTCACCATCAATTTGGGCTGTGTGTTCAGAAAATCAGAGTTTGGGCTGCGTGTTCTACTCTAAATCAGCATGGGCCGTGTGTTCACCATCAATCCGAGCTGTGTGTTCAGAAAATCAGAGTTTGGGGCTGCGTGTTCTACTCTCAATCAGTGTGTGCGTGTGTTCACCATCAATCCGAGCTGTGTGTTCAGAAAATCAGAGTTTGGGCTGCGTGTTCTACTCTTAGTCAGTGTGTGCTGTGTGTTCACTTTCCAATTCGGGCTGTGTGTTCGACAAATCAGTGTTTGAGCCGTGTGTTCAATTCTTAACTAATGTGTGCCGTGCGTTCACAATCAATCAATGAGCAGAGTGTTCAGAAATTCAAGTGTTTAAGCCACATGTTCCGAATGCAAACAAAGTACTATGTCATAGGCTAAACTGTGTGTTCAAGCATGGCAAAAGCACGAAATGCACGAAAAATGCAGAAAATGAAGAAAAATACCTCTCGTGCCTCGTAAGAGAGGTGATGCTCTGGCTCTTGCAGAGGTAGATCTCCGGGTGCCCGATCGTTGAAGTCAGTAAAATGACGAAAAATGGCCCGCGGAAGGATGTGCACCGCCAGGGCGTATCTCTCGGGAATAAAAGGTCGAACCCTCGGGGGTAGCGTCATAATATCGAAATCATCCCCAGCACCTGGAGGACCTCCACCATGAGGAAAATTACCCGCCATTTCGGAAAATCTGCAAAATGAGCAAAAATGAACCAAAATTAGAAAAAGTCAACAAAAGTCAACTCTCGGGAAATGAAAAAGTCAACAAAAGTCAACCCCGAGAAAATCTTCCAAATATTGAGACAAACTTACCTCAAGTGGTGAAAATGAGAAAAGAAGCCCGAAATCAAAATTTAATCGGTTCAAAGTGCTTGAAATGAATGTTTTCGCGAAAACAACTTGCGTGGGGGTTGAAAAGCGCGTATAGAGTGCAGATCTGAAGGAGAAAATGGTTTGGGAGGCAAGAGGAGAAGATTTCGCAGCTGTGGTATGAGCTCGAAGTGTTGAGGCAAGAGAATATAAAGAAAGTGAGGTGAAAAGACAAAATTGCCCACGGTTTTGGGCAGGTGGCCGGCCGGCCACCTTTTCTGGCTGGCCGGCCATTCTCTTTTTGAAAGGTGGCCGGCGGCCTCCCCTGTGGAAAATAACTGGCCGGTGGTGTCCCCCACATGCTCACCTAGCTCTCTGCAAATTTTGAGGAAGATTGGAGTTCCCGGGACCTGAAAAAGTTCAAGAAAAGTGCACTTTCTGGCGCGAAATTGCTCCGCCGGAATTTCAGCTTCAATTTCTGACATGTGTCTCATCATTACTCATCAAAATCAGAGTGTATCCTTGTTGAGCATGTTGTAATCTCTCCGGGAAGTGAACCGGAAGCCGCGATCGAGTCGCCTTCGCCGAAATGCGCGTTTCCTTGCTCGTTGTTTCGCAACAAACGGGCACCCTGATTTATGCTCGTTTTGCATTGTTGTGCACATAACCTGCATTCTCATGAACACATTTGCATTGTCATGCATGTTTTCTTGATGTTACCATACCTCTGTGCTTGAGCATGCGTTGTCACGCGCGTTCCTTTCTCGCATTGCGATGCATTCACCCACGGCACGCGTGTGTCAAACTTTCGGAATCAGGAATCACATTGAATATATGTTGTTAGCATATTGTGCTTGTTGAATTTCTCTCTTTTGCAGGCACGATATTGTATGTACGGTTCATTTGAGGCTGGTGCGACCAGACGAATCGCGCAGGTATCGTATCTTCTCCGTGTGAGACGCGACGAGAATTGAATAATTCTCCGCATTCCTAACTGCATGAAATGTAGTTGTTTCTTTGCATTCTTGCTTAAAACTGTTGC
The DNA here is from genome assembly GCA_030407325.1 of Camellia japonica. NCBI lineage: Eukaryota > Viridiplantae > Streptophyta > Magnoliopsida > Ericales > Theaceae > Camellia > Camellia japonica. The sequence continues at coordinate 138,432,835 of JAPPVO010000019.1, forward strand.
ATCTATTTGCGAATACTTGCTTCATTACAGCTTGCTGCATTTGCATGATCATCTGGCTACATGCATGTCGCTTTGCATTTTGCCCCCTTTGCCTGCGGGCACGCCTGCGGACGCATATCTCTGTTCATCTTGTATGATTGTCTAAGTCTTCGGCCTTGTCAAAAATGGGTCGTCTCTGGGCTTTGACATTCACTCCCGTCACTTGTGACTTCCGAGTTCTGTCAAAGAGGGGCAACTGTAGACACCCCATTTTTGACCGACCTTAAGACTCAGACGTCACCGATTGAGCGCTCGGTGATGTTGCATATTGTGCTCGTTCAGAAGTCTCAGAGTCGCGGCCGTGAGCCCTGCCTCCGGACTTCCGAACCCTCTTCTGTACCTTGCCTCGGTTTGCGAACCAGACTCGGTTTTCTCTGTTTCTTTTCCTGAGGGAGGGAGAGGTCCCGTAGACCATCTCTCAGTGGCCGTGGGCTACATTTCGTGGCCGTAGGCCCTTTCGCCCATTTCGGAGCCCGGTTCCCGGTTTTCAGAGCCGTCAGGCCGTGTGCCTCGGTTCGGGACCGCCTAACCATCTCCGACTGCTCCGGTTTTTGGCATGCATCTCATTTACTCCCTTTTGAGGGACACTGAGGTCTGAGAGACCCACTTCGTGGTCGAATGCCACTTTCGGTGCTTAACAGCCTGTTTTCGGGACCCCGACTGCGTGTTTTGGCCCCCGAGCATTCGTTTTGCATCGGTTTTCGTTCAATTTTGGCAGGTACCTCTGTTTTATCACCAGGAAGGTCACTGAAGGGTGGGAGGCCAGCAATTGTCTCAGCAACCAGTTATATTCCTCCGGCGCCCTCCGACGCCCGTTTTTCTCACTTCCGAGCCAATGTTGACCACCCTAGGGCCACTTCTTCAACCCAAACCACATATTTGTGTTGTACACACATGGGAGGACCCTAAAATCATATGGCCGGCCAGTAATTCGACCTTGAACCTTTTGAACCCCTTTGAAAAGTGGCTTGTTCTCTCTCCTGTTTTACAGTTGCCAATTTTGAACCACAGGGTTGTGATGAGAAGACCTGGGAGGACACCAATATTGGGTGGCCGGCCAGAAAATCCACTTGAGCTTTTTGACCCTTGGCCGGCCGGCCATGGGGGTGGCCGGCCGGCCACCTGCAACCAAGATACATGGCCGGCCAGCATCCTCAGTGTGTGTATTTCAGCTGTGTGCTCTTTTCCCTCCAAAAACTGTATCCGGGGGAACTTTTTGGAGGGAAAACTTAACCCATTTCCCTCCACTTTTTTCCCTCCATTCTCCCCCATTCTTGTCCATATAGCTGGCCTCCCAGCTCTCTCTTCAAGGGTTGGAAAAACCCTCTTTGAGCTCTTACATCATATCTCCCTCCATCTCTCTCATTCTTTCAAAATCCCAAGTTCCTCATTTTCTTCATCACCACCAAGCACCACCACCACTACTCCATTTCAGCAGCTTGGAGGAGTTTTCAGAGCCTAGGGAGCAGCAATTTGGTCCAAGAAGCAACAAAAGGTTGGTCTTCAAGGGTAAGTCCATTTTCCTCCTTTCTAGCTCTATTTTGCCTCATTTTTTTAGCCATTTGCTTACTGTTTTGGGCTCCGACCCTAACTGAAAGGGTCATTTTTTTGAGCCATTCTTCATGTTTGTTTAAGGGCTCAACCCTGTTTGAGCCCCCCATTGTGCACTTGCTTCAATACCCTCTTGTATGCCATTATTTTGCATGGTATTTTTAGCCTGTGTGTAATCTGTTTTTGAGCATGATATAAACTGTAGTTAGGCCTATTTTGAGCCCCTCTTACAACATTGTAGAAGGGCTCAACCTGTTTGGGACCTCCATGTATCACTTGCTTCATTACCCCTCTTTGGCCCCCATTTTTGCATGCTTTGTTAGCTACCTTGCTTCTGTTTTTAGGCCATGATCAGAACTGAAAGTGGCCATATTTTGACCTTCTTGGCATGTTTCATTAAGGGTCTTTGGCTGTTTGATGAATTTTTGTATACTTCATGTTATACCCCTTGTTGGCCTATATCTTGCATTGCATTTTGAGCATGTTTGTATACTGATTTGGGGCTTGTCATCTACTGTAAATGTTCATATTTTTGGTCCCTCTTCAGTGTTGTAGAAGGGTCTTTTCCTGTTTGGGCTTTGCATCTACCACTTGCTTCATTGCCTCCCTTGCGGAGCCATTTTTGTATGCCATTTTAGCCCTACTTGTGCTTGCTGTTTGGCCATGTTTTGAACTGTAAAAATGCTTATTTTGGGGCTGCCTTGCTTCTGTCTTTTCATTCATGTACCAATTATGCATGCATTGTATAGCTATAGGCCATTTCATGCACCAAAATCCATGTTTCGGGGTCATTCCATGCATCGGGTTTCATTTTACCGGTTTCGGGGCTGTTTTCCCCCTCATTTTGCCACTGATTTTTGCATGTTTGCATACCATATTCCATGTCTTTGCCATGTCTCATTAGAGTGGCATTTCGGTGCCTGAGGGTCCGTCCTCGGTTTGCGTGCACGCGTGCACGCATTTCGAGGTGTCTTGTTTTCATCTGATGGCCTCCTATGTGAGTGTGGCTGAGGCTCTCTCGTGTTTGTGTAAGCCCATTATTGCATTGCGTATGCCATTTCATCCATAGCATTGTGTATGCTCGGTTGTGTATTACCTCGTGCAGCGTGTATGCCATTCCATAACATTGTGTATGTTAGGATTGTATCTTAGTTGCATTTCATGCATATCATGCATATTGCATCGTGTTCGGGATAGGAGTTAGCCCGAGCACGGGAAACGAGGTACGTTCCGTACTCCGAGTGACGGAACGTGTCTCAATTCCCAAGTCACCGACACTCCAGATTATCCGTGATGGAGTTAGGTTTTGTTGTAGCATTCATATGCATTCATCCCATATTGAGTTGTGCAATTCGGCTCCTCGGCCATCACGCATCGAGATGCGTGATTGGTGGCACGAGGATCGAGGCATGCATATATTTGTGAAAATACATTGCTATGCCCCTTTCCTGCTCTCTGTTGCAGCAAAATCAAGAATCAGCAGTCTTCCGAGGCTTGGCACGCTTTTCAAGAATCATTGCAAAACAGAGGCTAATTGGGGCATCCCAGTGGATTTCCGCGCAAGGCAGCCCAAACATATATCATTCATCAGAATCAAGGCAGTCCCTGGCTTGCATGCCAGTTTTACAGTTTTCTTAGTTAATTTGTTAATTAATTAGGAATTTGTACATTATTTGGACTGTATTATTTGGACTGTACTATTCTTTCATTTGGGACTGTATATTTATTTGGACCCTCTGCGCGAGGGCATAATTGTAATAAGTGTGGGTGAGTGTGATGTATGTCTTCCAACCCCACGTCTTTCTTCCCTTTTATTTACCTGCTTATGATGGTTAGATTAGGGCATATTTCAATTAGCATACAGTATGACAGCATGTTTGCATCATTCATCTGTTTTGCACGCACCGGGCTCGGCGCATCATACAAACTGCATTTGTATTTCAATTCCAAATTGAATACGTGTTAGTTGTAGCATTCCATATGCCATGTTTAGAATAGCCGAGCCTGCTATAGTTGCATCTTTGCATGTGTTGCATTAGGCATTTCTGTATATTTAGGATCATGCATGATTTCTAATGAGTTCTGTTTTGGCTTGGAGTACTCGGTGAGTTTTTATGCTTTAGCATCCTTGCATGCGTGTGAGTGACTGCCATGAATAGCATGCTTACCATGAGGCTATTGCTTATGTGATATAACTGCCTTGAATGCCTGTGGGTGGAGGTTGGGTTACTTGGATTGGACAATTCATCAAATGTTTGTTTTAAGCCCACTAGATAGTGGCAAAATCATGTTTTTCTAAGCCCACCCGAGGGTGGCAAATCCACGTCTTAGCCTACCTGCGGGTAGCACCATCAAACCATTTTCAAACAAACAAACATGAAATGTTTTGTTCCAATTCAGGCGACTCAGTCTATACTTGTATGCTGTGCGCATCACATAGTAACCTAGGCTAATAACTGGAATAAGAACACATAATGTTTTCAAAAACAGATATCATGGTTAGTAGAGGCCGGTCTTTGACCGGGCGAGCGGGGGTGCTCACGAAGTGACCTTCCCTAATCGTACCCAAGTTCCCGAGCCGAGGCAACTTTGGTGATGACGGACACGTGGCCTTTGGCACCGAGTCAGGGTTTCCTAAATTTCCCATTAAAAAAACATTTAGGTGGCGACTCTGTATCTGGCAAAGCAGTCCATGTTTGGCACTTCTTTCAAAAAATCTGTTTTCAAAATCGATTTGCCGGATTTGGACTCTTTGGTTCAAGATTAAGAACCGTGACATTTGAGTCCTTGAACTGTAGTGACCCCAATATGAACGGAACGGGACTTAACCCTCCCGGGGCGTTCGGGGACGTCTACAGTTACACGCGCTTGCGTTGAAGTAAGCTGTCTAGCCACTCGTTATTCATTGACTCAGTAATATATAAGAATGTCCTTCCACTTGGGCATAAAGCTGAGCACCGCCTGGTGTTTGTCCGGGTCCTACATACTAACCAACATGGTTATCAGGACCGGCTTGCGCACGTAATCTGGATACATATGCAAAAATTTATGTAGGAGGCCGTTCAGCCTCAACCTATGCAGAACCGAACTTGGCCCCAGCCATTTGCCAACTTGCTCACACTTATCTTCAAGCTGAACGACCTCCCAATTGATCAGACCGAGGAGACTGACACTGCTTATCCGACTTTCGGGTAGCAGGAATGGCAACGTAGCTGATCCCATATCCCGGAACAAGTTGGTGCCCCGGTTGATGAGGCCCATGATCTCGTCCACAACCACCTACCTCATCTTGCCTCCATTGTGCCTTCCCAAGGGGACCCATCCTATATGACTAGTGAGGAGTACTTATAGCAGTCAGTTGCCTCACTGCACACTGACTTTTATACATGTCGAGAGTTAAGCCAGCAGCATTTTGACCAGCTCGACGCTCGAGTTCAGGACGAAGCATTTGAGACGCGGTTATTAATGAATGCCTTGTTTTCCTAGCATTTCCCCCCACCGCCACCACCAGATTCTTAATAGTACTAGACTATCATTTTCTTTGTCTCTTTTATTTATGTATTTACTTTTAGTTGCTTCTCTTTCTAAAAAAAAAAAAAAAAGAGTGTGTATGTGTGTGTTACTATTTGCCTACCTGGATCTGTACCTATAATCTCTGGTAATATTCTCTCTTGCCTATTTACTTAGCATTTGCTTCCATTGAGGACAATGTCATATTCAAGTTGAGGGATGAGGGTATTTTATTTTGTACATTTCTATTTGGCTCATAATTCATGCTTATACCTGCTTTACTTGATTGCATTACTTCACTTGATGTTGATTTGTTGCTAGTAGGGTGATGATATTTGCATATGTTAATTGGGGAGCATAGTAGACTTGTATGAAAAAGTTTATTGGGTAAACACTCATATGTGATGTTTGCACTAAGATAGTTGTTTGTGGATGTGATATTAGTACGCTTATCATGAGTATGCCTTGACTCACATGAACACACTATCATAGCGATGACCTCTCTATTATAATCCCTGGTGTACATCATTAATAATTGCTAGTGTTGCAGGAAAGAATAAATGACTAGCCTTGATTCTCAAAATAAATAATAATTAAAAAAAAAACACTTGACTCGTTTAGGTTTGTAGCCTCTTTAACTCGAGTTATTAAGCCCGTAGGGGTGTCCTCACACCTAGTGCCCTAAAACCGTCTGGTTTGGGAGTCATTGGCCCAATGCTTGCAACAAAAGTTTAATCTTGTTTGTATATGTTGGGAGTTATTATGAGTTACACTGGGTTATTATAGTGGTCAGTTAACTAGTTATGGAGATTGGACGTTCCATCGAGGTTACTCATGATGTGTTCTACTAACATTCACAAGTACATAGAACTTGATTTGTGTAATACTGAATTGCGGTCTTTACTCAATAGATTCCTTCATACTTATCTACTGTGTCTTCAATGACTCATCATCTCTATATTGCACTATAGTGGCACATGAGTTAATTCTTGAGTCGTGTAGTGTGATTGATTGTTGCTGGATAGATGTGAATATGTTAATGTTTGTGGGTATCATTTCTGGAAACCCTCACGAAACTTTACTCGTCCATTTGGAGTAACTTTGTGGTTTAAAGGCTTGTTGCATATGCTAAATGCAACCGTTCTTCCCACGAAAGAGGAGATAGCTAGATTTTGTTTAATTTTTTTCCCCTTCTTTATTCCTTGCTTGAGGACTAGCAAGTTGTAAGTTGGAGGATGTTATTAAGGCCGAATTGTGCAACACTGAAGCCATTAATTAGGATCTCTTAACTTTACTTGCTTGTCAAACTATATATTTTATGTCTGTTTAATGTCAATCAAGTTATACATAGTAGGAGCACAAAATGAGCAAAAATGCAAGACTTGTGGAGAAAAGTGCTTTCCACACATGCGTTGACTTTTTTCCGCACGTGTGTTGACTTTTCTTGTACGTGCAGCAGCACCTCAAAAATCGTGCCGCTGTTTTAAACCTGTTTGAAAGACAGCAGAGGTATAAAAAGAAGAGAGGGAGGTTGGATTAGAGTTCTGAAATTTTAAAGGAGAAAGAGTAGACTAGGGTTGGAAAAAAGGTGATTCTCAATCTTCAAAGCAAATTCCCATAGAGGGTTCCATCTCTTCCACCTCTCCCCATTCCTCTATGAGTGGATAGGCTCTTCTTTTCTAGGGTTTTGATGAAACCCTAGCAATGTAATTAGGTTTCTTTTTGGTTTTTGATTCTGTAAAGGTTTGAACATTGTATGGTGTTTTAGAAGTTTCATATATTATATATATATATTCCATTATTTCTTCAAATATTTGGCTTTCTGTGATTGTTGAATGCTTTCCATACAATGATTTTTTTTTTCTTTCATATTCAAGGTATGAGACGAGCCATACTATGAGGGACGAGTCATTTTGCTACCCTAGTTTAGAGTGAATGACTCGTACTACTTGAGATGGTTCGTGCCTATACATTGAACGTGATAACTCTCTTGATAAATGCTTTGAACTTGTAGTTGCGAAGTATTATTTAGTTCGAATCATAGCATAATTGATTTCAAATTGAAACTTTATTTACGTAACTAGTGGTGAACTCATTGCCCTAGGTTTTTTCCCAAATCAATAAATTCATCTCTGTTTATAATTGCTAGTTTATTTGCTTTGTTTAATTTAATTATTATTAGGTTATGACCAATCAATCTTTTTATCAAAATTAATTTAACAATTTAACAATTAAATTAGTTTAATTTTCCGTTTGTCCCTGTGCTTCGATACCTGGACTTAACCATTATTCTAAGGAATTTGGTATAGTTTAGTGTTTAGTTTTGGTGTGTGAAATGACCCATCACTCATCCACTAACACGATATCATCAGCAAAAAACATACACCATGGCACATCATCCAGAATATTGCGCGTTAACTCATTCATAAATAAAAAAGATAAGGACTTAAGGTTGATCCTTGGTGTAACTCTAAAGAAATTGGAAATTCACTCGTCTCTTCAGCAGGCAATCTAATAGTGGTCACCACACATTCATACATATCCCTAATCACATCAATGCAACATTTTGTCACATCTTTCTTCTCTAACACCCACCAAATTATATCCTAAGGCACTCTATCATATGCTTTCTCAAGATTGATAAAAATTATATGAATGTCTCTTTTATTTTCTCTATATTTTTCTATTACTCTCCTCAAAAGATAGATCGCTTCCATTGTTGACCTACCAACCATAGAACCAAATTAATTTTCTGACACCTCTATTATATCTCGCAATCGACGTTCCATCACTCTCTCTCACACTTTCATTGTGTGACTTATTAACTTGATTCCTCTCTAGTTGTTACAATTCTGGACATTTTCTTTATTCTTATTGTGGGGAAGTGGATTGGAAATACTCTTCGAATCCTGGAAGACGCCAATGATCCTCAGCTAGTCACCTGCAAAGATACAAATACTCCGGGGGGGTGCCGGAATTAGCACTCCGACGGACAAGTCAGTTCTTCTACTCAAGAAAGCTTGTTCACTAAGTTTTTAGAAGTGATTCTTACATACCTTTTCTAGTTCGTTGCCACTATATTTATACTCGTTTCTTCTGATCCTCGGGGCCAGAGCCTACTTTTTCAATCATTATTTTTTCCAATATTCGGCTCTAGGGATCCTTCCCTATTCGGCCTATTTAAGCTATTCGGCCCCTTGTCTTTGCGGGATATCTGCCGGCTAGCGTCTAGCTTCTAAAATATACCTCCTTTATCCTTGCCAGTTATTCGGCTACCACAATTGCCCTCCGAACTCCCTGTTGACGGCAGTCAATCGGCGTGTTTGGTTCAGAATTTGAGGAGTTTAGCGTCAGGCGGCTTCGCGTGCCCCAATATATGTCAGGAAGCACGCGCCTTTTGCTCATCATTGCGCTTTCCCGCTCTATTCATGTGTATCTCAGCATTTATTGCGATTTGAAACTTTGGTCCTTTCGGATTCATATTTCGTCGATCTTTTTGAGACTTTTGGATCGCCAGTGCATATCCCTCCGTGACTCGCGTCTTCTGCAACTTCTTCCCGCCTTCCCTTGTCTCATCTGTTCTTCGTAAGTTTTTCTTATCCCTTCTTTGTAATCCTATTTTCTGTTTGCTATTTTAGCTTCGGCGAATATTTAGTTCTCTGCTAGGATGGCCAAACATTTGAAAGACCTCCTTTCTGAGGATCGCATCTCCGGCTTCCGGCAACATTTTTCTATTCCTGACGACGTCCATTTATCCCTTGTAACGGACAATGCTCTCGACATGGAGAGGGAAGATCAGAACACGATCGTATTCCCTCTTTTATCCATTGCGGAGGGCGGGGTTCGTTTCCCCCTACACCCACTCCTTAGGGCCGTTCTCCGCTATTGGGGTTTGATTCCTTCTCAACCCAATGTAAATTTCTTTCGAATCATCATGGGGGTCTTAGAGTTGAACCGACGCCTTAGGATTAACCTTGGGATTCCGGCCATTCGGCATTGTTACGCCTTAGCCAAATCCTCCGGTCGGCTGGGGCGATATTTTCTCAGGGCCAAAGATACCGACCATCACTTGGTGACTATGCTTGCCAGTTCTGGTAAACGGGTTGACGACGTGATGGTCAACGTCCGAGGTAATTGGGAGTTCGCTGAAGGGGAGGATCGCCTGGACCCTGTTCCCAGACATAAGGGCGACCCAGGTTGCCACGCAATGTCTTGTTTGTTGGTCTATCTCTTATTCGGCTCTTTTCTCTAAATCGCTTTTCATCTTCTGCAGGTAATAGGTTGAAGAAAATTCTGACTTCGGTTGACGACGCGGTTCTTGGGGAAATCAAGACTGCACTCAGATATTTCGGCCGTCCAAACGTACAACAGCAGGGGAGAGCCGCCCATATTCTCCTTCGGTACGAACCCACTTACACTACTTTCTCGGCTGCAGATAACATTCCGATTCCAGTCGGCAATCAACAGCTCTCGGCCCTTATCTTCCCCAGCTTCAAAAACCTTAGGCAGATCGGTCTCGTAGCTTCTGATTCGGGGGAAGACGCCGAGCCGACCGTTGAGGTGGTTGCCGATCCGGCGGGGGGGTCTACTGAGAGAGTAGTAGAAGGCGACGAGGCCGTACGCTCGGCATTCGAAGCCACCGAGCCATCCGCCTCAGGACGAACATATTTCTCTTCCGGGGATATTTTTGCGAATTTGGGGGATCTACCCGGCGATTTCTTTGAGGGTATGGCGAAGGAAAGCCTAACGCAGATGGCACGTAAAAGAAATGCGGAGCGCATGGCTGCCCGAAAGAAGGCTGAATGTGCCGCATCAGATCCCAGCTTGATCAAGCCGTTCGTACCCGTTTCGGAGGGGACAGTGGTTGTTGCGTCCGATACGGAAAAAGAGGGTGGAGAACAAGTCGATGGGGAACGGCCGATTCAGGAGCAAGGCCAAAAGCGCGGTGCCGAGGGGGAAGCGAGTTCAGAAGCTGGCCTTGGTAGCAAACGGCCTCGGCTTGAAGAACCGGACGTGGTCGCTCCGTTCGTTATTCAGCCAAAGATCAGGGATATGCCGATTTTATCCGACGCTTCAGCCATCGAGGATCCGGCCGTGGCTCTGAGCTTGGCGGCTTCGATTTCTTTGCCGGCTGACAACAAAGCCTTCGGTGCCGTGCCTGACATTATGGCCGTTGCCCTAACTGCTCAATCGGCACTCCTGGTAGGTCACCTTCATTTCGCTCTTTGTTTGTTAAAGGCGTCTAATCATACCGAATTGTTTTGCAGACGGTCGGAAGGATCACCGACTTGGGTCGCCGCCTGCGTGATGCTCTCGGGAGAATTGACCATTTGCAAACAGAGGTGCAGGGTCAGAAAAGTAGGGCCGAGTTCGAAATTATGAGAGCTGAAATGGAGAGCGCGAGAGCCGAAGCGGAGAAAGAGAGGGTTCGCGTCGCCGAACAGCTTCGTGTTGATGCTGAGGGTAGAGCAAATGCGAGCGAGGAATCGCTCAAACTTTCCAAGGAAGCACTTGCTGAAGCGGAAGCTCAGTTAGAGGAGCTTAAGGCGGCCCGCGAGAAAGCTGAATCGGAGGCCTTTGAAGCAGGGAGGGGCGCCGCTCTGACAGAATATGTTGAAGAAGTGTCCAAGTTTGAGAATCGCGGGTTCAAACATGGGTGGCTCAAAGCCCTTGCCGCCGCTGAGGTTACATTGGACTTGCCGATTCCTTATGAGCAGGTGGATGTTGAGCCACTTGAATCCGATACCGACGAATGATCTGGGGGCCGTTTACTGAGCAGCCGTCTTTTTGTTTTTGTTTTTCTTCTTTTGGATAGTGCTTTGTTGGTTCAGGGTAGTTTTCATGTATAAATTGGTTAACATCTGCGCGCAATTTATTGATGAAAATTTCCTTGTAATTTTTGCTCTTCCACCACACACTTTGTATAAAAGAGTTCTGTGGTTTAATTTTAATGAAAGAGTTCTGTGTTTGTCAATGCATTTGGTAAAATGGGATTGCATATACTGTGGGGAAACCCTGATTTGTGAATCTGCCCTTGCCCCAGGGGGTTCATAAAAAGATTCTAGCTCTGAGTCAACTTGTGAGCCGGCTGGGGTATTTGGTCCGAGTGATTTTATTTAGAACTCTTCTAAACAAGCCGTATATAGAATATCGTTTATCCAAACTTTAGTTTTCTGCAGATTCAATACATATCCCATCAAAATCACCATTTGCAATTTCACTGCCTACTGATCTTCGGCCCTTAGATTGACGAATCTGCCCTTGCCCCAGGGGGTTCATGATAAGAACTCTCGCTCTGAGGAATCAATTCGTGAGCCGGCTGGGGTAGTTTGGCCGAACACATTGATGAATCTGCCCTTGCCCCAGGGGGTTCATGATAAGGAATGCAGATTCAATACATATCCCATCAAAATCACCATTTGCAATTTCACTGCCTACTGATCTTCGGCCCTTAGATTGACGAATCTGCCCTTGCCCCAGGGGGTTCATGATAAGAACTCTCGCTCTGAGGAATCAATTCGTGAGCCGGCTGGGGTAGTTTGGCCGAGCAGATTGATAAATCTGCCGTCAACTTAGTCGGCGTCAGTCGATTGGGTGTCGCAATTAATGAACTTGCCTTGATCGTGCTGCCTCTGCGAGTGTTAAATGATTAAAGGTATAGCTTTTAAGAGTCTGGTAGCTATCTGATTCAGACTCCTGAGAGAAAATCTATTGTACGAATGTCGAACAAACTCTTCTTTAATAGCAAAGGGGAAGCCAAGACATTGGCTGAGCTTGGCGGTGATATGAAGCAAAGTGAACACCGTGGTGCGCCCTTGCGTGCTGGGAGTAAGAGTTCTATGGGTCGACAGAGGCGTCAATCTCCTCGACGTCGTAGTAGGTCGCCCAGACGGGATAGGCAGTCCCAGGGGAGATCGCCACACGCCCAAGTCGAAAGGAGATCAGACGCGAATCCGCGCCCATTAAGTTTTGCAGTATTTGTGAGGAATAAACCCATGACGGAAGCGGACTCGATCGTTCGAGATCCAGACGTGGCGGTCGAGTTTGCTCGACAAATATTTCCTCCGGAAGTGCAGCAGTCAATGGTCGGTCGTCAGGACTACGAAGTATTTCGCGAGGGCATTCATGGGGCGGTGAAAGGGCTCTATACGGCTTACGAAGTCGGCATGCGATTGCGCGCCGCCCGTCGAGAAATGGAGAAAAAGGAAGAGCGTATCCGCAGTTTGGAGGCTCGCGTGGAGGCGGCTGAACGTGAGTTAAGAGAGATCAGAGCGGCTCAAGTGCAACCAGCTGGGCAGGTGAATCCGAATCCAATCGTGGAAGGAGAGGGTTACCAGTCGGCTTATAAGTGCTGCCATTGCCGATCGCGAAACGGCGAGCATGTTCGCATTGGAGTCCGCCAAGGGGAGGTCTTATGAAAAAGGTTTTCACGAAGGGCGCTTGGTTGGAATCCAAAAGACCAAGGAGACGCTTGCCGAAGAGGTTTGCCGATGTGAAAATCGTGGGTTCAGGCATGGTTGGATCAAGGCATCTCAAGTCGCCGAATCTCTTCGCTTGTCAGGCATCGATTCGGCGTCACCTCTCTACCACAGTGAGGATTTTCCGTTTTCTGCTTTCGAGGTTGAAAAGAGTGAGGATGAGGGCGACGCCGTCTGACTTTAATTATTGTAAGGTTCGAACGCTGGTCGCGTTTGCTATTATGTAATTTCTTGGTTGTTTGAATAAAAGACGCTTTATTGAAAATATCAAATTGTCTCCCGCATTCGGCGTGTGCGTATTTAATTTGATTGCATAAATGTTTGGATAGACGTAAATACATCAATCGGACTCGGCATGTTAAATCGATGCGCCGATTCGTTGTGCGTGATCGGCCTACATGTAATGGCCGTTTACTTTTGAATAAAGCCATTGCGGCGTGTGTTGTTGAAATTTGAAGAAGTCGTGAGCCAGAGATCGGAGGGGCTACGGCATTTTGACTTAGCTCGAATGCCAGATGTCTAGCCGATTGAGCTAGGTAATTTTTGCCCTTGCGCAGCCTGTGCGCGTGCATTTTGGCCAACCGTTGGGTTAACTAGGTCATGGAGAATGTTGACCGACGCCTGTCTCGTGGGGTTTAGTATTGATAAAATCACCTCGGGATTTGGGCCTCGAGATCGCGGCCATTACTGAGAATAAAAGCGGCAGGCGCCTCATGCAATCAAACATCTATTGCGTGGGATGGTCAAGCGTTCTCACCATCAGATGGTGATGATAGTCGCAGGAGCTCAAATTCCGGCCGAACTTGGCGCTCAGACGGTTTGCGGCGGGGGATTCTCCGATGTAGGAGGTGGACCGCTGAAAGGAGAAACTGGAAACACGTCAGCCTCCAAGTCGTTGAAGCAGATCGCCCCGAAAGGAGACACAACGACCGCTGCCCCTAACCTCCCTTGTCTTGGATCTTGGCCGTGACATTGTCGATGGTGTCAGAGGCCCGGCAACATGCCGATTCGGGCGCGGTTAGATCGATGCGTGATTTGTCTTTGAAGTTAGAGATAGATATTGTAATGTTCGAACGTGGATTGCGTCTATGTAACAACTTTTAAATCAAATAAAAAGTGTTATTTCATATAATTGAGTCTCACTCTGAAAATCTTTTGTTTAGCTATGCCAGATGAACATTCCTGATTCCAACTTTTAATGGTTGAGCAAGTCATTTCGTATGGTTTAATAGTTTGCTATCGGAAAGTTTGCTACCGGAACGTTTGTGTAGCTTAGATATTTTTGCTTAAATATTTTTCCTGTATTCAGGAATCAGCCCTTGCCTTAGGCGGGATGTGAATTAAACCGGAATGGGTCGTACTCGTGGGCCAAATAAGGCACGCCTTGTCCGGCGAACAATACTAGTGATTCGGCTTAATTAGTTGATTAAAACGGGCTCCGAATCCGGAGACTTGGCTTGGCCAATCGTGACATCCACGAAGGGGCTCCGAGAATCTGGAGACTTATTCGGCCCTAAGGTGTCATGCACCAAAGGGGGCTCCGAATCCGGAGACTTATCTGGCCAATCGTGACATCCACGAAGGGCGCTCCGAATCCGGAGACTTATTCGGCCCTAAGGTGTCATGCACCAAAGGGGCTCCGAATCCGGAGACTTATTTGGCCAATCGTGACATCCACGAAGGGCGCTCCGAATCCGGAGACTTATTCGGCCCTATGGTGTCATGCACCAAAGGGGGCTCCGAATCCGGAGACTTATCTTGGCCCTAAGGTGTCATGCACCAAAGGGGGCTCCGAATCCGGAGACTTATTCGGCCCTATGGTGTCACGCACCAAAGGGGGCTCCGAATCCGGAGACTTATCTTGGCCAATCGTGACATCCACGAAGGGCGCTCCGAATCCGGAGACTTATTCGGCCCTAAGGTGTCATGCACCAAAGGGGGCTCCGAATCCGGAGACTTAATCGGCCCTAAGGTGTCATGCACCAAAGGGGGCTCCGAATCCGGAGACTTATTCGGCCCTATGGTGTCACGCACCAAAGGGGGCTCCGAATCCGGAGACTTATCTTGGCCAATCGTGACATCCACGAAGGGCGCTCCGAATCCGGAGACTTATTCGGCCCTAAGGTGTCATGCACCAAAGGGGGCTCCGAATCCGGAGACTTATTCGGCCCTATGGTGTCATGCACCAAAGGGGGCTCCGAATCCGGAGACTTATTTGGCCAATCGTGACATCCACGAAGGGCGCTCCGAATCCGGAGACTTATTCGGCCCTAAGGTGTCATGCACCAAAGGGGGCTCCGAATCCGGAGACTTAATCGGCCCTAAGGTGTCATGCACCAAAGGGGGCTCCGAATCCGGAGACTTTCGGCCCTATGGTGTCATGCACCAAAGGGGCTCCGAATCCGGAGACTTATTGGCCAATCGTGACATCCACGAAGGGCTCCGAATCCGGAGACTTATTCGGCCCTAAGGTGTCATGCACCAAAGGGGGCTCCGAATCCGGAGACTTATCTTGGCCAATCGTGACATCCACGAAGGGCGCTCCGAATCCGGAGACTTATTTGGCTAATCGTGACATCCACGAAGGGCGCTCCGAATCCGGAGACTTATTCGGCCCTAAGGTCATGCACCAAAGGGGGCTCCGAATCCGGAGACTTATTCGGCCATAAGGTGTCATGCACCAAAGGGGCTCCGAATCCGGAGACTTATTCGGCCCTATGGTGTCATGCACCAAAGGGGGCTCCGAATCCGGAGACTTATCTTGGCCAATCGTGACATCCACGAAGGGCGCTCCGAATCCGGAGACTTATTCGGCCCTAAGGTGTCATGCACCAAAGGGGCTCCGAATCCGGAGACTTATTGGCAATCGTGACATCCACGAAGGGCGCTCCGAATCCGGAGACTTATTCGGCCCTAAGGTGTCATGCACCAAGGGGGCTCCGAATCCGGAGACTTATTCGGCCCTAAGGTGTCATGCACCAAAGGGGGCTCCGAATCCGGAGACTTAATCGGCCTAAGGTGTCATGCACCAAGGGGGGCTCCGAATCCGGAGACTTATCTGGCCAATCGTGACATCCACGAAGGGCGCTCCGAATCCGGAGACTTATTCGGCCCTAAGGTGTCATGCACCAAAGGGGGCTCCGAATCCGGAGACTTAATCGGCCCTAAGGTGTCATGCACCAAAGGGGCTCCGAATCCGGAGACTTATTCGGCCCTATGGTGTCATGCACCAAAGGGGGCTCCGAATTCGGAGACTTATCTTGGCCAATCGTGACATCCACGAAGGGCGCTCCGAATCCGGAGACTTATTCGGCCCTAAGGTGTCATGCACCAAAGGGGCTCCGAATCCGGAGACTTATCTTGGCCAATCGTGACATCCACGAAGGCGCTCCGAATCCGGAGACTTATTCGGCCTAAGGTGTCATGCACCAAAGGGGGCTCCGAATCCGGAGACTTATCTTGGCCAATCGTGACATCCACGAAGGGCGCTCCGAATCCGGGACTTATTCGGCCCTAAGGTGTCATGCACCAAGGGGCTCCGAATCCGGAGACTTAATCGGCCCTAAGGTGTCATGCACAAAGGGGGCTCCGAATCCGGAGACTTATCGGCCCTAAGGTGTCATGCACCAAAGGGGGCTCCGAATCCGGAGACTTATCTTGCCAATCGTGACATCCACGAGGGGCTCCGAATCCGGAGACTTATTCGGCCTATGGTGTCATGCACCAAAGGGGGCTCCGAATCCGAGAGACTTATCTTGGCCAATCGTGACATCCACGAAGGGCGCTCCGAATCCGGAGACTTATTCGGCCCTAATGTGTCATGCACCAAAGGGGCTCCGAATCCGGAGACTTATCTTGGCCAATCGTGACATCCACGAAGGGCGCTCCGAATCCGGAGACTTATTCGGCCTATGGTGTCATGCACCAAAGGGGGCTCCGAATCCGGAGACTTATTGGGCCAATCGTGACATCCACGAAGGGCGCTCCGAATCCGGAGACTTATTCGGCCCTAAGGTGTCATGCACCAAAGGGGGCTCCGAATCCGGAGACTTATCTTGGCCAATCGTGACATCCACGAAGGGCGCTCCGAATCCGGAGACTTATTCGGCCCTAAGGTGTTTGAAGGAGAGTGACAAAGAAAGTCGACTTTTCATTAAAAACGTGGTACCAGTACAAGCATCGGATCCCACAAGTCGGGTCCGTAAATGGATCTTCCTAAGGTCTACGTTGGCGCGGATTGCGGTGAGCCACGGATCTCCTCAATGCCACGGTCTGTTGGGAAGCGCATAAGCTGATGGTAGGTGCTTGGGACAGCCTTCATGATATGCAACCAGGGACGTCCCATGATGGCGTTATACGGTGACGGAAGCTTAACAACCAAGAATTCCACGTCAACCGTTTTTGAGCCCGCTCGAACAGGGAGCACGACCTTCCCCAACGGGTACTCTGGATTCGTGTTGAAGCCGAACAGTGGCTGAGACGACGGCGATAGGTCCGACTCGTTGAGGCCGAGTTCAACAAAAGTTCTGTAGTACAAGATTTCCGAAGTGCTGCCTGGATCTATGAGAATGCGTTCAACGCTGAACTGTCGTACGCGTAATTTGACGACCAAAGGATCGACGTGGCTGGCCACCGTTCCGACGAGGTCGGAGTCATCGAACTTAATTGTCGGAGTTTCTCTGGGCCTGCCGGTTGACATGTTATTTTTTTGGGGAATTGGGTGTGATTGGATTGTATGCACGGTCGGGGATGCCGGCAGACTGTAGATTATGTGGATCACACCAAGCGGAGGCGAATCCTGTCTCAAGGCTAATGCTTTGGTTGGCTTCCCCTTGCTCACGTATTGCTGCAATCGACCATCTTGCACTAGTTCCTCCAGATGATCCTTTAGCGCATAACAACTCTCGGTTTCGTGGCCGTGATCTTTGTGGTATTCGCATCGTCTGTCCCTCCTCCGTGTGTCGGGAGGCCCCACCATCTTCGACGGCCACTTGAAAAATGGAAGGTGCTGGACTTTGGTCATTATTGCCGCGATCGGCTCTGTCAACTCCGTGTACTTTTTGTCGGTTCGCCTTGAGCGTCTGCTGTCGACTTGTAGTTGTTCGTTCGTTCGGTGGGAGCACTGATCGCTCGATCGGCGGGAGTCCCGCCTTTTGTCTCGCTTGGTTCGTTGCCGGGGCTCAGGGCTCGGTGGCGGCACGGAGCTTATTGGTCGAGCGATTTCGGGGAGGGCCGTTTTGCTGGAGATTTGTCCGGCTTTTATTCTTAGGGCATCATCTTCGACTTTACAATATTCTTCAACTTTCTTCATCAGTGCCCAGACTGTTTTGGGGGGCCTTCTGGTCAGGGAACTGCGCAGAGCACTGTCAGGATGTAAACCCATTTTGAAGGCGGTGATGGCCATGGAGTCGTTGCAAGCGTCGTCACAAGATTGAAGCACTCCCAATATCGCGCCGAATACGCTCTGAGCGTCTCTCCCGACTGGATCTGCATAGCCCAGAGGGAGTCGGCCTGTTTCGGTTGTACCTCGTTGGTGATAAACCTGGCCTGAAGGATTTCTGCAGTTGTCGGAAGCTTTTAACCGAAGCTGGCTCCAACTTGTAATACCACCTGACGGCTAGTGGACCTAGGCTGCTAGGGAATATTCGGCACATGAGGGCTTCATTGTCTGCATGTAGCGTCATGGCCTGTTTGTAATGACGGATATGATCAGTGGGGTCTGATTTTCCGTCGTAAAGAGTGAACGACGGAGCTTTGAATTTCTTGGGCAGGGATGCCCTTGCGATCCGTCGAACGAAAGGATCGTGCTGGTCTTCCTCGTTTGAGCTGATTCTCCTGCGCTTGTTCCTTGTTCGCAGATCTTTTTCGGAGGAGCTGGAGGTTTCGGATCGTCCCCTTGCGTCGAGCTCCGTGGATGATGAGTTGGAGTTGCTATTGGTATCTTTTGGTCGGGCCCGAGGTCTTTGCCCGTCTGCCCTCGGAGGTCGCTCTGGTTCCTCGCGCATGGCCTCTCTAGATTTTGCTACCTCCAGGGCCAAATCCTGACGGAGTCGTTCGTTCTCAGCGATCATGTTCTCGAGCCTTTGTTCGTTCTGCTTTGCTTGTTCTATAATAGCCTGCATTGTTTCTTGCGCTGAAGTTGTTGGCGAATCGAAGTTCAAGGCGCGTCGTGCCGCGATGGTTTCTTTTCCGAGCATATTGGCTGGGGTGAGGTCGTCTACCTGTGTGGTCTCGTCGGTGGCTATCGGAGGATCTTCGGTCACGCCTTCCATGGATGTATTCGAGTATTCCCACAGACGGCGCCAATTGTGGGGAAGTGGATTGGAAATACTCTTCGAATCCTGGAAGACGCCAATGATCCTCAGCTAGTCACCTGCAAAGATACAAATACTCCGGTCGGGGGTGCCGGAATTAGCACTCCGACGAACAAGTCAGTTCTTCTACTCAAGAAAGCTTGTTCACTAAGTTTTTAGAAGTGATTCTTACATACCTTTTCTAGTTCGTTGCCACTATATTTATACTCGTTTCTTCTGATCCTCGGGGCCAGAGCCTACTTTTTCAATCATTATTTTTTCCAATATTCGGCTCTAGGGATCCTTCCCTATTCGGCCTATTTAAGCTATTCGGCCCCTTGTCTTTGCGGGATATCTGCCGGCTAGCGTCTAGCTTCTAAAATATACCTCCTTTATCCTTGCCAGTTATTCGGCTACCACACTTATATATTGGCACTAAAATACTCTTCCTTCATTCTTCTAACATTTTTCTAGTCAACAAAGTCTTGCTTAATATCCTAGTCAACCAAACAATTCCCTTCTTACCCAAACAGTTTCATGCTTCAATAGGCACATTATCGGGGTTTAAAGCCTTATTCAATTTCATCTTCTTAAATGCAAACTCCACTTCAAAGTCCTAATTCTACGATAGAACCTATAGTCCTGGTTTCCTTATTACTTCCTACTTCTTCCTTTTTGACCTACCTCTATGTTTCTCATTTAATAATTTCTCAAAATAGTTCTTCTACATCTCCTTAATCTCTTCATCCTTCACCAACACTTTAGAGTCCTCACCCTTGATGAACTTAACCTAATAAAATCTTTTGTTTTCCTCTCTCTTATCTAAGAAGTTTGTATATCATCTTCTTTCCTTCCTTATTATCTAGTCTAGTGTATAGGTCATCATAGCCTTTCAGCTTATCTCTCTTATTACTTTGACCTCCTTATTGGTCAATCTGTATCGCTTAAGGTTTCCTCAATTCTATCATTCTGTCACTTTTTAAAGTTCTCATTTTAGTCTTTATTACCGCTTGGACCTCCTGCCTTGACCACTAAGTTTTTCTAAAGTTGGTCTCATTTATTTCAATTCTTCAAGAACTTCCCTTGAGATTCTCCTTATGCAATTGGCCACCGAGTTCCACATAGTGTTAGCATCATTTCTCAAGTCCCAAGTTCCTTCTTTATCCACTTTATCCTTAAATGTGTCTAGTTTATCCCCTTTTAGGTCCCACCATCTAGTTCTGCGACGCCCACTATCTTTCCAAGTTTGGTATTGCCTTTTAAAGCATAAATCTAGCACAAAAATCTATGTTAAGATGTCACCTTACAGTCGTTGCATTTTAGACGGTCCCCTTTTCTAAATATAAAATAATCTATTTGGCTCCTAATGGACCGACTCTTGAAGGTTATCAAATGCTTTTTTCTTTTCTTATACATAGTATTGGCCACCACTAGGTCAGAAGTCAACGCAAAATCTAAAATACTCTCTCCGTCTCATTTATGACCAAAACCATACCTACAATGTACTCTCTCATACCTTAGTTTATTTACTCCTACATAGCCGTTGAAATCACCACCTATACCTGGGTTCTCTCCTACGGATATCTCATGTAATACCTCATCTATTTGGTCCCAAAAAACTCTCTTAGTCTGATCATCCAATCCTACTTGGGGGGCATGTGCACTAATAATGTTCATTATATTTTCTCTAATAACTAGTTCAACTGACATAACCTATCACCTTTCCTAATGACCGCAACTACATTTCTACAAGACTCTTGGCAACTATTATTCCTATCCATTTCTGTGTCTATCCTTGCCACTATAATATATAGCTTAAAAGCTCTACTAACTCTTCTCCTAATCATGACATCTACCAATATCATAGTCTATCAGTTAAAGTTCCTATATTCTATGTGGCTACCCTAAACCTATAATCTTGGACTAGCTTCTTTATCCGTGCTCGTCTAGAAAATGTGGAAACCTTTGCCCATTTTTCACCGCATCCAGGCATCGATACGGCGCCCCTTGTTCACTTTTTGAAACACCCAAAGGTAGGCAAAACTCGTCCACCCAAGGACACTCCAACGATCAAGTCAGTCACATATCTCACAAGATATCAACTCAATTAACGATGTGCAAGTAAAAGCATATCTTAGACCCATAGGGATGCCTCACTTTTATAATAATCAGTGCCATTGTCCCCTAAAAATCTCACTTCATAGGACTCTTGCACAACACTTATCCCGGACCCTTAGTTAGATAAGAATGATCCCATTTAAGAGCCTCATCTCTATTCGAACTAAGCACCTCAACTTATCTAGGACTCTTGCCCTCTATCCGAATATCTCAGATTCTGACATTATCGCACCATATCTCGTCAATATCACGACAATCTCGCATCATAGCTTGTCTACATGGCAGCTCGATCAGGTGGCACGACCCCGGCATCATAGCTTGTCTACATGGCAGCTCGATCAGGTGGCACGACCCTAAAAATATGTCCCCACAACAATATTTGTGACCATAATAATAGGCATTGTCCTCTACTACTTATGGAAAAACAATAATCATTTTATACAAATTAGAGAGAGTGAGATTACGAAGGTGGTACAGTGACTACTTATGATCATTTTATATAATAATCATTTTAAACAATAATCATTTTAATCATATGTTGTGTGGGGACATATTTTGGAGAGTCGCGCCATGTGGCTAAGATATTGATTGAGGTGCCACGTAGACGAGCCATGATGCCGAGATTGCCATGATATTTATGAGATATGGTGCGGTAATGTCAGAATTTAAGATATGCAGATAGAAGGCAAGAGTCCTAGATAAGTTGAGACGCTTAGTTCGGATAGAGATGAGGCTCTTAAATGGAATTATTCTTATCTAACTAAGGGTCTGGGATAAGTGTTGTGCATAAGTCCTATGAAATGAGACTTTCTAGGGGACAAGGACACTAATTATTATAAAATAAAAGGCACCTCTATGGGTCTAAGGTTTGCTTTTAACTTGCGCACTGTTAATTGAGTTGATATCTTATGAGATAAGTGACTGACTTGATTGTTGGAGTACCCCTAGGTGGGCGAGCCACCATGGTATATCTCATCTTCTTGTGTGTAGTGTAGACGTCCCCGAACGCCCCGGGAGGATGAGTCCCGTTCTGTTCATTTTGGGCTCACTACAGTTCGGACTCAAATTGTCACGGTTCTCAATGAACAAAAGAGTCCAAATCCGGCAAATCGTTTTGAGAAAAGATTTTTTGAAAGAAGTGCCAAATGGACTGCTTTGCCAGATACAGAGTCGCCACCTAAAATATTTATTTTTGGGAATTTAGGAAACCCTGACTCGTGCCTAAGGCCACGTGTCCGTCATCACCAAAGTTGCCTCGGCTCTGAACTTGGGTACGATTGGGGAAGGTCACTTGTGAGCACCCCCTCTGCGCGATCAAAGATCGGCCTCTACTAACCATGATATCTAGTTTTGAAAACATTATGCGTTCTATATACGGTTATTAGCCTAGATTTACTATGTGATGCGCACAGCATACAAGTATAGACTGGATGCCTGAATTGGAACAAAACATTTCATGTTTGTTTTTGAAAGATGGTTTGCTACTACGCAAGTAGGCTTAAAATGCAGATTTTGCCACCCTCGGTGTGGCTTAGAAAACATGGTTTTGCCACTATCTAGTGGGCTTAAAATTCACAGTGGATGAATTGTTCCAATCCAGATAATTCAACCTTCACCCACAGGCACAATAGCCTCATGGTAAGCATGCTATCATGGCAGTCATCACACACATGTAAGGATGCTAAAGCGTAAAAACTTACCGAGTACTCCCAAGCCAAACAGAAACTATGTTAGAAATCCATGCATGATCCTAACTATACAGAAATGCCTAATGCAACACATGCAAGAATGCAACTAAGATAGGCTTGGCTATTTTAAACATGGCATATGGAATGCTACAACTAACATGTATTCAACTCGGAATTGAAATACAATGCAGTGAGTATGGTGCGCCAAGCCCGGTACATGCAAAACAGATGAATGAATGCAAACATGCTATCATACTGTATGCTAATTGAAACATGCCCTATTCTAACCATCATAAGCTGGTAAATAAAAGGGAGAAAGACGTGGGGTTGGAAGACATACATCACACGCACGCACACTTATTACAATTGTGCCCTCACTCGGAGGGTCCAAATAATATACAGTCCCAAATGAATAATTACAGTCTGAATAAATACAAAATCCTAATTAATTAACTAATTAATCTAGGAAAGCAGTAAATTAGCATGCAAGCTAGGGACTGCCTTAACTCTGCTTCGGATGATGAATGATGCATGTTCCGGTTACTTGCGCAGAAATCCATTGCGACGCCCCAATTAGCCTCTGTTTACAATTAAGCCCGGAATATTGCGCGAAGCCCCAAAAGATTGCCGGTTTCTGATTTGCTACAACAAAGAGTAGGAAAGGGGCATGGCAATGTATTTTCACATATGTGCTTGACTACTCTTCAGGGGAGTGTAGTCCTCGATCCTCGTGCCACCAATCACGCATCTCGATGCATGATGGCCGAGGAGCCGATTTGCATGACTCAATATGGAATGAATGCACATGAAAACAACAACAAGGCCTAAACTCCATCATGGATAATCCGGAGTGTCGACGACTGGGAATTGAGACACGTTCCGTCACTCGAAGTACGAAACGTCCCTCGTTTCCCGTGCTCGGGCTAACTCCTATCCAAACACAATGCAATATGCATGACATGCATGAATGCAACTAATATACAACCTAGCATACACAATGCTATGAAATGGCATACACAATGCTCGATGTAACACGACATACACAATGCCTAACATGCAACCTAGCATACGCAATGCTATGAAATGAAATGGCATACGTAATGCATGATGGACTTATACCAACATGAGTGGACCTCAGCCACACTCGCATCAGCGGCCATAAGATGAAAATGAGACTATCGAAATGCGCGCATACATGTACGCAAACTGAGGACCGAACCTAAGGCACCAAATGCCACTCTAACAAGGCATGGCAAGGCATGAAACATGACATTCAAACATAAAAATTCCTGCACTGAATCATGATGCAAAATGATCCCGAAATATGGATATATGTCATACAATGCATGGAATGGTCCCGAAACACAAAACTAGGCACATGTATTGACCTATAGCTATACAAAGCATGCATTATTTGATCATGAAGCATAAAGACAGAGCCAAGGCAGTCCCAAAACATGAACATTTCTAGTTCAAAGCATGGCCAAAAGATGCTAGCAAGATGGACTAAAAATAGCATGCAACTTTGAGTAGCAAACATGGTTTACATGGCATGTATATGAAGCAATATGAAATCTCACAAACCAGCAAAAATCAGTGAACAAAACATGTGAAAATATGCCCAAATAATCACTGAAATGCAGCCAATGCATGTAAAAATGAGGGCTCCTTTGGAAGGGCATACAAGGGGTTATTAAGCACATGCATCAAGGAGACTTAGCATGGAAAAATTAACTCTGGAAATCAAATATGATAGCCCTAAAACTCATCAAATGGCCCTGAAATCAGTCAAAAAAGCATGCAAGATAGGGCCTCTTTGGAAGGCCAAAAAGACCATCAAGCAAAACAAGGTGAGAGGGGGTCACCCCCTCTACTTTGAGGCTCAAAATAGTGTGTTAGCCACTAAAAATCCACTGGATTTTAGTGGTCTAGAAGGCCAGACAAAGCATGCAACAAGGGCTTAGTTGTAAGGCTCAAATAAGAGGCAATCAAGCATACAAGGAAGCATATGACCTCAAACGAAGGAATACCCTTAATCAAACATCAAGAGGGCCAACACAAGACTTTTTTCCAGTTTATAACAAATCTCAAAAAGGTTTACAAGTGAGGCTAAAACATGGTGCAAAATAGCCCTAAAAGAGATAGAGGCACAAGGGGCAGTAGCTGGCCTCAAGCAGAAAAGAGCCCTTCAACAAAGTTGAAGAGGGTCAAAATAAGGCACTTTTCAGTTTATGGAAAATCTCGAATATGCCTCACAAGTAAGGCTACAATATGAATGCAAAAATGGCCCTAAAAGAGAGATAAAGGGAAAGAGGCAGTAGGTGGCCTCCAACAGCAAAGAGCCCTCAACAAAGTTGAAGAGGGGCTCAAAATAAGGCTATTTTAGTTAGGCCGAATCCCAAAATGTAAGCAAAATGAGCTAAGATATAGAACAAAATAGTGCAAAAATGGGAAAAATAGGAGCTTACCCTTGTAGAGCCGACCTCCAGCAGCTTTTGGTCCAAGGAAATGAGCTTTCAACTCCTCTGCAAATGACCTCCAAGGGGCTGGAATGGATTATGGAGGTGGTAGGCTATGGGTTGTAGTGCAAAGTGGCCAACAAACTAGGGTTTTGGAGCTTGGATGAGGGAGATATAAGGTTGTATGTATAATGTGCCTCAGTTGGTTTCTAACCCTAGAAATGGAGGAGGGGTGCTGGTTATATATAGGGAGAGGAGTGAAGAAAGGGGGGGAAAAACAAATTCAAATTTCCCCCCCAAAAGGGCAGACCCTCGGCAGGGATCTGGTGCAAAATAGCTGGCATGGCTGTAATACACAGGAGAGAGAAACATGGCCGGCTAGGTGCAGAAGGTTCAGGTGGCCGGCCGGCCACCTCCCCTGTCGGCGGCCAGGTGCAAAAGGTTCAAGGAAAATTGTTGGCCGGACCCCCAAGAAGGTGGCCTCCGGTGAGTGCAACACAGCTATGCGGAGAAAAACCAGAAAATGTAACCCAGGAGAGAGAAAAACCAACTTTTTAGAGGGGTTCAAAAGGGTCAGGAAGAATTACTAGTCGGCCTACCCATATTGGTGGCCTCCCAGGTGTGTACAACACAATGGTGTGGTGGAAAGTTAGAAAAAGTGGCCTGGGAGTGGAAAAAATCAGCTTTCTAGTGAAGAAAACGGGCGATGAAGAGCGATGAAGGAATAAAGCTGGTTTTCAGAACAATTGCTGGCCTCCCACCTTCCTACGACCTTTCTAGCAATGAAAATAAGGTCTCCGCCGAAAATGAACCCAAACCGATGCAAAACGAAGGTTTGGGGGCCGAAACGCGCAGTCCGGGGCCCCGAAACTGACTATTAAGCACCGGAGGTGGCGTTCGACCACGAAGTTGGTCTCTCGGCCACAGTGTTCCTCAAAAAGGGAGGAACAAGATGTATGCCAAAAACCGGAGCAAACGGAGGTGGTAAGCGGTCCCGAACCGAGGCACACGGCCGACGGCTTCCGAAAGACCGGGAACCGGGCTCCAAACGGGAAAAAATGTCCTACGACCACGAAATGTAGCCTACGGCCAGTGAGAGGTGATCTACGAGTCCTCTCCCTCCCTTCGGGAAGAGAAAACAAAGAAAACAGGGCCTGGTTTGCAAACCAAGGCAAGGCACAAAAGAGTCCGGAAGTCCGGAGGCAAGGCTCGCAACCGAGACTCCGCAACTTCAGAACTAGCACAATATGCAAAATCACCAAGCGCTCAATCAGTGACGTCTGAGTCTTATGGTCGTGTCAAAAATGGGGTGTCTACAGTTGCCCCTCTTTGACAAAACTCGAAAGTCATAAGTGACGAGAGTGAATGTCAAAGCCTAGAGACGACCCATTTTTGACAAGGCCGAAGACTTAGACAAACAAACTAGATAACAGAGAAATGTGCCCGCAGGCGGGGGGGCAAAATGCAAGACGATATGCACAAAGCCGGATGTAACTCAATGATCATGCAAATGCAGCAAGCTGTAATGAAGCAAATATTCACAATAGATGCAACAGTTTTAAGCAAGAATGCAAAGTGATACTACATTTCATGCAGTTAAGAATGCGAAGAATTATTCAATTCTCGTCGTGTCTCACACGGAGAATATACGATACTTGTGCGGCACGTCTGGTCACACCAGCCTCAAATGAACCGTACATACAATATCGTGCCTTGGCAATGTCCTATCTCATGCTGATGTGGGAATCTTTCGTTTCTTCTTAGTTGAACCACAGGTACTACTTTTCTCCCTGACTATGGTCGCAGCTTTCCCTATTCTCCAACAGGGTGACAGACTAGGTTGGTTCAGTATCTAGAATTGAGGTGCATACACATGCTATCTCAATCTATGGGGCTGCCATACAGATTTCCTATCTCAATCTATGGGGCTGCCATACAGATTTCAAGTCGAGGATATAACTTTGGTATTTAAACCAGACTTTAGTCTCGGAAATCCCGAACCTTTGCGTTCTAGGCAAGAGCCATTCAAACTCTAGTTTCCACCGTCTCAGTTGGTCTCCTAGGAACTCACCGCAAACAAAGGCAGGTGGCTATACCAGACCACTGGAAGTCGTTCGGGCACGACAAACACCAAAGGAATTGCACCTTTAGAGGATTTAAGGTCTCCTAGACCAGAGAGTGCACAAGATGAAATGCACAATGCAAGACTTGGTACACAACTTACGACATAGCATTCCATTCATTTGGCTCACAGCTCACAACACAACATTCTGTTCGTTTGGCACGCAGCTCGAAACACAACACTCTGTTTAATCTGGGCACACAACTCTTTTTTCGGGCACACAACTCATTTTTTGGGTACACGGCTCATTTCGGGCACACAGCTCGCTTTCGGGCACACAGCTCCATTTTCGGGCACACAGCTCATTTTCGGGCACACGGCTCGTTTGCGGACACACAGCTCATTCATCGGGCACACAGCTCATTTTTCGGGCACACAGCTCGTTTTCGGGCACACAACTCATTTTCGGGCACACAGCTCCTTTTTCGGGCACACAGCTCATTTTCCGGGCACACCGCTCGTCTTCGGGCACACAGCTCCTTTTTCGGGCACACAGCTCATTTTCGGGCACACAGCTCATTTTCGGGCACACAGCTCCTTCTTCGGGCACACAGCTCCTTTTCGGGCACACAGCTCATTTTGGGCACACGGCTCATTTCGGGCACACAGCTCGCTTCGGGCACACAGCTCTTTTTTCGGGCACACAGCTCATTTTCGAGCACACGGCTCCTTCTTCGGGCACAAAGCTCCTTTTTTCGGGCACACAGCTCATTTTTGGGCACACGGCTCATTTCGGGTAACAGCTCGCTTTCGGGCACAGCTCCTTTTTCGGGCACACAGCTCATTTTCGAGCACACAGCTCGTTTGCGGGCACACAGCTCCTTCTTCGGGCACATAGCTCCTTTTCGGGGCACAGCTCATTTTCGAGCACACGGCTCGTTTGCGGGCACACAGCTCCTTCTTCGGGCACACAGCTCCTTTTTCGGGCGCACAGCTCATTTTCGAGCACACGGCTCCTTCTTCGGGCACACAGCTCCTTTTTCGGGCGCACAGCTTATTTTCGAGCACACGGCTCGCTTTCGGGCACACAGCTCCTTTTTCGGGCACACAGCTCCTTTTTCGGGCACACATCTCATTTTCGGGGCACACAGCTCGTTTGCGGGCACACAGCTCATTTTCGGGCACACAGCTCCTTTTTCGGGCACACAGCTCGTAACACTACTCAATTTGAACACTCAGTCCATAACGCAACATTTGGTTTGCATTTTGAACACACACCTCAAGCACTTGAATTTCTGAACACGCAGCTCATGCTTTTGGTTGTGAACACGCAGCCCACATTTTTGAAATCTGAACACGCAGCTCAAACTTTGTCGTGAACACGCAGCCCACATTTCTGAAATCTGACACACAGCTCAAACTTTTTGTCGTGAAAATGCAGCCCAAACTCTTGATGGTGGACACACAGCCCACAGTTTTTGAAATCTGAACACGCGGCCCAAACTCTTGATTATGAACACACAGCCCATAGTTTTTGAATGTTGAATGCGTAGCCCAAACTCTTGTGGTGAACACGCAGGCCTACATTTTCTTGAGATCTAAACGCACAACTCAAACTCTTGCGATGTGAACACGCAGCCCACATTTTCTTGAAATCTGAACACACAGCTCAAACTTGTTGTCGTGAAACACACAGCCCACAGTTTTTGAAAGTTGAACACGCAGCTCAAACTTTTGAATTTTTGAACACACGGCCCATATTTGAATGTGAACACGCAGCACACACTTGTTGAAAGAAGTTGAACACGCAGCTCATTCATTTCATTTGCACGCAGCTTTAACATCCCACTTTGAACACACAGCTCAGACATTTGAATTTGAATACGCAGCTCGCAGATTTGAATTTGAACACGCAGCTCATACATTTGAATTTGAACACGCAGCTCGAAGATTTGAATTTGAACACGCAGCTCACACTTTTGGATCTGAACACGCAACTCAAACATTTGAATTTGAACACCAGCTCACTCATTTGAATCTGAACACGCAGCTCATACATTTGAATTTGAACACGCAGCTCGCAGATTTGAATTTGAACACGCAGCTCACACTTTTGGATCTGAACACGCAGCTCAGACGTTTGAATTTGAATACGCAGCTCGCAGATTTGAATTTGAACACGCAGCTCATACATTTGAATTTGAACACGCAGCTCGCAGATTTGAATTTGAACACGCAGCTCACATATTTGAATTTGAACACGCAGCTCATACATTTGAATTTGAACACGCAGCTCGCAGATTTGAATTTGAACACGCAGCTCACACTTTTGGATCTGAACACGCAGCTCAGACATTGAATTTGAACATGCAGCTCACTCATTTGAATCTGAACACGCAGCTCATACATTGGAATTTGAACACGCTACTCGCAGATTGAATTTGAACACG
Organism: Camellia japonica; assembly: GCA_030407325.1. Classification (NCBI taxonomy): domain Eukaryota; kingdom Viridiplantae; phylum Streptophyta; class Magnoliopsida; order Ericales; family Theaceae; genus Camellia; species Camellia japonica. The sequence goes on from JAPPVO010000019.1 coordinate 138,462,483, forward strand.
CAGCTCACACTTTTGGATCTGAACACGCAGCTCAGACATTTGAATTTGAACACGCAGCTCACTCACTTGAATCGGAACACGCAGCTCATACATTGGAATTTGAACACGCAGCTCGCAGATTTGAATTTGAACACGCAGCTCACACTTTTGGATCTGAACACGCAGCTCAGACATTTGAATTTGAACACGTAGCTCCACTCATTTGAATCTGAACACGTAGCTCATACATTGGAATTTGAACACGCAGCTCATATCACAACTCTGCTTGACCTGAACACACAGGCTCATAACACAGTGTTCTTTTAATTTTGAACACCGCAACTCATTCTGAACATACAGGATGCGACGATGAAACTTGCAGAAGTTGAAACAAACCCAGATGCCCGACATTTTTCCTTTTTTCTTTTGTTCGAAGTTTGGAACCTATATAGCTCAGATAGGTCCCGGTTTTACTGTTTTCACATGACCCGGGTTGAACCTTGCGGTTTTTGAAAGAACAAAATCTCGTTTTGCACAAGCATAGAGAATGGCACAGCACTTTGAGCACAAAACGATTTTTTTTTTTGAAATTGAAATTGAAATTGAGAATGATTTCTCAACCGGGTATTGAGCCTACAACTGACCACAGTCAAAACGACTCAACAATGGAAACAAAGGTAGACAACACTAAACACATCTCAACAAAGAAAAAAACAAGGTAAAACAAACCTAAACACACCGAGTGACACTCGAAATGACTAAAAACAAGAATCGAGAGAAAGCAAAAGACACGACAGTCAGACGTATTGAAAGACGAGAGAACTCTCAGATCGCGAGGAGCCAGTTCTCTGGGTATTGTTTCCCACCCTTTCTCATTTGTGATTCTCACATCACTCGACCCTCAGGCTCTTTTTTCTCTCAAAACCCTTTTCTCGCTTTTTCTCTCAGCGCACATCTCTCTATTCTTCAATCTCTCATTTTTTTAATCCCTCCCCTGAGTGGTTGATGGATAAACAGAAAGTTGCGGGGTCTTACCCCTAGCATTCCGCTAGATTCTTCTCTTGTTCACAACAATGAGTTTTTTCCACAAAGGGGTTGCGCTACAATTGGGTGTGTAGCAAATCTGCAGCTGACATCGGTAATGATGCTCTGCAGGGGAGTTTGGACGTGATTAGATCTGTCCAGATGAGGAAGTGGGACATCTTGATCCATTCTAGTTCGTGCTTCGCACTTGGCTTGATACCTCGTTGCTTGGAGGATGTGAGAGCTTTCAGCCATTTACTGACAGCTTCAGTTGTGCCCTTTCTGGCAAGTATGCTGGCGACGGAGGAAAGACAGGAAGCCTGACTCAACTGTGCCCCTAGTTCATCACTTTGACCATTTTTTTGTTTTGATTTTCTACTAAAACAGTTTTGACCAAGGTGAGAGTTAGATTAACATACTTTTGATTTTCTTATTTGAAATCATACAGTCAGGCTATGAGCACTGAAAATTTTCCTTTTTTGGGTCCAAGAAATGGTCTAGTTTTTGGAAAAGTGGAATAATTTTCGAGAGAATTAGTCAACCTCATTAAAAATTCTCAAAACTGTTTTTGCAAACGGTCAATGCTCAACGAGCACGGAACTTACTCTCGATATGCACAACCTCGGATCTGGAGGAAAATTGCCCCTTGCTCGAAGAGAGCTGCATGGCAACGAAAAGTTGCCCCTTGTTTGAACGGCACCGCAGTGCATTGAATGGCAACGGGAAGTTGCCCCTTGTTTGAATGGCACCGCAGCGCATTGTAATCAGTCTTCATGGTAATGATCACAACCGAACTCTCGGATACAAAGAAGGCGAGGACCATCAAAAACCAATACATGGACACACTTGATTTGGAAGTGTTTGTGGCTGGACTTCAGAATGAAGTTGCCTACGTATCCCAAACATGGGAATCAAGCCTTACGTAGTTCCGGGGTAAGATACACTCGGGTATTTTAACCTTCACTTTTTAGGCTCTAACTTTTGCCAAGGCGCCCGTTGCGGGTTTTCGACTTTGCGAGCTTCTGTTTTTCTTTTCTTTTCATTTCTTTTCTTTTTCGTCTTTTCTTTTCATTTTCTTCATTTTTTTTTTTTTTTTTTTTTCATTCTTTGCATTTTTTCTTTTTTTCTTTTTCTTCTTTTTCTTGCTCTAACTTTTGCCTGGGTCGCCCTTTCGGGTTTTCAGCCCAGCGAGCCTCTCAAGGGTAAAAGTGTAGCTTGTCCATGTCAAATGGTTTTGAGATCCTGAAGTCATCTGAATCCAGGAGAATGGCTGTTGTTCGCTGACGATGCAGGATTCCATCCAATGGAAGGTGAATTTGCCCCTAGTGTTGCAGATAGGAAACTCGGCTGTCCTTCAGCAATGTCTTCTTCTTTCCTCCCTTCTGGGGTTGTCATTCTTGCCGATCTTCATTGATTTGTGGGATGATCCATCTTCGGCTCTTCGGGCACAATCTGGCATCTTTTGCCCCTAGTCCGAGGGGTGCTTCTGATCTAGCTTTGCAAGCTTCTTTTGACGACGTCCGACCTTCTTGATCTGACTTCCCTGCCCCTAGTTTGAGGGCTGCTTCGAATCTAGCCACACAGGCCTCACATTGCGGTTGACCGTTGAACACTTTGAATTAAGGTCCAAGGTTTGAAAGCAAGGGGTCGAGTCTCGAGGCTAAGAGCGATCTTAGGCTGCACAATCTCAAGAGCGATTCCACACAGGTCTTCGCAGAATCGCGCAAAAACATTTTTTGAAATCTTTTAAGAAAGCGACAAATCTCTCGTGCTGAAGACAGTGCGGAACCAATCTGGATCAAGCCGGGATTCTTCCCAGTACTCACACTAACAAGCATGATCTCATTCGTTAAGGGCTTAGCATGCCTCTCTTTCTCTCAATTGATCAAATTTTTGCAAATCCTGAGGAATTCCTTCCTCTTTGTTTTCACCGCAGTGTTCAAAAAAAAGTTTTTGAAAAACTTAGGTCAATGTAATGAATTCAAGGCACAAAAGAGCAGGTGAAATGCATTGTCGTTTCATTCAAGTTTGCTGGCACAACAAGCTCAAAGCAGAAACAAGCGCAAAAGCATGAAAATCACAGCTGTTTCAATTAGATCTTCTGGTGTAATTGGCTCCCCGACAGAAACAGACTCAAAAGAAAACGAAAAGACAAACACAAAACAAAAATGGTGATGTCTGAGGTAACACCCTCCGGAATCACCTGACTCCAACGCAACAGGACTGACTCGAAACCACAAGACAGACCCGAAACAAAAAGACTGACTCAAAACAAAGAGACAGACTCAAAATAACACAACAAGACTGACCCAATACCTAAGTTAGAATGTACATAAACCAGCATTCACAAATGCTCAAAACAGGTGTGCCATACACCACATCTAAAATAAACTGAACGCCGCCCGCAGGTGGTTCATCCCTCGATCACATAGTCACCTTATCCCCCATAAATTCACTGATCAAGTGCCGATAGACTTTGCAAGACTGGTGCGGCGATGACCCTGTTGTCAAACAGATCTTGTATATCATGGCGCAGACGAAAGCAATTATCAGTGTCATGATCGGTTTGTTGATGGTAGGCACAGTACTTAGTCTGGTCATGCTTTGGAGGGAGAGGATCGGGTAGAGGCCGAGGCTCTAGGGGTCTAAGGTGCCCCCTTCAAGCAAGGATCTGGAGCGCCTCAGACAAAGGCATATAAAGGGCGTGGAAGACTCTGCGCCCTCGGGGCAGATACTTCGAAGTTTGCTGACTTTTGCCGAACGCACTGGCAAAAGGATCGGCAGGTGCCGCCTTGGCTTTCTGATCTTTTCCCGGTGCAGGGTTAGAGTTGGAGGGAACTGTTCTGGCATGACGGGGCCTATCCTGATTTTTTGTCTGGCTGGAACTCCCCTCGGTTGGAGTGGGGAAAGCATCATCCACAGTTTTAGCCACCACTACGAATATTTGTTGTTTACTCAATCCTCCAGCTTTCAAAGCCTCGACTGCCCACAGCAGTTGTTCAACGGGATCGACATCTGTTCCTACCTTATTCTTACCTCTGGCCTCAGCTTGATCAGGGTTGGGTTGCTATATCAGAGCGAAACTCGGTTGCTGTTGACACGTCATTGCTATAGCTTGAGACAGCCTCAGGTTGGCTGAGCTCGATCACAATTCGCCCCAATAGGGGCTTCTGCGGTACGCAATTCCCGGCGTAGGATGGGGTGGTGGCGAGCCGACATTCCATAGGCGAGATCAGCCACAGATCGCTGAAGATCAGCAATCATTCCCATCAATTCAAACGTGGTAGGCTCACGAGCTTGACACAACTGGGGCGTCCAGGCTGGGCGCGCATCAGGCGACTTGGGGTGGGTATGGTACATCAACATTGGTCTCATCCTGCAAGATGATTCCTTGGTCTAGTGCGGCTGTCATAACCACAATTTCCTCTGAACTTTGCGTCATCATAAGTCCGCTGAACTGATCGGAGGTGATGTGACTGGTGACTGACGGATCAGATGAACTGGTGAGCCCTAACTGGCCTTTCTCTGCCTTGCCTTAGCGAAGGAGAACATTGGTTGCTCTGAATTGAATCTCTGAACCTTCCCCCTCTAAGAGAGAAAACAGGCAGCATCTCAGCCCAATTTTACCAAGATAGATACCCGCAGACATAACTGACTTACTGTTCCCCAAATTACTGCCTCAAAACTGAATCTGATACCCGCAGATAATTGATTTCCAAACACTGACTGATGCCCGTAGGCCTGATGCCCAAACTCGTAAACTGATACATGCATTTCCCTGTAGAGACGCACTCTAAAAGCACATAACAGATAAATAAGAGCCGAAACACCCCTATGTTGGGGTAGGGTTTCCCTGTCCTATTTTGTCAGGAGCTAGGGTTTCACTACGCACGCAGCGGTTTCAAACAACCTATATCGGGTAAGCAACCTGTCCTAGTTTGGAATGGTCACTACGGATTCCGAATATGCACTATGTCGAATGGTCAAAAGGGTGCCCCGGTAAAACCGGGGTTTGTGTTTCCATACTGGCAGAGCCCGTAACCGGTAAGCCTTATGGCACACAGCCTTGGCAAACCGCTCAGGAATAGCAGATGGCAAACACGGTGTCCTAGGCGCACCAATGCACATGCAACGCAAAAAACACATAAGTGTAATCAAAACAAGATATCATGAGTTCGAGTCAAGTTCTCTAAATCCCCAGCAGAGTCGCCAGAAACTGTAGACGTCCCCGAACGCCCCGGGAGGATGAGTCCCGTTCTGTTCATTTTGGGCTCACTACAGTTCGGACTCAAATTGTCACGGTTCTCAATCTGAACCAAAGAGTCCAAATCCGGCAAATCGTTTTGAGAAAACAGATTTTTTGAAAGAAGTGCCAAACATGGACTGCTTTGCCAGATACAGAGTCGCCACCTAAATATTTTATTTTTGGGAAATTTAGGAAACCCTGACTCGTGCCTAAGGCCACGTGTCCGTCATCACCAAAGTTGCCTCGGCTCGGGAACTTGGGTACGATTGGGGAAGGTCACTTCGTGAGCACCCCCGCTCGCCCGATCAAAGATCGGCCTCTACTAACCATGATATCTAGTTTTGAAAACATTATGCGTTCTTATTCCGGTTATTAGCCTAGATTTACTATGTGATGCGCACAGCATACAAGTATAGACTGGATCGCCTGAATTGGAACAAAACATTTCATGTTTGTTTTTGAAAGATGGTTTGCTACTCGCAAGTAGGCTTAAAATGCAGATTTTGCCACCCTCGGGTGGGCTTAGAAAACATGGTTTTGCCACTATCTAGTGGGCTTAAAATTCACAGTGGATGAATTGTTCCAATCCAGATAATCCAACCTTCACCCACAGGCATTCAGGCAGTTATATCACATAAGCACATAGCCTCATGGTAAGCATGCTATCATGGCAGTCACTCACACACATGTAAGGATGCTAAAGCGTAAAAACTTACCGAGTACTCCAAGCCAAAACAGAAACTATGTTAGAAATCCATGCATGATCCTAACTATACAGAAATGCCTAATGCAACACATGCAAGAATGCAACTAAGATAGGCTTGGCTATTTTAAACATGGCATATGGAATGCTACAGCTAACATGTATTCAACTCGGAATTGAAATACAATGCAGTGAGTATGGTGCGCCAAGCCCGGTGCATGCAAAACAGATGAATGAATGCAAACATACTATCATACTGTATGCTAATTGAAACATGCCCTATTCTAACCATCATAAGCTGGTAAATAAAATGGAGAAAGACGTGGGGTTGGAAGACATACATCACACGCACGCACACTTATTACAATTGTGCCCTCGCTCGGAGGGTCCAAATAATATACAGTCCCAAATGAATAATTACAGTCCGAATAAATACAAAATCCTAATTAATTAACAAATTAATCTAGGAAAGCAGTAAATTAGCATGCAAGCTAGGGACTGCCTCAACTCTGCTCCGGATGATGAATGATGCATGTTCGGGTTACTTGCGCGGAAATCCATTGCGACGCCCCAATTAGCCTCTGTTTACAATTAAGCCCGGAATATTGCGCGAAGCCCCAAAAGATTGCCGGTTTCTGATTTGCTACAACAGAGAGCAGGAAAGGGGCATGGCAATGTATTTTCACATATATATGCTTGACTACTCTTCAGGGAGTGTAGTCCTCGATCCTCGTGCCACCAATCACGCATCTCGATGCATGATGGCCGAGGAGCCGATTTGCATGACTCAATATGGAATGAATGCACATGAAAACACAACAAGGCCTAAACTCCATCATGGATAATCCGGAGTGTCGACGACTGGGAATTGAGACACGTTCCGTCACTCGAAGTACGAAACGTCCCTCGTTTCCCGTGCTTGGGCTAACTCCTATCCCAAACACAATGCAATATGCATGACATGCATGAATGCAACTAATATACAACCTAGCATACACAATGCTATGAAATGGCATACACAATGCTCGATGTAACACGACATACACAATGCTCTAACATGCAACCTAGCATACGCAATGCTATGAAATGAAATGGCATACGTAATGCATGATGGACTTATACCAACATGAGTGGACCTCAGCCACACTCGCATCAGCGGCCATAAGATGAAAATGAGACTATCGAAATGCGCGCATACATGTACGCAAATCGAGGACCGAACCTAAGGCACCAAATGCCACTCTAACAAGGCATGGAAAGGCATGAAACATGGCATTCAAACATAAAAATTCCAGCACTGAATCATGATGCAAAATGATCCCGAAATATGGATATATGTCATACAATGCATGGAATGGTCCCGAAACACAAAACTAGGCACATGTATTGACCTATAGCTATACAAAGCATGCATTATTTGATCATTAAGCATAAAGACAGAGCCAAGACAGTCCCAAAACATGAACATTTCTAGTTCAAAGCATGGCCAAAAGATGCTAGCAAGATGGACTAAAATAGCATGCAACTTTGACTAGCAAACATGGTTTACATGGCATGTATATGAAGCATATGAAATCTCACAAACCAGCAAAAATCAGTGAACAAAACATGTGAAAATATGCCCAAATAATCACTGAAATGCAGCCAATGCATGTAAAAATGAGGGGCTCCTTTGGAAGGGCATACAAGGGGTTATTAAGCACATGCATCAAGGAGACTTAGCATGGAAAAATTAACTCTGGAAATCAAATATGATAGCCCTAAAACTCATCAAATTGGCCCTGAAATCAGTCAACAAAGCATGCAAGATAGGGCCTCTTTGGAAGGCCAAAAAGACCATCAAGCAAAACAAGGTGAGAGGGGGTCACCCCCCTCTGCTTTTGAGGCTCAAAATAGTGTGTTAGCCACTAAAAATCCACTGGATTTCAGTGGCTAGAAGGCCAAACAAAGCATGCAACAAGGGCTTAGTTGTAAGGCTCAAAATAAGAGGCAATCAAGCATACAAGGAAGCATATGACCTCAAACGAAGGAATACCCTTAATCAAACATCAAGAGGGCCTCAACACAAGACTTTTTTCAGTTTATAACAAATCTCAAAAAGGTTTACAAGTGAGGCTAAAACATGGTGCAAAAATAGCCCTAAAAGAGAGATAGAGGACAAGGGGCAGTAGCTGGCCTCAAACAGCAAAGAGCCCTTCAACAAAGTTGAAGAAGGGCTCAAAACAAGGCACTTTTCAGTTTATGGAAAATCTCGAATATGCTCACAAGTAAGGCTACAATATGATGCAAAAATGGCCCTAAAAGAGAGATAAAGGGCAAGAGGCAGTAGGTGGCCTCCAACAGCAAAGAGCCCTTCAAAAAAGTTGAAGAGAGGCTCAAAATAAGGTTATTTTCAGTTCAGGCCGAAGCCCAAAAATGTAAGCAAAAGGAGCTAAGATATAGAACAAAATAGTGCAAAAATGGAAAAAATAGGAGCTTATCCTTGTAGAGCCGACCTCTAGCAGCTTTTGGTCCAAGGAAATGAGCTTTCAACCTCTGCAAATGACCTCCAAGGGGATGGAATGGATGATGGAGGTGGTAGGCTATGGGTTGTAGTGCAAAGTGGCCAAGAAACTAGGGTTTTGGAGCTTGGATGAGGGAGATATAAGGTTGTATGTATAATGGTGCCTCAGCTGGTTTCTAACCCCTAGAAATGGAGGAGGGGTGCTAGTTATATAGAGGGAGAGGAGTGAAGAAAAGGGGGGAAAAACAAATTCAAATTTCCCCCCCAAAAGGGCAGACCCTCGGGCAGGGGTCTGGTGCAAAACAGCTGGCATAGCTGTAATACACCAGGAGAGAGAAACATGGCCGGCCACCTCCCTTGGCCGGCCGGCTAGGTGCAAAAGGTTCAAGCAAAATTGTTGGCCGGCCACCCCAAGAAGGTGGCCTTCCAGGTGAGTGCAACACAGCTATGTGGAGAAAAACCAGAAAAAGTAACCCAGGAGAGAGAAAAACCAACTTTTTAGAGGGGTTCAAAAGGGTCAGGAAGAATTACTGGTCGGCCTACCCATATTGGTGGCCTCCCAGGTGTGTACAACACAATGGTGTGGTGGAAAGTCAGAAAAAGTGGCCCGGGAGTGGGAAAAATCAGCTTTCTAGTGAAGAAAACGGGCGATGAAGAGCGATGAAGGAATAAAGCTGGTTTTCAGAACAATTGCTGGCCTCCCACCTTCCTACGACCTTTCTAACAATGAAAATAAGGTCTCCGCCAAAAATGAACCCAAACCGATGCAAAACGAAGGTTCAGGGGCCGAAACGCGCAGTCCGGGGCCCCGAAAACTGACTATTAAGCACCGGAGGTGGCGTTCGACCACGAAGTTGGTCTCTCGGGCCATAGTGTCCCTCAAAAGGGAGGAAACAAGATGTATGCCAAAAATCGGAGCAAACAGAGGTGGTTAAGCGGTCCCGAACCGAGGCACACGGCCGACGGCTTCGAAAACCGAGAACCGGGCTCCAAACGGGAAAAATGGCCTACGACCATGAAATGTAGCCTACGGCCACTGAGAGTTGATCTACGAGACCTCTCCCTCCCTTCGGGAAGAGAAAACAAAGAAAACAGGGCCTGGTTTGCAAGCCGAGGCAATGCACAAAAGAGTCTGGAAGTCCGAAGGCAAGGCTCGCAGCCGAGACTCCGCAACTTCAGAACTAGCACAATATGCAAAATCACCAAGCGCTCAATCAATGACGTCTGAGTCTTATGGTCGGTCAAAAATGGGGTGTCTACATGTAGGTGCTTAATTTAATCTATTCTGTCGTGTGCTCTCCAACTAAGTTCCCTAAATCTCGGCAAGGAGATCTGTTTGGTTGTGAGATCAAAAATCAACACCTACAATTTGGCGCCGTCTGTGGAAACTTAGTAAGAATAGATGGCCAACACCAGACAAGAGTTAAAAGTCTGGGACGACATGCACAGTGAGGATAGGGAGTACTTCAATCCAAACATTTGAGGAGAAAACAAGAAGAGGATGTGCAAAAATTGAATCTAGAAGTAAACAATGCCACCAAGAGCCATAATGGCCCAAGGAGGGGCAACCGAAAGGAATACTATAATGAGAGCAACTTCTAGGTTTGGAAGGATTGGTACCTGCGAAGAGATAATGAGGTAAAGGACTTGGAAAACAAGTTGACGGACCTGCAACCCGTGGTGAACTTCATGATCCAGAACAAGGTGATGCAACCGGCATTGCTATTATTAGCAACACCAACATCGGCTGCAAACGTCGGCGTCCAAAAATGAGGGCATACGACAATACCAACCGTCCTAAAGCACAGAAAGAGACCTAACACTTCAAATCGAAGACCACAGAACATCGGACGAATGAAATCGCATTGGGGAGATTCTAAGAGAACTAGAGGGACACAGATTAGAGGATCTTAGCATATTAATGGAGCAGGCCCTTGCCTCGATGAGAAAGTAGACGTTGAGAAGTCTAGAAAGAGAAATCTCAGCATGGGAAGCTACGTGCCAACAAGATTAAAGTCAATGGATAGTTGAGCCCCAGAATGAACTAAGGAGGACCTATGAGATTATTTCCAGAGAAAGAAAAATGATGTCGAGGTTATGTCCACTGCGCAGCTAAGGTTGCCGTTCTTAGGAGAGTTAGACGCGTTCGAGGTGTCTAAAAGATTCACCATACCGATGTTTTAGGTCTACAATGGTAAGTCTGACCTTAATTTCCATGTTGGTTTATATTTGAATGTAATGTCCTTATAGAGTGAAAATGAGCAGTTATTGTGTAAGGTGTTCCTGTCGACATTTGGGAAAATAGCGTCAAACTGGTTTTTCAAATTGTTGAAGGGATCTATCAAGAGTTGAGAAGGCCTGGCTAAGATGTTTGTCGCCAGGTTTGTTACGAACAGATTGCAGCTATTGCAGATTGATTCCCTATTGGCATTAAAGATTGACAATGGCGAAAGCCTTAGGGCTTATGCCAAGAGATACCACGAGGTTTACAATCAGATTCCAGCGTGTAACTAGGAGCTTGCAATTGTATCTTTTAAGAACGACTTGGAGAATGATTGCCCACTTCGACAATCCCTTGCAAAGACCCTCCCGAAAAATATGGAGGATCTCATGGCAAGGATTAGAAGTACGCAAAGGTAGAAAAGGACAAGAAGGCAAAAAAATGGAGTATAGTAAAGTAGGAGAAGAGAAATGGCTCACCAAGCATAGCCGAGGAAGTACCAGCATAGATAAATCGGGGCTAAGATTGAAGGCCTGCAGGCCATGACTACAGTTTTTAAGATCCTGATCTACAGAATCTTGGAAAAAATCAGGAACCAGCCTTAATTTTGGGCTCTGCAAAGGACCTTAAGAGAATACAAGGGCAAATTCCCCAGGAAGAATTGTATATACCACGATAAGCAGGGGCACATGACCCAGGGATGCCGGGCTCTGAAGTAACATCTGAAGGATCTTGTCAAACAGGGACACCTGACGGACTTGGTGGAGGAGGAGAAGACAAGGGAGGAATAAGAAAAACTGGCTCAGGTGCCGACTGCAGTAGCACTACCATTAGCACCACAGACAAATGAACCACAGGTTATCAACGTGATACATACCAAGGTCAGTATGAATGAAATCTGGAGAGAAACATAAAGAGTGAGACACCTTCAACACGTGTTCTAGGTCCAGCAGAAAAAGCCTCGAATGGAGGGATACTAGAGGCCGATGATCATATTCACGAACAAAGATTTGGAGATGGTCCAGGATCCACACAACGATGCTCTGGTGGTGATTCTGAAGGTTAGAGAGTGTCAGGTAAGGTGGATACTTATTGACCAAGGCAGCTCCTGCTGCATTATGTATGTCAGATATTACAAAGAACTTGGCCTTCATAGGGATGACTTGGAGCAGTCTGACAGTCCCATGGTTAGATTTAATGGAACGCCGACGTGGCTACTGGAAACCATGAACTTGGAGATTTAGATGGGAACAAAGACTATAACCACGGAGTTCATAGTGATCAATACACCTTTCTCATACAATATTATGTTTATGTTGGGAAGACCTTGGTTGCATGCCATGAGGGTTGTTCTCTCGACCTTGCACCAGTTGTTATGGTTTCTAACTGAGATTGGGATTGAAGAAGTAATAGGAGACCAAGTGCAACTGAAAAATTACTCCACGGCAACCATGAAGTACACCTGCAATATCAGAGAACCAGAGATAGCTGAAGTAGGACGATGAGCAAGATGTCTCGGATGATGTTAGCAAAGAACTTGCCGACAAGGGCCAGGAACCTTTGAAAAAGATTTTGGTACAAGAGGGAGATGATAAGCAATTCTTTCTCCTCGGCTCTGGTTTAGCCGAGGAGGAAGAAAGAAAATTAGAAGAATTGTTAAGGAAAAATATAAAGGTGTTTGCTTGAACGCCATACAAGATGCCAAGTATCAGTCCCGAGGTCGCCTGCTACAGATTTAACGTGGATAGGTCGGCTAAACCTGTGATCTAGTGAGCTACGCGACCGACTTTAGTCCATGTAGAGGCTATAGAAAAGGAAGTGGAAAGGTTGCTGGAGTCATAGGCAATCCAAGAAGTGAACTACCCAACCTGGTTGTCCAATATAGTGGTAGTCAAGAAGAAGAACGACAAGTGGAGTGTTTGCGTGGACTTTACAAACCTGAGCAAGGCTTGCCCGAAGGACTACTTCCCTTTGCCCAAGATAGACCAGCTCGTGGATGTCACATCGGCATGTGGAATGATGAGCTTCCTTGATGCATACAGAAATTATCACCACATAGCCATATATGCGTCAGACGAAGAGAAAACGACATTCATCACTCCAAAGGGACTCGACTGCTATAGAGTCATGTCTTTTAAAATGAAGAATGTTGGGGCAACATACCAGAGGCTTGTAACTAAGATGTTCAAATATTTGATTGGAAAAACCAAGAAAGTCTACATTGACGACATGGTTGTGAAAAGAAGGGAACCTTCCGATCATTTGGCTAACCTCAAGGAGGTATTCGACAACTTCAAGGCATACCCGCTTTAGCTAAATACCTCCAAGTGTGCTTTTGGAGTAGGATCTGGTAAGTTTGTGGGATATTTGGTAACTAAAAGAGAAATTGAAGCAAGCCTAAATCAAATCAGGGCTATCATTGATCTGAAAAGCCCAATAACAGCTAAGTGTAACATCGTCCCGGAGGGTACCAGAGTGCGTTAAATTGTATGAACCCTCGATCTCTCTGATCTAATCTCATGAGTGAAATGTGAAACACAGATGAGAGTCCAAATTCAACAATTTTTATAGAAAATCCATTTTATTGCAAAACCATTGCTAGAAATGGACTGCATCACTAGATCTTAGAGTCGTCATCATATATTTTGGGAAAATTAGAAAATCTGTGACTCGTGCCAAGGCCATTTTTTGTCATAACCAAAGATTTCTTAGTTCGAAACCTTAGGTATGAGACGAGAAGGTCATTAATTGACCACCCCCACTCACCCAATCAAAAGATCGGCCACTACTAAACCATGATATGAGTTTTATTTACTTAACAATGACTCAAGTGTCCACTCATTAGGAATGAAGAACCAACATCTCATCCAAGATCGCACTAAACAGCCCAAGACGCATGAGCTGTCACGCCATAGCTGCCTCAACCGTTTCATCTACGTGTCGCTTCTTCATTGGATTGTACCTATCACACCTCATATGCATCGCTTCACCTTTGAGCCATACCGCCTGATGTCATCTAACGTCAGCCAAGTACGTTGCCGAAGCTTTGAAATCATGACCCTTGCTGCCTTTTCTATTTTTATCAAAAATTTCCCCCTTTCTTCCCGTCTCCTTATTTCTCCAAATCATCTCTCTCTACCTTCAGAGCTTTCTCTCTCTACACATTCCTCTGATCGCCATTAATGTCTATTTGTATTCTATGCAACTGCTATGTTCTCCTTACTCCGGCTATCATTTCTTCAATCTGTTTCGATCAGGGCACCGCCTAACACTGACAAACACGACTCTATCCCTCATTCCTGCAACTTCAATTTGCAAGTCCTTCAATCATTCCTTTTTGGTTTTAGTTCATTATTATTTTTGAATATATGCCCCATGAAATTCTATTTTTCCTCAGTAACGCGAACACCGCATGCACTATACTCATATTGCATTTCTATTTATGTTACTACTATGCCAAGCTCATATTCTCTGTATGAAATTCAAATTTTGTTCTTCATGCTTCTGTGCCAAATTTTGAATTCATATGTATTGTTTTTTCGTGTTTCTACGTTTGAATTTATTCAGTCATGATCTCGGCCGGAGAGCATATTCTAATATTTTGTTAAGCTGACATGTTCAAATGGTAGACGATGTAAGTTCCATTACCTCAGGTGGCCGAGGTAATAGAACCTAAGGGCAGTTATGGGGACATATTTTTAGGGGTCGTGCCACGTGGCCGAGGTATTGGCAAAGATGCCACGTGGACAAGCCATGATGTCGAGATTGCTGTGATAATGACGAGATATGGTGCAATAATGTTAGAATTTGAGATATTCAGATAGAGGGCAAGAGTCCAAGATAAGTTGAGGCGCTTAGTTCCGATAGAGATGAGGCTCTTAAATGGGATCATTCTTATCTAAGGGTATAGTACAAATGTTGTGCATAAGTCCTATGGAGTGAGACTTCTAGGGGATGAGGGCACTGATTATTATAAAAGTGAGGCAACCTCGTGGGTCTAAGGTATGCTTTTACTTGTGCACCATTAATTCAGTTGATATCTTTTGAGATAAGTAACTGACTTGATCGTCAAAGTGCCCTTGGATGGACGAGCCACCGTGGTATTTCTCATCTTTTTGTGTGTAGGTGCTTGGTTTAATCGATTTTGGCGCATGCTCTCCAGCTAAGTTCCCTAGATCTCGGCAAGATCTGTTTGGTTGTGAGGTCAAAAATCAAACCTACAGGGTTTTTATGAAATTAAATTCCTATTTTATTTGTATATAAAATATTTTTACAAAATTTACAAAATAACTAGGTTGAATGATTTGTTTAAACGAGTTAAACCACCAGAACTCTTTTTCATTTCTCTCTTTTTTTGCACATTCTTGTTTTTCTCTATCTTCCACCTCTACCACAATCACAAACTCCTTGAGCACAATGAGAAACAGCACAATGGAAAACACTTGTGGCCATAAATGGTAGACCTCCTCCTCTACTATTTATGGAAAAATCACAATCGTTTCATACAAATTGGAAAGATGGAGAGAAAGATTGGTGGATATAGAGGTGGTGCAGTTATAGAGTACATCGAAAGAGGGGGGAGTAGTACAACTCAACTCTCTCTCTCTCTCTCTCTCTCTCTCTCTCTCTCTCTCTCTCCAATAGCAATTCCAAACCAAATCCACCACCGGCACGATAGTATAGCAATTCGTCAACCAAATAAATCCACCACCACCCTGGTATCTTCAGCCAAACCCCCAATTCAATTTTAGCCCTTATCCCTTTCTCTCTCTTTTTGTTCATTCTTGTTTCGCTGTATCTTTCATCTCTACTACAAACACTATAGTTGTAAACATTTGTGATCATAATAATAGGCCTTCTCCTCTACTACTTATTGAAAAATAATAATCATTTTATACAAATTAGAGAGAGTGAGATTAGGAAGGTGGTGCAGTTGTAAAAAGTAGGAGGGAAAAGGAACTTATGCACTCTCTCTCTCTCTCTCTCTCAATTTTCTTACCATTTCTACACTTTAATTGCAAATTCTCAACCAAATCCACCACGACTGAGATATCTTCAACTTAAACTCAATTCAATTTCAACTCATCAATTGCTCTTGTTGGGGGCTATTGTTTCATTGATTCTGATTGCTTTGGTTAGGCCACTAGTTCAATGTTGGTAACAACGATTGCTCTTGTTAGGTTACTAGTTAATGTTGGCGATGATGATTGTTTTCCTTGTATAATGTTGATTGCTCGAGTATATGCAAAACATGAAAGTATAGCTATTGTTTCAACATATTACTAATCAGTGGGACTATTGATTGGCGATATCAATTACTCTTGTTGGCGGCTACTTTTTAGCAAGCTAAAGGTGGTGGTAGTAGGAGGAGCAATGTGTTGAAGTCATGACACAAAGGAATATACACAGGAATTAGATATCATTCTACTAGATGAAGAGTTTTGAATCCACTGGGGAAAAAACCTTAAAACTACAAGGAAGAAAAAGAATTCTCAAAGAGAAATTGAAATATTATTGATCAAAAGTCGCTTGTTCTAAGGTTTACATATGTATTTATACTAAACTAAGTCTTGGAGACCAAGTAATCTAACAATAAGGAAACAACGTAAATCTTGCTAATTAAGGGAAACAATAAAAAAAAATATTTATTCTTGCTAATCAAGTAAAACAAATAAGGAAAGTTTTACTCTTGGTGATCAAGCCAACCAATCTTGATTTCTATCTGACTGCTCCTAGAAATTTTGAGCCACTTCTTTTACATTAAGTCATTTTTAGATCCATCGAGGAAGACCATGCCAATAATGGGGAAATCAACATCCATGACCGCCATTTCAAAGCTCCATTTCTAGCTTCCATGGTTCCACCATTACTCTGCACTTGCTGATCTTTTAATTAATTTATTTTTTTCCTATTGGAAGTGGTATTATGCCTTTTGTGAGTGATTTGTGAAGACAATAGTTTGTCAGTATAGTTATGAGGGAGATTAGGGATGGGGAGGCTGACAATGGTAAATGAAGAGATTGGGAAGGGTTGGTGTGGTTTGGTTTGTAATCTAAATGTTTTCCATGTTCTAAGAAAAGAAAAAAAAATAAATAAATAAAAAAAAAAAAATCTAGAAATACAAAACAAAACACAACACATAATCAATCATAGAAAATATAGGCGGAGCAATTTAAGTAAAATAGTTTCTTTAATGACAAATGCACTATCAAATTTGTATGGTTAACGTTATTTTTTATTATTCACCTGTGCACCTAGATTTTAAATTTCACTAGCAGTTCATCAGTGGAATGTATGAGATAAATATTTTTCTTAAATAATATTTTTTAATATTTATTTAAATTATATATATGAATTTATATTTAAAATATGTTGTAAAGTATGCAATGCAAGAAAACATGTTACAAAAAATGTATATAATAGTTTAAACTAAATTATTCATGTGCATATCTATGTACGCATAAAAACTTATTTTAAAAGAATATTGTGAAATATGCAGTGTATGATAATAATCTTAGTCTTATTGTGCTATAAAACAGTAACTTAAAAATTATATATGATAATTTTACATAATAAATTATAGGATAAATTCTACATTTGATCCCTCTAGTTTGAATGAAATTTCACTTTAATTTTTGTAATTTCAATTTTAAATTTTATTTCAATGTAATCACTCTATCAATTGCTATTAGAATTTTGGATAACAACAACGGCCATATGCAACTTATGTGAAAATTTTAGCAATTTCCACATAAAAATGAAAGTTGAATAAATTACACCAGTATTCTTTATAGTTTCTTCCTAATTTCACTTTAATCTCTCTAGTTTCTTAAGTGTTGCTCTTCATCCAAAATTGTAGGAAAAAATAAAAAATAAAAAATAATACACAACAAAGATAAACAGATTTGGGCAAACTTTTTACACTCAAACCGAATCCATGGAGATCATCATGTGGGTGAATCACATGTCTCCATTGATATCTTCGAATAATTTCCAGCAGTGGGGTAATACGTAATATGTATAGATGCAAGAAATGTAACCATCCACAGTTCTATCCCCCCCGGAGATGAGATCGTGGGTTATTCACCCTTATTCCTAGGATAAGGTGGCTTAAAATTCAAACCAATAAGGTCACTACATGGGTCATGAATCATGGCACCATTGGCGCCAAACCTGGGTCTGAAACCCGACCTGATTTCCAACATCTTCCACTTGCACATGAGTTAGCATGACAATGCCACATCTCTATCACAATCTCAATTTGCCTAAACCTCGAACAAACTCGTTCTTGTCAATGGACCATGCGACTGCTGAGAACACCTGCATGAGGGAGCTCTACACTAGAAACTCAAAAGAGACAGCATAGAGACATCAACTCGAAGATCAAAATAGTGTATCATGTATCATATACCCTAGACCCATCTAATTATACCGGTCCAAAAACATCTCTAATGCCTCACAAGAGCATGTTTGACCCTCTCAAATATTGTAATATATTTACACTCAATCCACCTCTTATACAGAGCGATGTGAGTTGCCAGCAGTGAATATGCAACAAAGGTGTAATACTAGATGATCTTCCCTTCTCCCTCATGCCATTTAGTTTAGGATTCACTGCTTTCTCAGTAATGTCCCTTAAGGCCAAATCATACATGATTGCAGGCAAGATATCAAAGTAGCAAAGCATCAACCCCTCACCTTATGACATAGTCAAAGGCAACAAAAGGATACAAAAATGAAAGTCATATCACTAATGACACGTAAGACTTACATAGTAAGGAAGCACTGATCCATTCTCTTACCTAATTACTCGATTGCCAAGCACATGTATTATGAATACATGCTGTAGTGGAGTAACTTTTCCAAAGAGTGACGTTATACTCGATATACCGTACAGATCTTAGTCTAGTTGCTCTTAAGCGCACCAGTCGCTTTCTAGCTCCTAACCCTGAATTCTCTATTTGCTCGCCTTCTAGATGCCAAATGAGATCTTGCATCCTGCTAATCATAACAAACAGAACATGGAAAGTGGGTACTAACATCCATGTTTGGTCTTTAATACAACCAAGGCGACATAAATAGTGGATAATTTTAAGCCTCTCTAGGCTCCAAATAACACCACTAGTCTTATCCTTGCCCGTTCCCAAGTGCCAAGGACGATTGCTCGTATGAGTGAGCCAATTTTGCTTGCTAACATCATCATCTGCTAATCATTATGCTACAAACCATAATAGCGTAAATATCTTACAGTCTCACAAAAGAAAGCGATCGACAAAACATAACCACAGTTTGCACAATTTTAGATTCCAAACATAGGCCCTATCTGCACCTTTTGTGATAAGCATATACAATAGAATCCACCATGTGTGCTTCATATAAAGTGGTTCAAGATCACTACCTCAACTGAACAATCTGCTACTAACTATGGCATATATAAAGCATGATAAAATATTAATTCCATACAATAGCATCTCAATGTGAATTCATGAAAGAAAACATGTTAGATTAATTTAATCATGGAATTTAAATTCACCAATATAAATAAATCATGCTATTTAAAATAACAACATACTAACTTGCTGTGCACAACATTTAAATAATGCCATAATATATTTTTATAATCTCTGCAATTTTTTTTGGAATTTTCTAGAATTACAAGTAATTAATTACACAACAAATCAGAAACAAATATTAAAGAATTTGGGAAAATACAAGAATACTACAAATAAATAAAACATTATTATAATAGTATGTTGTAAAAATTTCAAATCCAGAATCCAAATTATGCTCTCCCAAGAGCAATTTAACATAAAAATATTGACTTATTTATTAATGAAAAATATTTTATTTTTCAAAAGATTCTGAAACTTTAAAATATTGTATAAAACTGAATTATGAGTCTAACAATACTAGCCATGCTTCATTTAGAATAATAACAAATAAAAGCAATTAACATAATTTTTTTAAATTAAAATCAAACAAACAAAGCCTTAACTGCGCCTGCATTAGCACTTACCTCAGCAGATGACGTCAGTGCTTGCATTAGCGCCTTAGTCAGCCTATGGAAGCACGTCATCATGTGAAGCCAACGATTGTGTCAACGCATGTCAATCAGGGCGTGGGCTAATGTGCCAGTTCGCTGTCAGCGCGTGGTAGCGCAAGCCGCAGCTATACGCACATGAGTCCTAATCGCCAGCTTCCATGTTTCGTTTTGACTCCATTTTGACAATATTCGACTCGATTTTTTGAGAGGAATCTAATAGTGGTCGCGGTTTTTTATTTTAACAAGTCTAAAATAGGAAATTTAATCCAGTTTCTCTAGTGAGAGTGAGGGTGTTATTGTAATGATTTGGATTCTAATTCGTATTGGATTGGTGTAAATTAGTACCCGTCACCTTAAAATTTGTATGATTGTTGGACTCTTGACATTGATGGGTTGGAAAGTGAACTCTAAATATTATAATTGATGATCCTTGGGGGATGTTGGAACCTTGATTGAAGCCTTAACAAGGTATTTAGGCAAGAATAGATCAAAAGCCCCAAATTTGAGTTTTCGTTTTTGACGAACTTTCATTCTTTATCCTTTTTCTCCTTCCATACTTTGAATTTGAATGTGAGGCTGAAACCATTGGAAAGCTTTTTTCCGGGGCTTCGATTTAGACACAAGAATGACCTAAAATGGAGTTTGAATGAGAGAGTTATACCTATTTGAATTCTTAGTGCCTTTGCTGGTTTTCTCTGGGGTCGACACCCGAGTTTCAAGGGTCGACCCTTCCCTTGCTGTTTTGTCCAGGATCACATTCTGAAATAAAGGGTCGACACCTGAGTTCCAAGGGTTGACCCTTGGCTGTAGAAAACATTAATCTTCCAGCTTTTCTTCATAAGGGTCAACAACTCAATCCTAAGGGTCGATCCCTGCGTGTTATTTCCAGAATTTTTGGATCCGAATGGGCCCTACTTTTGGGGGTTTTGGATTTATTGTTTGCAATGACCTTAGGGCTACTTTTCTACTACTATAAATAGACCCAACAGTCTTCTCTCTTATGATTTTCTCCTCTTCTTTCCTCTCAAACCGTGAGCCTCTCTCCTCTATCTCTAAACCCAACTTTTTCCCACTTAGATCGCTAGATCTACTCATCTAGAAGCATCTTCTCGCCTAGGTCCCTTGAGGAAGGTTGGAAAGCGCGTCAAGGGCTTTGTTTTGATCCAAGGACTTCAAGATTTCATCAACTTTGGGTTTCTCCAAGTTTTCTTTTCATTTCTTTGAGGTAGGGATACTTTTATCCTAGTATTTCTTTATTTTGAAGAGATTTCATGGTATTGTTGTGACTTATAAGCTAATTTGAGGATCTTGTTGGATTAAACCCATGTTTTACATAAATAAATCATTTTGCTTGACTTTTGCTTGAAATTTCCTAATTTTTTAAAAAAAAAACATATATATAAATGTTGTTAGAATCTATATCTATAATGGAGGAGAAAAACCCCTAAATTTGGTAAAACCCTAACTTTTCAATTTGAGTAGAAAACACTAAATTGAGTGGAATTTCCTTTGATCCATGGAATATTATGAACAACCAAGAGATGAAAGATGTGGATGTTGATATGGTAAAGGAATTGTGACTTGAATGTTATTATTCTTTGAATATTATGTGGTGTTTCATCTATTGTGATGATCGATGTTTGTTGATGGAATTAAAATGTGATGGAATTTTTAATTGTGCATGAGTCCGGGTAAGAGTCGGTTTTGGAAAATGTGGTATTGTGTTAGTACCTGCGCACGGAGTTTAAAAGGTGCCCAAATGCCCTGTCTAGGCTTATTGCTGGACGAATGTGGGAAAAATATTTGGGTAAACTACCAATAGGTCCTACTTTGGAGACTTATTACCCAATAGGTCCTACTTTGAAGACTTATTACCCATTAAGTCCTATTTGATAAATTTATTAAGTGATAAAGATAAATTTTATCAGTCTTTTTTTTTATGAATAAATTTATAGTGATAAATTTATCAGTCTCTTATTTTTATAAATAAATTTTTAGTGATAAATTTATCACTCTCTTATTTTTATAATGTTAAATTTATTAGTTAGGGCCTGTAGGTAAATAAGTCTAGTTAATAGGACTAATTGGTAAGTACCCCAAAATATTTTTAGGTGTCCACACAGTCTTGTTGTACAACAGCAGGCGAAAGTGGAAAAACGGATGGTTTTCTTGGGTGCCCACTTCTTGCCGTATAATAGCCGGGAAATGTGGGGGATGGTTTTTGAAACTAAAGCAACTTATGTTGAACTCTTACATGGGACTCATGGTTTGTTTTCCATTGATGTGATTGTTTAATTGTTTTGTTATAAAGGTGTAAAATATAATGGTCCATGCTTAATCGTTATGTATTTACATAATTAATGAAGATTACATGTGTTCATAACTCCTTATTATGTTTTGTCTCAAGGGCGCCATAAATTTATTCGAATGATTAAATACTTGGTTAAATGTATTCCTACTGGGCATATAGCTCACCTCTATTCTACTTTTCAGGAAATAATGTTTGTACAACTATAGTGGTGACTTGAAGTAAGCGGTTTTGGGATTGACAGTTGAGAATATTTTACTGTAAAGACTTAGAGTTTTCTAATAGGGCTGCTAGACTTATTTTGTTGTTGTCTTGTACAACCATGGGGTTCTTCTTGTAATTGTCATCATGTTTGTAGAACTTGGAGTTGGGTACAAGGTTTTAAGGACATGTAAATAGAGAAGTTGTAAATTCTAATTCTTAGTTGAGTGAAAATGATGGCTTTGAGGTGTGTTGTTATATTGGTTGTGATGGATTCATGTATGAAATAGTAGGGCATTACAGTTATTTTCTATACTTCATCTTCGACAATGAACTACCAAAAAAATAAAAACAAACCAAAATTAGAGTTTATGATTTCTCTCGATCTATCGGGTGGAATCATGCCCATAATATATCGTTTCAAATGTCTCAAAACAAGGATTCCAAATATGTAAGTTTTACAGCATAAAAACGAATCATGAAAAAATAGTATGTAGTCAAAGTAATGAAAATCAATTATAGATCTCCATATTTCTCAAAATTTGATTGTCTAATTTTTTCCAAAACTTTGTAGATATACTATATATTATATGGACTACAACATATATGAAATTCAGGATGATCAGAGATGGTTCGAAAAATATCAATTTTATGCATAAATCATACCAATATATATTCATACCAATATATAACAATGGCTCTAATATCAATGTAGGAAAAAAAAAAAGAAATAATACACTACGAAAATAAATGGATTTAGACATACCTTTTACGCTCCAACCAAATCTATAGATCATGTGAGTGAATCACGTGCCTCTCCATTGATGTCTTCAAATAATTCCCAACAGTGGGGTAAAACTACTAAAGAACTACCCACACTGTTCACAATATAAAGACGTGGTTGTTCTCCCATGGCAGAGAAGTAGAGAGAGAAAAAAAATTTCTAAAAGAACTATTCGATTAAAACCCATATCACATTATACGTAATATGTATAGATGTAAGAAATATAACCACCCACAATTCTATCTCCCCAATAAATGAGATTGTGAGTTATTCACCCTTATTTTCAGGATAAGGTGGTTTGAAATTCAAACTAATAAATCTTCATTTAGCTCCCCATTTATGCATGATATTTTAACTTCAATTTGGATTTGGCTCATCAAGGTTATAACTTATGAATTGATTGGTGTTGCCTAATGACGAGTGCATCTTTCTCATCATCCAAGGTTTTTTTTTTTTTTTTGTGGTCATTTCTCAAAATTGTCTAGATGGTTTCTACAAATTTTCGAAAAGGCAATTATAAAACGTTACTTGAAATTTATGCATTTTTGTGTTGAGAGTATCTCACTTAGGTGTGGTTTGGAATGTGGTTTGAGATTTGACTATTTTAATAGAATTTTTTTAAAGATATTTATACACAAGTTCTAATTTATGAACTTATACTCCATTAAGTCCTAACTAAGATTTTTTTAACCTTCAAGTCCCATTAAATTTTTACTAGTTGGAATTACCCTTCAAACAATGATTGTTCATCATTTATGATTATTTATAAAGGTAACATGATGATTTGACATTTATTTTGTAACGCCCCAAAACAATTACATTAAACCATCCAAACGAATAGTAAATAACAGTATAAACCAGAGTAAAGTATCCTTCTATTACATCAGATTCAATTGTACAAAAGGGTGACACATGCGATATACATTCATAAATAGGACATCCTAAATCTACAGCATGTGTTACCAAACCACAATAATGTAATAAAAGCTAAACAAGTAGTCATACGCCCTAAAGGCTTACATCTTTCCAAGTCAAGGCTTAGGTACATCAAAAGTGAGTCATAGGCTCAATACAAATAAAGCCTTAAGCTTGTACAAAATTTAATACAAAATAAATAAAATTGAGCCGTTAGCTCAACAGTCCTCCCAAGCTAAGTCTGTAGTAGAGGCATATCACCTGTACTTGAAAATGATTTTCCCAAGTAGGGTGAGCCAAAGCCCAATAGAGATAATCTAACACAATATATGAATCTTAACAGAGATATAAGTATAACATGCGTACACGATGCCCCACGATCAAATCATTTATGACTCTTTTACAAAACCACACTATGCCAAGTTTATATCTCAATCCGTTTTATCTCAAATTATGAGTCCTTTCCATTTCATACAGACAACCAAACTGAGGGTATAACTTAATGGGTCTCTAACCAACACAACCATTACACAAACAATTCTATTTGCCATTTTATGGAAATTTCGTCTGTGGGAATCGGTACCCATATATACGTGCGGTTTTCGGGACTTTCACTTAGGACACACAGGCGAACTTAATTTAATGAAGTCCATCCCATTTTTTCTTCCAAACATCATACATTTATAATGTATTAAAGACATAGCCATATTCGATGACAACGAATAAGAGGTTAGTTTCAATTCACCTAATCATCATGCAATTTCTACAACAATCATAGCTATCCTCCACCGATAGCTCAAACCAGATACTTTTAAATAGATATACAATCTCCATGACAGATAAATTATCAAAACTTCCATAGGTGAGTGGTAATACACAGCCAACTTCACCATTTATATAAACACCCGTCCCATTTCACATTTTGAATACCAATTTCATTTATTTATACAAAATAACTATTTGAGGCATTTTAGGGCAAAACTCTATTTTCTTTCCAAAATTGACCCCAAGTATCAAAATCAACAAATTTACCACAACATAACCTCCCATTTACTCCCATAACCATTTTTACCACATACATTTGAAAACCTCTCTTTTAATTTTAAGCCAAAACCCAAGGTTTGTTCAAAATCATCCCAAATTTTAACATTTCTTACACATCAACAAATAACTAAGTTAAGAACCATAGAAGAGTGTAGAAATTCCCTACCTCAAGCTTAAGAGACCAGGGAAGAAATGGATGAACTTCAAAGACACCGAAACCAAGCTTTATTCGGATCAAAAGAGAGCCCCTAGAGTGTTCTATCTTTTTATCAAAGAGAGTAGGGTAGAGAGATCCTTAGATCTAGGTGTATTTGTAGAGAGAACTTGGGTTTTAGAGAGAGGGGGTCGATCTAGGGTTTTGAGAGAAAAATATATGAAAAAGTGATGTAAAAAGGTGCTACTGTGAACTGATATACGTATAGCTCGCTTGAGCGCATGAGTTGTCGCTCGAGCAACTAGACATAATAGGTTGTTCCGCTTAAGCGCAAGAAGCTTCGCTCAAGCGCAGAATGCATGCTCCCAGAAGTTTTACAGACAGAAGAGCGTCGCTTGAGCGAAGAACACTACCTCCCTAGTATCTTTGCAGGCCTACAAAATACTAGGAGCTCACAAAGCTCGCCCGAGCGCAAGAAGTTTCGTTTGAGCAAAGAAGCCAAATTCTAGATAACAACAGTTTGAACCAACTAGCAACCAACCTGTTTTAAACACACCAAAGACACTTCAAAACTCAAACTCAATGAGAAATGAGGGAAAAAGACATGAACAACATTACGAAACCACGAAGCCTGAGTCCAAAATATAAAAAAGGGTCGGGTAAAAATCGGAATCACTATATACTTTGATTTTCAAAACTTTAAAACATCAACTTTCAAATTGAAAAAACTTAAAACTTAAAAAAAAAAAAAAAAAAAAAAAAAAAAAAAAAAAAAGACTAAATGTTTTTTTTTTTTTGGAAAAAAACTGAATTATTTTTTTGTGCAAAACTGAAAATTTTGTGTCCATAAAGGAGCATGATAATGGAACATTAATGTGCAAAATTGAAAAAAAAAATTAAAATAAAAAAATCGATAATGTTCTCAGTTTAAAACTGGAAAAGACTATTAATGTTCTCGATTTTATTACATAGTTGAATCATACCAATAAATAGAAAGGCAAAAACGTTTAATCTCATGCTTTGTTTTTTTTTTTTTTCCACCAGTTAGTGAAACAATTATTTGAAACATTACTATGCAAAATTAATAATGTTCTTAATTTTAAAAATTGAAAAAAATTGACAATATTCTCAATTTTACTCGGCCTCATTTGGGATAACCTACAAAAGCCAAAATGCCAAAAAGTAAATAAAAAAGCCAAAAAGTCCATACTATTTGGGGGAAGCTTGTGCAGGAAACTTAAAGGGCAAAAAGTTAAAAGTCAAAAATTCAACAAGGGTAGAATTGTCATTTTGATTTTATTATGATATTCTATTACACATCTTTTCATAAAAAGTCAAAAATTTATCCCAAAATATATATTTTTTTCTCTACATTTTTACCCAAATAGTCAAAAAGTGCACTTATATAGCACATCCCAAACAACTCTAGACTTACTGGTTCAAAAATTCTTACATATGACCTGAGCTATCATAATATTTGTAAATAGGATTTTTAGGTAATTAACTTTATATATATATATATATATATATGGGATGAAAAAAAAGGGTTTTGGTTCTAATTTTTTGAATTCAACTTTTGCAAAATTGATTTTTTTTTTTTAGTTTTATTTTTGGTGTTGTTTTTTTAGTAATTTTTCTTTTAATATTTTAAGAATTTTTTTTACTTTTTTGATGCACCTGGTGTATTTCAGCTATGCCAGCTGTTTTGTTTTTTTTTTGTTCTAATTTTTTGAATTCAATTTTTCTTTTTTTAAAAAAGGGGGAAAAACAAATTCAATTTTCCCCCCCCCCCAAAAGGGCAGACCCTCGGGCAGGGGTCTGGTGCAAAACAGCTGGCATAGCTGTAATACACCATCACACGCATACAAGCTAGGGACTGCCTCGACTCTGCTCTGGATGATGAATGGTGCATGTTCGGGTTGCTCGACACGGAAATCCATCGCGATGCCCCAATTAGCCTCCGTTTGCAATTGATGCCAGAATGCTGTGCAAGGCTTCTGAAAGCTGCTGATTTCTGATTTGCTGCAACAGAGAGCAGGAAAGGGGCATATCAATGTATTTTTTCATATGTATGCATGCCTCGATCCTCGTGCCACCAATCACGCATCTCTATGCATGATGGCCGAGGAGTCGAATTGCACAACTCAATATGGAATGAATGCACATGAAAACACAACAAGACCAAGACTCCATCATGGATAATCCGGAGTGTCGGTGACTGGGAATTGAGACACGTTCCGTCACTCGAAGTACGAAACGTCTCTCGTTTCCCGTGCTCGGGCTAACTCCTATCCCAAACACAATGCAATATGCATGACATGCATGAATGCACCTAATATACAATCTAGCATACACAATGCTATGAAATGGCATACACAATGCTCGATGTAACATGACATGCACGATGCTCTAACATGCAACCTAGCATACGCAATGCTATGAAATGAAATGGCATACGCAATGTATGATGGACTTACACCAATATGAGTGGACCTCAGCCACACTCACATCAATAGCCATAAAATGAAAATGAGACACTCGAAATGCGTGCACGCATGCACGCAAACCGAGGACCGATCCTAAGGCACAAATGCCACTCTAACAAAGCATGGCAAGGCATGGAATATGGCATACGAACATGCAAATTTCAGCACTAAAACATGATGCTAAACAGCCCCGAAACATGGCAATATGGCACTCGATGCATGAGACGAACCCCGAAACTCAAAACTAGGCATACGCAATGACCTATAGCTATACAAAGCATGCATTATTTGATCATGAAGAATGAAGACAGAGTCAAGGCAGTCCCAAAACATGAATTTTTCTAGTTCAAAGCATTGCCAAAAGATGCTAGCAAGATGGGCTAAAGTAGCATGCAATTTTGACTAGCAAACATGGTTTACATGGCAAGTGTATGAAGCATATGGAATCTCACCAAACCAGAAAAAATCAGTGAATAAAACATACCAAAACATGCCCAAATAACCTCTGAAATGCAGCCAACATGTGCAAAAATGAGGAGCTCCTTTAGAGGGCCATGCAAGGAGTTATTAGACACATACAAGATAGACATGAAGCATGACCAAAAAAACTTTGGAAATAAAATATGGTAGTCCCAAAACTCACCAAATTGACCCTGAAATGTGACTTCAAAGCATGCAAGATAGGGTCTCTTTGGAAGGCCAAAATGACCACCAAACAAGTCAAGGTGAGAGGGGGGCACCACCCTCTGATTTGGATGCTCAAAACAGTGTTTTGGCCACTAAAAATCCACTGTATTTTAGTGGCTAGAAGGCCAAACAAAGCATGCAACAAGAGCTTAGGTGTAAGGCTCAAAATAAGAAGGAATCAAGCATACAAGGAAGCATGTGACCTCAAAAAAAGATGGGACCTTAAACAAACTTGAAGATAAGATTAAAACAAGATGTTTTTCAATTTATGACAAACTCAAAAATGAACACAAGTAGGGCTAATCTATCATGCAAAAATGGCCCTAAAAGAGAGATTAGAGACAAGGGACAGCAGATGGCCCCAAATAGCAAAGAGCCCTTCAAAAAAGTTGAAGAGGGGCTCAAAACATGGCACTTTACAGTTTACATCAAGTCTCAAAAATGAACACAAGTGAGGCTAAATCAACATGCAAGAAAAAGGCCTAAAAGGGGGATAAAGAGACAAGTGGTAGAAACTGATCTCAAACAGAGGAGAGCCCTTCAACAAAGTTGAAGAGGGACTCAAAATAAGACATTTTACAGTTTATGGAAAAGTCCAAAACAGCTCACAAATAAGACTAAAATACCATGCAAAAATAAGCCTAAAAGAGAGTTTAAACACAAAGGGTGAGGAGGAGACCTCAAAAAGAGAAAGACCCTTGATCAAACATGGAGATGAGCTCAAAATATGACTATTTACAGTTCGAGTCAGAGCCCAAAAATGCTTCCAAGCAAGGCTTATAAACGAAGCAAGAAAAGACTAGTTTAAGGGAAAAGTGTGCTTACCCTTGAAGAGCAATGAACCAGCAGCCTTTGGACCAAGAAGAGGAGCTCCTAGTCTCTGGAAATTAGCTTCAAAAGGCTGGAATGGAGTGTGGAGGTATGGAGCTATGGGTTGGTGTGTAAATGGTGCAAGGCTTTTAGGGTTTTGAGGCTTGGAAGAGAGGGAGAGGGAGAGATGTAAGCAAGGCTCCAGACAAGTTTTGTTAACCCTCTAAAATGGAGCTGGGGGGTCTGGTTTTATAGAGGGAGGAGTGGAGGAAAGGGGGGGGGGCGAAATCAAATTCAAATTTCCCCCCCAAAAGACCCCCCCTCAGATACAGGATCTGGGGGGAAACAGAGGGTGCAGCTGTAAGGAACCAGGTGAGAGGGTCATGGCCGGCCAGGTTCAGAGGGTTCAGGTGGCCGGCTGGCCACCTCCCCTGGCCGGCTGGCCAGGGTCAAAAGGTTCAATGAGAATTGTTGGCCGGCCACCCCATATTGGTGGCCTCCCATGTGTGCACAACACAGCTATGTGGTCAAAACCCTGAAAATGTGAACCAGGAGAGAGAAAAACCAACTTTCTAGAGGGGTTCAAAAGGGTCAGGAACAATTGCTGGCCGGCCATGTCATATTGGTGGCCTCCCAGGTGTGTACAACACAAATATGTGGTTGAGGGCCAAAGAAAGTGGCCCGGGAATGGTCAACACCAGCTTTCTAGCGAGGAAAACGGGCGACGGAGAGCAATGAAGGAATAAAGCTGGTCTTCAAAACAATTGCTGGTCTCCCACCCTTCTACGACCTTCATAACAATGAAAATAAGGTCTCCACCAAAAATGAACCCAAACCGATACAAAACGAAGGTTCGGAGGCCAAAACACGCGGCCCGGGGCCCCGAAAACTGACTGTTAAGCACCAGAGGTGGCGTTTGACCACGAAGTCGGTGTCTCAAGCCACAGTGTCCCTCAAAAGGGAGTAAATAAGATGTATGCCAAAAATCGGAGCAAACGGAGGTGGTTAAGTGGTCCCGAACCGAGGCACACGGCCGACGGCTCCGAAAACCAGGAACCGGGCTTCGAAAACCGGGAACCGGGCTTCGAAACGGGCAAAGTGGCCTACGATCACGAAACGTAGCCTACGGCCACTGAGAGATGATCTACGAGACCTCTCCCTCCCTTTGGGAAGAGAAGACGGAGAAAACGGGACCTGGTTCGCAAATCGAGGCAAAGCATAAAAGAGTCCGGAAGTCCAGAGGCAAAGCTCGCAGCCGAGACTCCGCGACCTCCGAACGAGCACAATATGCAACATCACCGAGCGCTCAGTTGGTGACGTCTGAGTCTTAAGGTCGGTCAGAAATGGGGTGGCTACAGTTGCCCCTCTTTGACAGAACTCGAAAGTCATAAGTGACGGGAGTGAATGTCAAAGCCCAGAGACGACCCATTTTTGACAAGGCCGAAGACTTAGACAAACATACTAGATAACAGAGAAACGTGCCCGCAGGCATGCCCGCAGGCGGGGGGCAAAATGCAAAGCGATATGCACAAAGCCGAATGTAACCGAATGATCATGCGAGGCAGCAAGCTGTAATGAAGCAAATATTCACAATAGATGCAACAATTTTAAGCGAGAATGCAAAGCAATACTACATTTCATGCAGTTGAAGAATGCGGAGAATGATTGGATTCTCGCGACGTCTCACACGGAGAAGATACAATACCTGTGCGGTTCGTCTGGTCCCGCCAGCCTCAAATGAACCGTACATACAATATCGTGCCTACAAAAGAAACAAACTTAGCAAGCACAACATAGTTAGCAACATATGTTCAATGTGATATCAAGCGTAGACAAATGCGGTGTTGATAGGTGAGTGCATCGCAATGCGAGAAGCAATGTGCGTGACAACGCAAGTTTAAGCATGAAGGCATGACAATATCAAGGAGATGTGCATAACAATGCAAGTGGTGTGCATGAGAATGCAGGTTACATTCATAACAATGCAAGATGAGTGTGAACTCGAATGCACATTTCGAAACAAAACAACGAGCAAAGCAGTGCAAGTTTCGACGAGGGTGGCTCAATCGCGACCTCCGGTTTACCTCCCGGAGGGGTCACAACATATTCAAAAAGGATACATCTTGCCCTCGGCGAGAAATGATGAATCACACATTGAAAGTTGGGGTTGAAGTTCCCGCGGAGGGATTTCGCGACAAAAAGTGCACTTTCCTTGTACTTTCTCGAGTGCCGGGGACTCCAATCCTCACCAAAATTTGCAGAGACCTTGGAGGCCACATGGGGGACACCACCGGCCAGTTTTATTCCCAGGGGGAGGCCACCGGCCAGGTTTGAGGGAGAGGGGTGGCCGGCCTGCCAGAAAAGGTGGCCGGCTGGCCACCTAGCCCAGATTCGGGGCATTTTTGACTTTTCACCCTCATTTCTTTAAATGTGCTCATCCAAAGCACTTTTCCTCACAAGTGCAACTCTGAAATTGCTCTCTCCTCCTTCCCAAACCATTTTCTCTCTCAGATCTACGCTCTATACACGTTTTCCAACGCCCCACGCAAGTTATTTTCGCGAAAACTTTCAGTTCTCTTCACTTTGAACCGATTAAATTTTGATTTCGGGGCTTCTTTTCTCATTTTCACCACTTGAGGTAAGTTTGTCTCAACATTTGGAAGATTTTCTCAGGAGTTGACTTTGGTTGACTTTTTCATTTCCCGAGAGTTGACTTTTGTTGACTTTTTCCAATTTTGGCTCATTTCGCTCATTTTTGCTCATTTTTGCAGATTTTTTGAGATGGCTGGTCATTTTCCACAGGGTGGAGGTTCTCCAGGTGCTGGGAGTGAGTTGGATATCATGTCCTTGCCCCCAAGAGTTCGACCGTTTGATCTCAAGAGGTATCATCCTCAGGAGCACATCCTCCCGCGGGCGGTTTTCTACCATTTCACTGATTTCGACGACCGAGCGCCTAGGGATCTGCTTTTGCGAGAGCCGGAGTCCCACCTCTCTCATGAGGCACAAGAGGTATTTACTTCACTTTTACATTTTCTGCAATGTATCCTGCATTTTCTGCGCATTTCGTGCTTTTGTCATGCTTATCTGCTCACTCAAACACACAGCTTGTTTTGAATGTTTAATCTGTAACACCATATTCTGTTTGCGTCTTGAACACACAGTTCAAACACCCTGACTTTCTGAACACACAGCCCGTATATTAATTGTGAACACACAGCACACAGTTGTTGAGGATTGAACACACAGCCCAAACTTTGAAATCTGAACACACAGCTCAAATACTTGGTGACGAACACACAGCATACACTTAGAGATGAACACACAGCCCACTGATTTTGAAATCTGAACACACAGCTCAAATACTTGAATTCTGAACACACGGCTCATTGTTGAAGGTGAACACGCATCACACACTGATTGAGAGTAAAGCACGCAGCCCAAACTCTGAATTTCTGAACACATAGCCCAAATTGAAGGTGAACACGCAGCACACACTGATTGAGAGTTGAACACGCAGCCCAAACTTTGAAATGAACACACAGCCCATACTTTGATGTTGAACACACAGTTCGTTGTTGAGGTGAACACACAGCACACACTGATTAAGAGTTGAACACGCAGCCCAAACTTTGAAATGAACACACAGCCCATACTTTGATGTTGAACACACAGCTCGTTGTCAAGGTGAACACACAGCACACACTGATTGAGAGTTGAACACGCAGCCCAAACACTTGAGATGAACACACAGCTCGGATTCTGTAACTGATTTGATTTTGCACACAGCTTATACATTTCACTTGCACGCAGCTTATCCATTTCACTTGCACACAGTTTATTCATTTCATTTGCACGCAGCTTATACATTTTATTCTGAAACTGAATACATGTATTCATCATGAATGCAGGTGACTTCTCGTGCCGTGCGAGGATATGGCTCTGTCATGGCGAGAGAGTGGTACGTTGAGCTCCCGGAGGCTGTCTGGGATTTGGTAAACCTGGCAAGGTTTGGGCCCTTTTGTACCGGGATATCTCGCTGTCCTGCCAGTAGGACACTGATGGGTGCTTTGGTAGAGAGATGGTGGGACACCACCAATTCCTTCCATTTTTCTGCCACCGGGGATATGACCATGACCCCATTTGACTTCGCCATATTGACGGGCCTTGATGTGGGAGGTTGGGCCATCCCATACGACGAGGACATGGGCGAGTGAGAGGCCGCCTGGATATATTTATTGGGGGCTCGCCCGCCTGTTGACAGATCTTTAGGTAGAGTCCGATATACCTGGTTCTCTTCTCATTTCAGGAGGGCGGAGATGGAGCCCGAGACTCCCGAGGAGGTGGCGCAGTATACCCGCGGATTCCTGATGTTCCTCTTCGGGACCACCCTGTTTGCCGATAGGGGGAACACAGTCGGGCTTTATCTGTTGAGCGCGCTAGTGGACCTATCACAGGTCAGCAGATATGATTGGGGTGGTGCCAGCCTGGCCACTCTCTACTGCTATATGAGCACGACCTCCCGCGGACGGGGGAACATGGTCGGTGGCTATTGGAGGGCCTGGGAGGTACTTTCTGCCCTCTTGATTTACATTTCTGCTTCTCATTACTTGTACACTGCACACACGGCGCACTTTACTTTCTGTACCTTGCACTTTGCTCTCAGCATTTTGTATTTGCATTCTGCACTCAGCATTCTGTATTCTGATGGCTATTGCTCTGTTTCTCACAGTTATGGGTCTACGCATACTTCCTGACGTTGGCTCTGGAGCTTATAGTGGAGGTGCCCCTCACGACCCCGTATTCACTCGTATTCGAGGGCCAGTACCGGCCGAGACCTCGGGAGTCTCTTCTCTATTTACGGCAGTACTTTGACATAGTGCGGTCATCGGAGGTATTTCAGAACTCTCAGTTCTTCATGTTTCTAGTCTTTGATTTAACTTGAACATTCATCATTTCTGATCAGCCTATGCATCGATTATCTGCAGATCACATGGCAGCCCTGGGCGCCTTTAGGTAGAGACCTTCGATTCCATTTTGCTAGAGCATGGGGTGCCTCTCGATATAGGATCCTGTTTGAGGGGCCAGTTGGTAGGGCCTGGTTTTTAGGGGATCGCTTCTTGCGTCAGGTATGGGGCTACCCTGAGCAGGACGTTCCTTCAGCGCCTCCAGACGATATGTGGACCGCCGATAGGCTCTCTCCCCAGAATGTCATTGATGCTATGCAAGGTACCGATGCCTTTCCTCATCTGGAGCAGGGGGAGTACGCGACCTACCGTCACACCTACTTGATGCCTCCGCTGACGGGAGTCCGTGCCCCGACGAGGAGGTCTGCTGGTATGCCCTCATCGAGCCGGGCTCGGACTGCAGATGTCCCTTCCACTAGCAGGGCTGGTACGTCTAGAGGCGGGGGTGGACTGGTTCCCCCGATTCCTCTGACTCATCATCATCCTGGATGGCCAGATATGCTGACTGAGCTGACAGGATGGAGATACGGGACTTCCTACCCGATCCCGATAGAGCCTTCGATGCCTGATCACCGATATGTCAGAGACCCCGACTCACCACCGGTATGCTTTACGGCTTTAATTTATTACTCAGATACTTGGATGTTCATTCCTTTACTGATACTCTTGCCTTTGCATCTGCAGCCTCCTGTCGAGTATATGGATGAGGTGCTTGGGATGGTAGCCTCACTCGAGGGCATGGTCCTACGAAGAGAGGCGCAGTTGTCCCTCATGGGTGTCCAGGTACCTTTTAGTTTTCTTGCATTTATCATACTTCTGATGACATGCTGATCTTGAACATTTTACTGCATTGATAGGCCGCCTGTGTAGAGCACATCTGACACACACCGCACTTACGTGTTGCACCTGCATGCACCCACTTCATGTAGCTTTCTTGCATCTGCATCTGATGTACATATTTGAGCTGATGTATTCAAATTATACTCTTCCTTTTCAGATGCTACCGATATACACAGGGCCACAGGCCGGGCCAGCTGGGCCTTCCCGAGGAGCTGGACCATCTAGGCCTTCTCGAGGAGCTAGGAGAGAGGGGTCGTCTCGCGAACGAGGCGGACGCAGGGCGCACATCATAGAGGCGGAGCCCAGCGAGGAGGAGGAGGAGGCTGCAGATCCCCAGTCAGAGACCTCCGCTGACAGAGAGGGTGGCTCTGATCCCGGTTCCGGTAGTGGAGATGAGGCTGAGGAGGGTTCCAAGGATGGCAGCTCCGACTCAGATGATGGTGATGATGGTGCAGGGTCTGTTCCGCGGAAGAGGACGAAGAGGGCCTGTCATTCTTGCTCTTGAGAGCATTGATGCAGTTGTTTCCTGCTTTATTTACCTTTTTACTAGTAATTGTAGCACATTGTACATTTGTTAGGCAGTTTTATTTTTTGTAAAACTTGTACTCTTGTTGTAAAATGTTCTGGTATGATGGAATGAAACAGCTTTTGAAAAAAGTGTTGTATTTTGTGTTCTTAGCATCGCATCGCATCGCATCTTTTTGCACCAAAATGAGATTTGAATGGAAATGTGCATTGTGCATTTGCCAAGTCAGGTAGTGAACCGACGCAACAAACTAGACAACTTAACTTACTAAGAAATAACGACACCTTAGCAAGTTTACAACTCGATAAGCAAAACACAACAAAGTTGATGACTCGATAAGTAAGGCACAAAAAAAGTAACAACTCAATGCACGAAACTCGATAGCTCGACAAAACTTAGCAACTTGACAAACAAGACATCTCAACCGACAAAACAACAACTCGATAAGCAAAGCGACAACTCGATAAGCAAGACTTAACAACTCTATAAACAAAGTGCATTTTGGACGATCTGAGTGACAGAACGCATCCGAAATAGAGGGAGATGGAGGCCTTCGACACTCCCGATGCATGGAAATGCTAGGAACTTCCTTCCAGAGGGTAAAACAGTACCAAAGATACACTTGGGAGTATGGCCGGCCACCTTTGGGAACTAGCCGGCCAGCTTTTTGCATTGGAGAGGAGAGGGGTGGCCGGCCTGCCAGAAAAGGTGGCCAGCTGGCCACCTAGCCCAGCAACCACCAAATTTTTGACACGTGTCCCCCAAACAGTGTCTTATCCTCTTTAAAAGCTCTAGCCTCGTGGTTGATTCATTTCATCTTAGTTTTGCACCAAAAATGGAGGCGTTTCTCGTCGAAAATCTCGCAGCTTGGATCGCTTCTCTAGATGGCTCGGAAAAGTTGAACTTCCGGTGCTTCGGCTTGAATGCACTATTCACGCTGAGCCGTACTCTGCTGCACCTTCCCTTCCTTCATGCCGCGGCGAGGTTTTGGAACCCGGTGACACATGTGTTTAGCTTCGGTGGGCAAGAGGTATGTCCAACTTTCGAAGATTTTCAAGTTTTGATGGAATCTGAACGCCATGAAGAGATTTTGCCTCAGTTTCGCTTCGGCCATGCCCAAGCTTTAGGGCGGATGTGTGGGCTTACCATGTATGATGCTCGGTCTCTGATCTGCAACGGGGAACTGGACATCCTCGGCTTGATTCATCGCTTTTCTGATGCCGGTGACCGCGACAACCATTATTGGTAAGGTTTTCGGCAACACGCCCTTTGCTTATGCATGCTATCTCATTTTTTGCTTGCTCTAGGCTTTGGTGGATCTAGCATTCGTCTGATTGAAGTTGCTCAAGGCTTGAAGGAAGGAAAGAGCTGCATCGCCATGACATTGGCCGAGACTCTGATGGGCTTAGATGCTTTCTATCGCCAGGAGACGACCAAATTTGCGGGGAGTCCACTACTGCTGCAGGTAATGTTTCCCACCCAATCTCACATATATATTGCTCACGTCACTCGGCCCTCAGGCTCAGTTTTTCTCACAAAACCCTTTCCTTACTTTTCTCTCATCATACATCTCTCTATTCTTTATTCTCTCATTTTTCATCTCCCCAGGTATGGTTGATGGACAAATTGCAGGTTGTGGACTCTTGCCCAGCCTACTCGGCTCGCGGCTACTTCTTTCAGCAACGCCTAGTTGACGCCCCTGATGAGGGATGGTGGTTCGACTGGATGTGCAATTTGTCTGCAGATCGCATTGCTTGGCGCTGTCCTTGGCTCAATCTCCCGGCAATGAGCTATAGCATGTCCCGGCAGACCGGGATCCAGTTGATTGGTTTGACCCACTGTGTGTTCTACTTTCCGTTCTGGTTCCAACGCCAGTTCGGTCACGGTCAGACTTGCCCGCCAGAGGGGATAGAGTATCCTGCCACATTCCCGGTTCGAGGCGCACAGCTTGCCCGGTATGCCATAGCATGGAGGACTAGAGAGTTCCTGGCCCCCGCTCCCACTTTCAGTTGCACTTTGTCTGACGAGTGCTTGGATTGGCTCAATGAAGAGGCACAGATTGGGCCCAGCTTGGCATCAGAGGCTTCGACCAGCTCTAGGAGGGGGCGCAGGGACACCTGACTTATCTATGCCCCGAATTTATTGCTTTACCAGTACTTTCAAGTTTTCTTTATGAATGTAATAAAAAGCAACTTCAATTTGTATGCAAGAGCAAGAGAACTCTGTTTTGAAATCAATGAAATTGAAGGTTGTGGGTACTGAAAATTTTCCGCTTTGGTCCAAAAATGGTCTAAGTTGTAAAAAGATTAGTTTGAACAAAGTCATCTTTTATTAAAACTTTTCAAAACCATTTTCGATATGGATCAGAACTGGACACGCCTGAGATCTGTCACTGAGATGCACAACCCCGGACTTCTGCAATTGGAAAGTTGCCCCTAGTCTGAATAGCACCACGGCACTGCACAGCAACGGAAAGTTGCCCCTAGTCCGAAAAATACCACAGCATTGCATAGCAACGGAAAGTTGCCCCTAGTCTGAATAGCACTGCACCGAAGATCACGATGAATGCTGATGGACAAAGTTGATCGGGGAAGAGTTTATGGCTGAACTTCAGGATGAAGTTGCCTACGTATCCCAAAGATGGGAATCAAGCCTTACGTAGTTCAGGCTCGGGTTCACTCGGGTATTTTCACTCTCCTTTTACGCTCTAACTTTTGCCAAGGCCGCCCTTTGCGGGTTTTCAACCTTGCGAGCTCAATTTTTGTAATTTCAAATTTTTTGTGCTCTGAGTTTTGCCTAGGTCGCCCTTTCGGGTTTTCGGCCTAGCGAGCCTCTCAAGGGTAATATTTCTTCAACTTGTCCATATTGATCGGTTGTGATAACTCCAAGCCATCTAGATCCATCAGAACCACAGCTCCACCTGACCAGATAGACTTAATGATGTAGGGACCAGTCCAATTGGGTCTGAACTTGCCCCTTGGGTCGTGGATGGGAGCTCGGTTGTCCTTGAGCACCAAATCTCCTTCCTTTAGATTTCTGGACTTAACTTTCTTGTTGAAAGCCCGGGCAATTCTGCACTGATAACCTTGAACATGGTACAGTGCCTTCAGTCTTCTCTCATCAAAGAGCATGAGTTCCTCAAACCTGCTCTACTGCTAATCTGCTTCGGCTATTTGACACTCAGCCAACACTCGCAAAGACGGAACCTCAATTTCGATAGGTAGAACGGCCTCCATCCTATAAACCAATGAATACAGAGTCGCCCCAGTAGAAGTTCTGATTGAAGTCCGGTAGCCCCACAGAGCAAACGGCAGTTTATCTGGCCAATCCCGGTAGGTTTCCACCATCTTCTGCAATATGTGTTTCATGTTCTTGTTGGCGGCCTCAACCGCTTCATTGGTTTGCGGCCGATAGGTAGATGACTTATGAAAAGTCACATTGTATTTTTCCAACAAGTCAATCACTTCCTTCTTGAAGTGGGAACCGTTATCTGAAATTATCTCGTTTGGGACTCCGTAGCGACAGATGATGTTGTTTCTGATAAACTTGGCAACGTGTGAAGCCTTCAACACCGCATAGGATTGGGCCTCGACCCACTTCGTGAAATAATCTATCGCGACCAGGATGAACTCATGCCCATTTGACCCCTTTGGAGTGACAGCCCCGATCACATCAATTCCCCAAACTGAAAATGGCCATGGCGAAGTCATATTGTACAGCTTCAACGGCGTAGTGTTCATGCGATTTGCATGAATTTGACATTTGTGGCATCGCCGAACAAAACCGATACAATCCTCCTCCATGGTGGACCAGTAGTAACCCTGTCTGAGGATCTTCCGTGCTAGCATTACTCCATTCATGTGCGCACCGCATTCCCCTCCATGGATGGCCTCCATCAGACGCTTTGATTCTTCGGCATCGACACACAGCTTATGCATTCCCAGATGACCTCTCTTATACAGCTTACCCCCACAGATGATGAACTGAACGGCCATTCTTCTGATTGCCCTTTTATCCTTGGCATTTACCCCCGGCGGGTATGCTTCCTTCTCCAAGAAATTCCAAATGTCGTAATACCAGGGGTTTTCGTCCTGAACCTCATCTATAGCAGCAATCGACTCGTAGGCTGGTGCGAATTTCTGGTCAATGATGACTGGACGCATCCGGACTCCGAACGGGATGTCTATCATGGAAGATAGAGTTGCCAAAGAATCTGCGAACCTGTTGTTCTCTCGTAGTAGATGAGCAAAGTTTAGCTTCTCAAACCGAGGAATTAACAAATCCAAGGTCTGGTGATACATCATCATCTTTTCTTCTTTGACTTTCCAGTCTCCTTTTGCTTGAGACACAACAAGGTTCGAGTCCCCGATGACGTCCAACCGTCTTGCCCCTAGTTCCAGGGCTGCTTCTAGACCGGCAATGCATGCCTCATATTCTGCTTCGTTGTTCGAGACTTTGAACCGGAGTTTGAAGGCTAGAGGGATACGGGACTTGTCAGGTGCTATCAGCAACACTCCTATCCCATACCCGTATTGATTTGACGCTCCATCAAAGTACATCGTCCAAGTTTCATCGTCGATGTGCAAAATGGCTTCATCTGGGAATAAGTACTCGACTGCTTCACCTCCTTCCACTGGATGGTCGGCTAAGAATTCTGCTACTGCTCTTCCCTTGACTGACTTACGTGTCACATATTTTAGATCGAATTCGGAGAGCAACAGCAACCAACGAGCTAGCCTACCCGTAAGTGCTGGTTTCTCGAAAAGATATTTGATGGGATCGAGTCGTGAAACCAACATTACGGAGTGAGCTAACAGGTAGTACCGCAGCTTCCTGGTAGCCCATACCAAAGCTAAGCAAGCCTTCTCCAACGGTGTGTAGCGAGTCTCATATTCTAGCATCTTCTTGCTCAGATAGTAGATGGCTTTCTCCACTTTGTCCTCTGATTCTTGCGCGAGCATGCAGCCCATTGTAGTCTCAGTGACTGAAAGGTACAATATCAACGGTTTCCCCGGCTCTGGTGGTGACAACACGGGCGGGTTTTGTAAGTATTCCTTGATCTGTTCAAAAGCAGCTTGGCATCGGTCGTCCCATTGGAATTTCTTTCCTTTCTTCAGGAGGCCAAAAAGTGGTTCACAAGTCAAGGTTAATTTTGAGATAAACCGTCTTATGAATTGCACTTTACCCAGAAAGCCTCGCACCTCCTTTTCAGTCCTTGGTGGGGACATTTCTAGGATGGCCTTGATTTTGGAAGGGTCGACTTCAATACCTCTTTGTGTAATCAGAAACCCCAGCATTTTTCCCGCTGTAACACCAAACGTACATTTCTGAGGATTCAGCCGCAACCGGAATTCTCTGATCCTTTGAAAAAACTTTTGCAAGGCGGTGTAGTGGCCCTCTCTTTTTTTGGACTTGACAATCATGTCGTCCACGTACACCTCAACCTCTTTGTGGATCATGTCATGCAATATTGTGGTCGCAGCCCGTTGATAAGTAGCTCCAGCATTCTTCAACCCAAACGGCATCACCCTATAACAATATGTCCCCCACGGGGTGGTGAATGCAGTCTTTTCTCGGTCTTCAGGTGCCATCGCTATCTGATTGTAGCCTGAGAAGCCATCCATGAATGAAAGCAAAGCATGCCCCGCTGTGAAGTCCACTAACTCATCAATATGCGGCAAGGGAAAGTCGTCCTTCGGACTAGCTCTGTTCAAATCCCTGAAATCCACGCATACTCGGATTCTGCCATCCTTCTTCGGCACTGGAACAATGTTGGCCAACCAAGTCGGGTATTCGGATACCAGCAGGAAGCCTGCGTCGATTTGCTTGGTGACCTCTTCTTTGATCTTGAGAGCCCAATCTGAGCGGATCCTCCTGAGTTTCTGTTTGACTGGTCGAGCCTCGGGGTTAAGAGGGATCCGGTGCTGTACAATCTCAGGATCGATCCCAGGCATGTCTTCGTAGGACCACACGAAAACATCTTTGAAATCTTTTAATAAAGCGACTAAGCGCTCGCGTTCCTCCGAAGACAACGTGGACCCGATCTGGACCAGCCGCGGGTCCTCCTCAGTACCAATATTCACAGTAGTGATTTCATCCATTAGGAGTTTAACAAATCTCTCCTGCTCTTGTTCAATTAGGCGTTGCAAAACCGGAGGAATTTCTTCCTCGTCGGTTTCATCAAAATTTTGAAAGTCTGAGTTTATGCAACAAATCAAAGGCACAGAAAAGTACTCAGAAACCACAGCTATTTGATTCTCATTAAGCACATCCAAATCGTCCGATTCCTCGGTTACAACAGACTCAAATGAGAAAGAAAAAGACGACCTGGACATAACTGTGGCATCCAGGTTATCATCCCCAGGATTACCAGACTCAGACTCAGTCGAGCTGGAACCTGATTCCGACTCACAAGACTCGGTGGAATCAGATTCCGGCTCACTACCTGACCCGGTGCTACTGGACAAAAATCCCTCTTCGTATTGCCAAGTGAGAGAGGGTGCGATAGATGCATCCAAGATAGTTGCTGGTAGGCTCGCAGCCATTTCATCCCCAATCATGGAAACCGAGGAGTTATCCCCCAAGCACTTATGGTCGATCGGAGGATCTGAAAGTAGAAATGCCAGTGCTACCCCCATTTCAATCTCAGCGCCCTCGAAATCCACTGCCTTACACTGCTCAACCTCAGCTGATGGATCTGTCTGCTCTTCGGCAACGTCATCCCCGGGTAATTGTAGGTCAAAGAAAATCTCGAAACCTGGCACGCGCTTCTTCTCCGCGTTCAGCCATGGCTCGGGGAAGCCACAAAACGGAAAGTCCTCCCCCTCCCGAACGAAGCGTCCGTTTAGGGTACCCTGAATGGGCCTATGCATTAAGTCAAAAGGCTTCCCCGCCTTCTTTGCTCTGGCTCTTCCAGCCATTTCCTTTCCCTTCCTTAACCAATCCTCTTTGGTGGGCTGATAACCCAATCCAAAGGTATAAGGGTTGTGTGGCACTTCGGCCAATGCTGCGACGCCCTTCCGGCCGCTCCTTCCCAATCCCATCCCGGGGATGTGTTGTAGCTTGTTCATGAGGTAGACAGATTGAGCACTGACGTACACTCCCTCATTAACAGCCATGATATTCTGCACAACCTGAGCCTCAACCAAAGTAAACCCTGATAAGAACACATCCTCCGTGCCGTGCTCGATTTCCAAGACTGGTGTAGACACTTCTGGCGGTGGATGGATTGACGAATTCCCGAAAACAATGGCCACACCCTTCCCGTGAGGGTACTTCAACATCTGATGCAAAGTGGAAGAGACTGCCTTCACTTGGTGCAACCACGGCCGCCCCAAGAGTAGATTAAAGGTTGCGGGAACATCCAAGACATGGAATTCGATGTTGTGTTGTCCTGGACCAACCTGGGTTTGAATTTGGACAGTCCCCATCACCTCCCTGCTGGTGTTATCATAGGCTCTGATCACTTGAGTAGTCGGCACGAAGTCCGCGGGCTTTAACCCGATTGCGTATGCCGTCCTTGACGGGCACACATTAATGGCGGATCCCGTGTCGACAAGAACCACTGGCACCCACTTGTCTCTACACTCCACAGAGATGTAGAGGGGTTTGTTATGATTTGTGCCCTCAGGCGGCAGTTCTTTATCTGAAACGGTTAATATCGGGGAACCTCCTCCCGGAAAGACCAGTCCAACTAACTGCTTTGGTGTGGTATCTATTGAGAGTTTAGCTTTGTCCATAGCAGATAGGACAGCCTGTCTGTGCACTCGTGACGCCATAAGCAGTCCCCAGATGGAGATGTCTGCTTG
The DNA here is from genome assembly GCA_030407325.1 of Camellia japonica. NCBI lineage: Eukaryota > Viridiplantae > Streptophyta > Magnoliopsida > Ericales > Theaceae > Camellia > Camellia japonica. The sequence continues at coordinate 138,505,728 of JAPPVO010000019.1, forward strand.
TATCTTCTTCAGCTGCTTCAGTACAGCTTCTTCTTCAATCTGCTTCTCCTTCTACTTTTCAGTTTCCTTGTCCTTCCCAGATGCCTCAGGTTGGTCTAGATGCGGGGGCTTGAAATACTGCCCGCTTCTTGTCATGTGGTCAACCTCATCGAGATACCAGGTGTCATCTGGTTGATTGCTTCCCCAATCCTCGTCTGTGTGGGCAAGACATAAATCGTCGTCTTCCCACCACATTCCGTGAGCAGCCAACAAACATCTGTCTGGCTCCGGCGTGATTGTACCCGCAGTACTTTCAGCCCACATGCTCGCAGCATCTTCTGTCTTCGTGCCCACAGCATTTTCAATCCCTTCATAGGTTTTGGCTTTCCGGGTTCTCTCAGAATCCCAAATCTTTTCTTGTTCCACCTGCGTTAGCGCAGTTTGTTGTTCAGTTTTATCTGCATTCACAATACCCCTGTTCTAAGCGAAATTCTTCGTACCGCCGCTCTCCGGCAATGTACTCTGACTTTCGGCCCTTCCGGCCTCAACTGATACCTTCGCCCCTGCCGGGCCTTGTTGGAATTCTTCCACCACATCTGGTTGATCATCCAGCCATCCAGTGGCCTCTGCTGATTCCTCATAATCGAACCAGTTGACTGCAGCGCCCCCTGATTCCTGGTCATCGAAAAACTGCAGGTTGGCAAAGCCCTCTTCTACGGCCGTCAAATCATCCGTCCCCTGATCAAATCTATCCCCCCGGATCACACACAATTCTGCTCTCTCTGGCAATTCTATACTTGGCTCAGACTGGCCCACTGACATGATGTACTCACTCGGATCGTAGGTTTCCCCAGCAAAATCCCCAGACTGCTCAACCCCTGACTCAACCATTCCATCCCCCTCTGCAATCTCTGCTACGCTATCTTCCACAGCCACCACCATTGGCTCAGGTTGGGTTGTAGAGATGTCCAGCATGCACAAAAAGTCAGTGCAGTCGGGAAGGAACACCGCCGGCTTAGGTAGATGGGAAGGAGTAATATAGATGCTAGGATCGTAAGACACGACCCCAGTTTGGATAAAGTTAATTCTTTTGGGAGGTGGAGCTTGGTTGTGTGTAGGGAGTGAGTTGGTTGTAACATTGGGTCTTTCGGGTGGCAAAATCACATGTTTGTCAACGAGATCCTGAATCTCGTGACGCAGTCTGAAGCATTGGTCTGTGTCATGACCGTGTTGCTGGTGATATGCACAGTATTTGGCTGGGTTGTGAGTGGGGGGGAGTGGATTTGGTAACGGCCTCGGCTCCAGGGGTTTTAGATGCCCTTTTCTGATTAAGACCCCTAGAGCTTTGGACAGGGGCATGTACAATGGGGTGAAGGTTCTTTGGCCTCTGGGTTGGTACTTGGTGGTCTGTGTATTATTTCCGGATGCACCGAAGAAGGGTGTGGCTGCCATGGGCCTTGGAAGGGGAGGGGGAATGGTGGCGACCATGCTTACCTCCGAGGTTCTTGCAATTGTGTAGACACCCCATTTTTGACCGCCCCTAAGACTGGGGCACCTTCTTTTCAAATTGAAGCTTTAATTCCAAAACCTCACCCATTTTGGCCATCCCTAATATTTTATTAATTTGTAATATTTTATAATTTTATATATATGTGTGTGTATATTTATTTTATGTGTGTATTTATTTTAGGTGTGTTTTATATAAATTAATAAATATTTGATAAAACAAATTATTAATCAAAAATAAAAAAAAAAGAGAAAAAATAAAAAAAGAAGAAGAAGAAAAGAAAAGATGGATTCCACTTGTAATATATAGGTTTATATATTATAGATAATATATTATCATTATTTGGTTAAAGGGGCCTCAGGTCATTGTGATGAATCATGGAGGGGAGACAAGAATAATTGGAGTGGGCGGTGGAGGGAATAAAAAAAACAAAGGGGGAGTTTATTATCTATAACATCACTCAAAGAAGAGGGGGAGGAGAGACATACAAGACAGACCATTATCAAAAAAAAGAAAAAAAAAACAAACCCACAACTCTCTCTCTTAGCTCTACACAGACAGAATATACACACAGACCATACAGCGCTCGGCACCACCCTCATCAACCTGCACTCCATACACAAACCCAACTTCACAAAACCACACAACACCTACCACCCTCATCAACCTGCACTCCATACACAAACCCAACTTCACAAAACCATCCACCACCACAACACCCCACAGCAGCACCTCCCACGACCATTCTCCTCCCGCAGCTACACAGCACCCTACACACCCATCCTTCACGGTAGCTTCACAGCAGCATACACCAAAATCCATTACCACCCCGACACACCCTCCATACCCAAAAGACCAAACTCTCTCTCTCTACCCTCTCCCTCTCGGCACCTCTCTACACTCCTCCCTCTCACGGCAGCTGATACACCATCACCACCCCACACCTGCACTCTATACACCATCACCACCCCACACCAGCACCCACCAACCTCTCTCTCTCATCCTCGGCAACACACAACACCCACCATCCCCTCACATACACACTGCCGAGCAAACCCACCAACTTCTCCCTCTCACGGCAGCTACACACAACACACCCACTGCTGCACACACTCACCACTAACAGTTCACACCAGCAGCTTGCCGAGCCACCCACCAGCAGCTTGCCGAGCCACCCACCAACAGCTACCACCAGCATCACCACCAACTACTCCGTTGCTACGCCGCCATTCCGCTAGCCGAGAGCTTCGATCCACTCCGAGATCCACTTCGCGCCAAGTTGGCACCTTCATATTGAGGTAAAGTTCCCTTATTTTATTTCAATCTTTGTGCATCTTTTTTTTTATATTTTCATTTTGATTTGGGACTGTTTTGGAATTGTTTTTTAACATAGAAACTATGTGATTTGAAGTTGTAAAAGTGGGGAGGGGTTCGCTATCCTTCCTCATAATTACATTAGCTTTAATCTCTTTAATTTCAGCATATTTGTATTTTATTTGGGGGCTGTTTAATTTATTTCAATAAGTTTGTTTTACTTATTTTGTTTGTGTTATATTAACCAATGAATCAATTAATCAGCCTTGCATAACCACCTCTGCAACCTCCCTCCATTCTTTACTTATTTCGATTAAAAAGTTATGAAAAAAATTAAGATTGTGATTCAAGTATAAGAAAGGAACTCTCCCATGCTTAATGGTTTAAATTCTTTGGAGGTTCACTACCCCAAATGTATACATGTTCTTATACTAAAGCACAATCTTTTATTTTTCATTTCTCTTTATTCATCAGTGTGTTTACTTTTAAGGGACTAATTGACCCTTGGAAATCACCAAGGAAAGTGTCATTATCACTTATTATCAAGTTTGGATTTTAAGTCATTATCACTCAAGTTTGGGTTTTTCTAAGTCATTATTACTCTTTTGAGTTTGACTAGTCCTTGTTGCACATCTTGAGTTTGACTTAAAATCCTAACTTGTAAATAGGTTTGACTCTTCCTTTGTAATTTCCCCCGAAGAATTTATCACCTGCTTGTTTACTGTTAATTATCCCTTGGAAATCACCAAGGAAAGTGTCATTATCACTTATCATCAAGTTTGGATTTCAAGTCATTATCACTCAAGTTTGGGTTTTTCTAAGTCATTATTACTCTTTTGAGTTTGACTAGTCCTTGTTGCACATCTTGAGTTTGACTTGAAATCTCTAACTTGTAAATAAGTTTGACTTTTCCTTTGTAATTTCCCCCAAATAATTTATTACCTGTTTATTTACTGTTAAGGGATTAATTGACCATTGGATATCGCTAAGGAAAGTGTCATTATCACTCGTTATCAAGTTTGGATTTCAAGTCATTATCACTCAAGTTTGGGTTTTTCTAAGTCATTATTACTCTTTTGAGTTTGACTAGTCCTTGTTGCCCATCTTGAGTTTGACTTGAAATCCCTAACTTGTAAATAAGTTTGACTCTTCCTTTGTGATTTCCTCTGAAGAAAATAATGTTTATTCGGGTTAAGTCAACACTGTTTTTCCTTTATTGCATTTCAGACTTAGTGGATGTAAATATCACTTTTGCACAAACAGGAGAAAAGATAAAGAAATGGACAGGTAATAAAAAAGGCTAATAAAATTGGTTAAAATTGGATTACAACCCACCTAAAAACCAATATGATTATTTGAATTCGGTCGGACGTTATACCGAATGTGTCAAGGCTTGCCTTACATCAATTATTGTAATAAATTAGACAGCCCCTTTCATTTTTTTTATTCATTCGGTTTTGTAATAATTATTTATTCGGACACTTTAGTTCATTCGGACCCTCCTGCGTGAGGGCGCACTAGTTCATTCGGACCCTCCTGCGCGAGGGCAAACAAACTTGTAATAAGTGTGCGTGTGTGTGTGCATGTCTTCCAACCCCACGTCTTTCTCCCTTTTATTTATCAGCTTATGATGGTTAGTTTCGAGGCATCATGTTTAATTTAGCATACTCATTTTTACATCCACTTGTATTGCATGCACCAAGGCTCGGTTCATCATCCAATTCGCATTGTTGTTTCTATACTTCTTTGAATACATGCTTAGACCGCATGCGATCAATTCATCTCATATGCCATATTAGTAGCCGAGTCTAGTAATTGCATATCACATGTGTTGTATAGTTAGGAATCATGCATATTTTCTAACTTTGTTTTGTAGCTTGTTCGCGGGACGTCGGTAAATATGTGAGTTGTTATGCTTTAGCATCCCGCTTGTACATAATTTTCTTATTATGTTTAGCATCCTACCATGAGGCTAAGTGCTTAAATGATAAACTGTTTGAATGCCTGTGGATGAAGGCTTGTTGCTTGAATTGGAATGATTCAACGAATGTACGTTTTAAGATTCACAAATCTAAGCCCACCTAAGGGTGGCAAATTCAAACCCTTTTCGAGAAACAAACATGAAATTGAATTGTTCCAATTTGAGCAAGCTAGTCTATACCTTGTATGCTTCACATAATAAATTTTAGGATTTATTAAATAATCAGAATAAGAACATATATTGTACATAAGAATCACATCATAATTAGTAGAGGCCGATCTTTGATCGGGTGAGTGGGGTGCTCATTATTGACCTTCCCCTCTCATACCTAAGTTCCCGAACCAAGACACTTTGGTAACGACGGACTAATGGCCTTTGGCACGAGTCACGGGTTTCCTAAATTTCCATAAATATTTAGGTGGCGACTCTGAAATCTGGCAAAGCAGTCCATTTTTGGCATTTGATTCAAACATCGATTTTCCAAAAACAATTGCCGGATTTGGACTCTTTTTGTGTTTCCACTGTTTCACATTGCACTTGTGAAATCAGATTCAGAACCAACACAAAGTGGAGTCCGAACTGTAAGGGCTATTTCATTCTTCCGAAAGGGGGCGCGAAAAGCCGAGCTACAAATTGCAGCGCCACTCAGGCCTGTATTGTTATTGCGGTTAAAAGTTCTCCGGGGTTGCTCCCTGTCTTGGTCAATCAGACCCTGTTTCATTGCATCTTCAATTTGTACCCCCATCTCGTGCTGATTCGAAAAGGTGGGGAAGGGGAGTACAATCATGTTTTGCATCAGTTTTGGTTGGAGATTGCGCACAATCATCCTGATCTGGTCTTTATCGGTGGGCCTTAAAGTCATCATCGAGGCCTTCGCCCTCCACCGGGTCACGAAATCCGAGAAACTCTCTTTGGGCTCCTGCCTTGTTGTTTCGAGATCACGAGTTGTAATCTCAATTTGGGTGTTGTAAGAGTATTGCGCAACAAAGGCCTCGGCCATTTCGTCCCAACTCTGCTTGACATCATCTTCCAACTTCGCATACCAGATAGCGGCTACACCCGACAGGGTCCGGCCGAATAGCGAAAGCTTCTGGGGTCTGGTTAAGCCCATTGGTCGTAATATATCTGAGAATAGCCGGAGGTGGACCATGGGGTCCCCAGACCCGTCGAAGCGATCGATCTGCGGCATTTTGAATCTATCCGGTAATGTCACAGCCACATCGGTATATCTGTCCTCGATATCCGGGATAGCTTTTACCCCCTGGGAATTTTTGAATAGCTTCTCGAGCTTGTTCAATTTCAGTGCTGTAGGGTCTATTTCGAACTTCAAGGGAGAGTCCGGGTGGTTGGCGGGTGTATGGGTCTTGGACAGTTGAGGCGGGAGTGGGGGCGGAGCTGGCCCCGTTGGAAGGTCTGTGTCCTCCTGGATGTTCTGGACATTTGGCAAGGTGTTTTGGATGTCTGGCAGGACATTCTGGACAGTTGGTGTTTGCTCGGGTAACGGGACCCCTGGTGGAGGAGGAACTAGATGTGAGGCAGATGCTGCATTCTGCTGTTGTAGTCTAGTGATGAGCTCGGCCTGCTGGGCCATGATTGTGGCCTGCTGTTTAGAGAACTCCGCTTGGCGGACAGCGTCCTCTTGCATTTGCTTCATGCTCTCTTGGAGCTGTCGCATCATTTCTTCCATCCCAGCCATATTCTGCTGATCCTGTTGACTGACCGATAGGTGTATCTCTATGGCAGAAATTGAAATCTCAGCCCGACTGTTCACTGCTAGGGTAGACCACTGCTCTGGTAACCTTTGCTTAGACACACTACGCTTTCTCGGCCTCCGTCTAACAACCGGGGGTAGAGAATGAAACACTGGCTGTCCGTCAACCAGATCCTCAGATCGATTGAGCCGACGACCTCTTGTCCAAAGTGCTTGGGGAATATCTGCTGGGTTTGAAGCAATTGTGCTAAAACTGTCCTAGCAAAAAGATAAATAAAGCAATAAGGAAATAAACAACCAGATAAACGAACAGCATAACAGCTTAAAATAAATACACAACACACGGCTGGGCATAATAACACACGGTTGATAAGTTGAATACACACTGTCCTCAAACACTGATCATTATCCCCGAATTACTGTCCCCGAAAACTGAATCCGATACCCGCAGATAACTGATTCTCAAACACTAAACTGGTGCCCGCAGGGCTGATGCCCAAACTCATAAACTGATACATGCATTCCCTGTAGAGACGCACTCTAAAAGCACATAGCAGATAAGTGAGAGCCAAAACACCCCTATGTTGGGGTAGGGTTTCCCTGTCCTATTTTGTCAGGAGCTAGGGTTTCACTACGCACGCAGCGGTTTCAAACAACCTATATCGGGTAAGCAACCTGTCCTAGTTTGGAATGGTCACTACGGATCCGAATATGCACTAGGTCGAATGGTCAAAAGGGTGCCCCGGTAAAACCGGGGTTTGTGTTCCCATACTGGCAGAGCCCGTAACCGGTAAGCCTTATGGCACGCAGCCTCTGGCAAACCGCTCAGGAATAGCAGATGGCAAACATGGTGTCCTAGGCGCACCAATGCAAATGCAATCCAAAGAAACACATAAGTGTAGTCAAAACCAGATATCATGAGTTCGAGTCAAGTTCTCTAAATCCCCAGCAGAGTCGCCAGAAACTGTAGACGTCCCCGAACGCCCCGGGAGGGATGATGTCCCGTTCCGTTCATTTTGGGCTCACTACAGTTCAGGACTCTAATTGTCACGGTTCTTAATCTAAACCAAAGAGTCCAAATCCGGCAAATCGTTTTGAGACAACAGATTTTTTGAAAGAAGTACCAAACATGGACTGCTTTGCCAGATACAGAGTCGCCACCTAAATATTTTATTTTGGGAAATTTAGGAAACCCTGACTCGTGCCTAAGGCCACGTGTCCGTCATCACCAAAGTTGCCTCGGCTCGGGAACTTAGGTACGATTGGGGAAGGTCACTTCGTGAGCACCCCCGCTCGCCCGATCAAAGATCGGCCTCTACTAACCATGATATCTAGTTTTGAAAACATTGTGCATTCTTATTCCGGTTATTAGCCTAGATTTACTATGTGATGCGCACAGCATATAAGTATAGACTGGATCGTCTAAATTGGAACAAAACATTTCATGTTTGTTTTTTTTGAAAGATGGTTCGCTACCCGCAGGTAGGCTTAAAATGCAGATTTTGCCACCCTCAGATGGGCTTAGAAAAGATGGTTTTTGCCACTATCTAGTGGGCTTAAAACTCACAGTTGATGATTTGTTCCAATCTAAATAACCCAACCTTCACCCACAGGCATTTAGGCAGATATATCACATAAGCATATAGCCTCATGGTAAGCATGCTATCATGGCAGTCACTCACATGCATGCAAGGATGCTAAAGCATAAAAACTTACCGAGTACTCCAAGCCAAAACAGAAGCTAATTAGAAATCCATGCATGATCCTAACTATACAGAAATGCCTAATGCAACACAAGCAAAAATGCAACTACAATAGCAGGCTCGGCTATTCTAAACATGGCATATGGAATGCTACAACTAACACGTATTCAACTTGGAATTGAAATACAATGCAGTGAGTTATGATGCGCCGAGCCCGGTGCATGCAAAACAGATGAATGAATGCAAACATGCTATCATACTGTATGCTAATTAAAACATGCCCTAATCTAACCATCATAAGCTGGTAAATAAAAGGGAGAAAGACGTGGGGTTGGAAGACATACATCACACGCACGCACACTTATTACAACATTGCCCTCGCTCGGAGGGTCTGAATAAATAATATACAGTCCCAAATAAATAGTACAGTCCGAATAAATACAAAATCCTAATTAATTAAAAAAAATAAATTAGGAAAGTAGTAAACTAGCATGCAAGCTAGGGACTGCTTCGACTCTGCTCTGGATGATGAATGATACATGTTCTGGTTGCTCGGCACGGAAATCCATCGCGATGTCCCAATTAGCCTCCGTTTGCAATTGATGCCAGAATGCTGTGCAAGGCTTCTGAAAGCTGCTGATTTCTGATTTGCTGCAACAGAGAGCAGGAAAGGGGCATAGCAATGTATTTTTTCATATGTATGCATGCCTCGATCCTCGTGCCACCAATCACGCATCTCGATGCATGATGGCCGAGGAGTCGAATTGCACAACTCAATATGGAATGAATGCACATGAAAACACAACAAGACCAAGACTCCATCATGGATAATCCGGAGTGTTGGTGACTGGGAATTGAGACACGTTCCGTCACTCGAAGTACGAAACGTCCCTCGTTTCCCGTGCTCGGGCTAACTCCTATCCCAAACACAATGCAATATGCATAACATGCATGAATGCACCTAATATACAATCTAGCATACACAATGCTATGAAATGGCATACATGATGCTCGATGTAACATGACATGCACGATGCTCTAACATGCAACCTAGCATACGCAATGTTATGAAATGAAATGGCATACGCAATGCATGATGGACTTACACCAATATGAGTGGACCTTAGCCACACTCACATCAGTAGCCATAAGATAAAAATGAGACACTCGAAATGCGTGCACGCATGCACGCAAATCGAGGACCGATCCTAAGGCACAAATGCCACTCTAACAAAGCATGGCAAGGCATGGAATATGGCATACGAACATGCGAATTTCAGCACTAAAACATGATGCTAAACAGCCCCGAAACATGGCAATATGGCACTCGATGCATGAGATGAACCCCGAAACTCAAAACTAGGCATACGCAATGACCTATAGCTATACAAAGCATGCATTATTTGATCATGAAGCATGAAGAAAGAGTCAATGAAGTCCCAAAACATGAACTTTTCTAGTTCAAAGCATGGCCAAAAGATGCTAGCAAGATGGGCTAAAGTAGCATGCAATTTTGACTAGCAAACATGGTTTACATGGCAAGTGTATGAAGCATATGAAATCTCACCAAACCAGCAAAAATCAGTGAATAAAACATGCCAAAACATGCCCAAATAACCTCTGAAATACAGCCAACATGTGCAAAAATGAGGAGCTCCTTTAGAGGGCCATGCAAGGAGTTATTAGACACATACAAGATAGACATGAAGCATGACCAAAAAAACTCTGGAAATCAAATATGGTAGTCCCAAAACTCACCAAATTAACCCTGAAATGTGACTTCAAAGCATGCAAGATAGGGTCTCTTTGGAAGGCCAAAATGACCACCAAACAAGTCAAGGTGAGAGGGGGGCACCCCCCTCTGATTTGGAGGCTCAAAATAGTGTGCTAGCCACTGAAAATCCACTGGATTTCAGTGGCTAGAAGGCCAAACAAAGCATGCAACAGGAGCTTAGGTGTAAGGCTCAAAATAAGAAGGAATCAAGCATACAAGGAAGCATGTGACCTCAAACAAAGATGGGACCTTAAAAAAACTTGAATATGAGATTAAAACAAGATGTTTTTCAGTTTATGACAAACCTCAAAAATGAACACAAGTAGGGCTAATCTATCATGCAAAAATGGCCCTAAAAGAGAGATTAGAGACAAGGGACAGCAGCTGGCCCCAAATAGCAAAGAGACCTTCAAAAAAGTTGAAGAGGGGCTCAAAACATGGCACTTTAAAGTTTACATCAAGTCTCGAAAATGAACACAAGTGAGGCTAAATCAACATGCAAGAAAAAGGCCTAAAAGGGGGATAAAGAGACAAGTGGTAGCAACTGATCTCAAACAGAGGAGAGCCCTTCAACAAAGTTGAATAGGGGCTCAAAATAAGACATTTTACAGTTTATGGACAAGTCCAAAACAACTCACAAATAAGACTAAAATACCATGCAAAAATAGGCCTAAAAGAGAGTTTAAACACAAAGGGTGAGGAGGAGACCTCAAACAGAGAAAGACCCTTGATCAAACATGGAGATGAGCTCAAAATATGACTATTTACAGTTTGGGTCGGAGCCCAAAAATGCTTCCAAGAAAGGCTTATAAATGAAGCAAGAAAAGACTAGTTTAAGGGAAAAGTGTGCTTACCCATGAAGAGCAATGAACCAAAAGCCTTTGGACCAAGAAGAGGATCTCCTAGTCTCTGGAAATTAGCTTCAAAAGGCTGGAATGGAGTGTGGAGGTATGGAGCTATGGGTTGGTGTGTAAATGGTGCAAGGCTTTTAGGGTTTTGAGGCTTGGAAGAGAGGGAGAGGAAGAGATGTAAGCAAGGCTCTAGACAAGTTTTGTTAACCCTCTAAAATGGAGCTGGGGGATCTGGTTTTATAGAGGGAGGAGTGGAGGAAAGGGGGGGAAAATCAAATTCAAATTTCCCCCCCAAAAGATCCCCCCTCGGATACAGGATCTGGGGGGAAACAGAGGGTGCAGCTGTAAGGAACCAGGTGAGAGGGTCATGGCCGGCCAGGTTCAGAGGGTTCAGGTGGCCGGCCGGCCACCTCCCCTGGCCGGCCGGCCAGGGTCAAAAGGTTCAATGAGAATTGTTGGCTGGCCACCCCATATTGGTGGCCTCCCATGTGTGCACAACACAGCTATGTGGTCAAAACCCTAAAAATGTGAACCAGGAGAGAGAAAAACCAACTTTCTAGAGGGGTTCAAAAGGGTCAGGAACAATTGCTGGCCGGCCATGTCATATTGGTGGCCTCCCAGGTGTGTACAACACAAATATGTGGTTGAGGGCCAAAGAAAGTGGCCCGGGAATGGTCAACACCAGCTTTCTAGCGAGGAAAACGGGCAACGGAGAGCGATGAAGGAATAAAGCTGGTCTTCAGAACAATTTCTAGCCTCCCACCCTTCTACGACCTTCATAACAATGAAAATAAGGTCTCCACCAAAAATGAACCCAAACCGATGCAAAACGAAGGTTCGGGGGCCAAAACACGCGGCCTGGGGCCCCGAAAACTGACTGTTAAGCACCGGAGGTGGCGTTTGACCACGAAGTCGGTGTCTCGAGCCACAGTGTCCCTCAAAAGGGAGTAAATAAGATGTATGCCAAAAACCGGAGCAAACGGAGGTGGTTAAGCGGTCCCGAACCGAGGCACACGGCCGACGGCTCCGAAAACCGGGAACCGGGCTTCAAAACGGGCAAAGTGGCCTACGACCACGAAACGTAGCCTACGGCCACTGAGAGATGATCTACGAGACCTCTCCCTCCCTTCGGGAAGAGAAGACGGAGAAAACGGGACCTGGTTCGCAAACCGAGGCAAAGCATAAAAGAGTCCGGAAGTCCGGAGGTAAAGCTCGCAGCCGAGACTCCGCAACCTCCAAACGAGCACAATATGCAACATCACCGAGCGCTCAGTTGGTGACGTCTGAGTCTTAAGGTCGGTCAAAATGGGGTGTCTACAACAGGCAAGTTAGTATTCTCTCAGGTTTTTCTTATATCACAAGTTATCACTTTTTTCTTACGTATACCTCTTCTTTGGTTGATGCTCTTCCTTTTTGTATTGCTCTCCAGGGGCCCACTTTCTATTATGGACACTATGCCCTCATAGTTAGGCCCCCAGTCGTTCCATAGGATCTGTGGCCTATTTGGCCCAGCAGCTAGGTTCTAGTCGACCACGGCCCTATTCTTCACCGTCTTCTTGGCAATCTTGAGGGTAAAGCCTAATATGAGCTGACTTCTATACGACTTATATTAAACTCGGCCCCCACAAAAATCTATGCCACCAATATCTTTGCATTGTGATAGTGAAGCAACTCTATCATGGGCCTATAGCCATGTCTATAATGGAAAGTCCAGGCATATAGGACTGAGACATAGCTGTGTCAGGCAGTTAAACACAAAAGGTGTGATTACCATTAGTTACGTAAAGTCAAGTGAAAAATTGGATGATCCCTTAACAAAGGGACTTGCAAGGGATTTGGTGTGGAAAACATCAAAGGAGATGGGTCTTAAGCCCATTTAACATAATCACTCTTGGTAGAAACTCGTCTCAACGCTTGAAGAAACATCAAGTCTTGAGTTCAATGAGCCCAAGTACACCATGTGTCGTGACTGCAAACACTAGTTTTTATTTCATTTTCATCCCAAGGTTGAAGTGCTTGGTACCTATAATGTGAAAAGAAGAGGATGAGTTAGCAAACTCTTAATAAGCTTGCAACTAGGTTATTAGGATACTATAAATTACAGGGGTACTCTCAGTAAGCTTACCTATGTGAGTGTAGTTGGTGGTGCCACTTCCTATGAGTCCAAGGGCTTGACTCTATCCACATGTCAGTTTGTTTGAATACTTAAGGTAACATGTGTTGTGCTTGAGGCATGTCTAGTTAGTCGTATAAGATCGCTAGTTCAAAAAAAAGTCTACTATGTCATCTTGACTAACTTTGAGATGTCTTCACTAAGTGAATGATTCAAATCATACGATATCTTCACCTATGCATAAGGCTACCAAGTGAACCAACAGTCTTCATCTTGTATTTTGAAAATGGTAGGGGAATGTTGGGGAATTTTCAAAATGATTTTCAAAATTTATAGTTTAGTTTTTGGGTGTTGTCAAAACCTTCCTTGTTTTTCTTTGGAAAGCTTCAAATAAGCTTGGGGACTTTGTCCCACATTGGAAAGAGAGCAAAACATAGAGAACTTAATAAAATGCTACATGGAATATTCCTTTGAATATGGAATTGTGGGATGGAAGCTAGTGTGCATACACTCACACCACAATAATGGTGCTTTACACCATCCGCACACGCATATGCACACGCACGCACGTGGCGTGGGCAGTGGGTTGTGTGGCATTTGATAGCGCACTTTGCACTTAGCACGAACGCATCAACGCAAGGCGCCATGAGGGCGCTTTCCTATTTGCATCAAGCAGGTTGGAGTGATGAAGTGGATCCAAAGTGGTGTGGGTGATATGGAATACAGTCAGATCCACATGGCAGTGATGTGGCATCCGTTGGCAATGAGTCAACCAACCGATTGAACGGTTGCATGTCCGATCTGGAGCTATTTGATCATAGTTGTTGATTAGAGATGTGTGCGATCGTACGAATGAGATGGAACTCAATCGTGATCAGGTATGATCAGTCAATGCATCTATTCGGTATGAGAATGATCTACACCATAGATCGTCGATCCAACGTCAGATTTGATCGGATGCGATCAAGGGACATGACCATCCGATCAGATGCATCAAGGCCTATAAATAGGCTGCGAAATATAATCTGACGTTGTTGGATTAGCCCAATTACATTATAAAATGGGCAGAGCACCGTCAAGACCAACTCAGAGGAACGGAGAGGGTTCTGGACTCTCTAAAAGCTTGGAGATAGATAAAGGGGTCTGGATTTATAACCCTAGAGCATTTATTGCACTCAACCGACGTGAAGGTACATAAATCATGACCATCAATATGGAATCGGCGCACTATCTCTGTGCACTACTACCAAGCCGCCACGTGTCATAATGAAAGGACACATGCAGGGGGCGTGTGTCAGGATTGAACCGTCACCAAGGCCAAACTGGGGCAAATCCGAAATGACGCGACGCTTGAGGTACAAAGCAATAGCTCCCCCCAAGGGGAACCTTAGCGCGAGCTAGGGGGCAAATGAAGGGACTAAATATAAAATGGGTCGAATCCAAGCCTTGGACCGGTCTAATCCATTAGACTCAAGTCTTGAGGGACAGGGTAAAGAAATGGGCCAATTAGATTAGCCCAATTACATTATCAACAACCCACCCAAGTCCTCAAGCACTTGGGCCCAACCTGTAGTGGAAAGGTCAGTCCAGCCACGATGCTGGACTGGGCCAAGTTGCGGGATCTAATCCTTGGACCGAACCCAAAAGGGGCTGAGCCCACACAAAGATATCCTACTAGGCCAGGTCATCTCTACAAGCAATCTCATAGAGGGCCAAGCTGAGGCACGACGATACCAAACTAAAGGGACCTATTAGATAAACGTGGAAGCTTTGAATGCATGCCCATGGAAGATGCCACCTCAGCTAGTCCCCTCCCCCTAGAATCACGGAAATAGTTGATAGAGGGAATGTGATCTGTTACAAGCATGGTTACAATGAGTATATACAACCCTTGTCAACTACCAGATGGTCCCCACCTTGAGCAATGCTAAAGGAAACTTGACAGCACCAGAGCTCCATGAAACCATCTAGGGCAACAAGCAAGGAGTTCTATATAAACTACATTGACTTTACATTGAAGGTAACTGATCTAAGCTGAACCATATTCACCTAAACACAACTCTTTACACTTAGAGAGTACCTCTCATTTTCTCCGATTACTTACTCCCACACCGGAGGGGTTATCCGGCCAACCCCGACCGGACAGCTCTAACTGTGCCTATTACTGCAGGGCCTCGATTCCTGGATAGTCCAATCAAGTGCGGAGTTCCGATCCACAATTATCTAGTGCAGTATTCGGTACACACACATATATATATGTCTAAGATGCACATTACTCTCTCATACAATCCGTTAGGCTTGTAGAGAAAAATTCTCTTATACTGTGTTTGGTTAGAGGATTTAAAAAGAGATTTGAAAAGGAAAAGAAAAAAGATATATGAAATTAAATGAAATTTAGGTATATTTTATTCACATTTCGCCTACCTTTTATGTTTTCACTCCAAGTCCCTTTCTCAAATTCTCCAACCAAACACAGCATTACTGAGTACATAGCCAACCAAGAAGTTCATTTGTGACTCATTACCAAAAATTGCAATATTATTTGCTGGTGCAAAAGCAAAGCACACGTACCTCCCACGTACCTCCGCACGGTACTTTACTTCATATCAAAAGGTTAGCAAAGTGACAAAAAGAGAGCCAATGGTTATTAAATTCTCTCATGCCATATGATTTCCATGTTAATAATTACACAAATATATACCCATATTATCAATTACCAAATGATTATCAAAGTCAAATTTAATATAAAATAGTTTAATGGTAAGACAAGATATAATTCAATGCATATATATATCAAGTTATGAACACCGATTGACTACCCATCATCCCCTCAAACTTCTAATCAATCATCTACTCGGTCATCACTCTCTAGATCTCTATTTTTCCTTTCTTCTAGCCGACCCTTACTCTTCCACTCTTTATCTCTCACACGGTGTCATGAAGTTTCCTCTCCCCTTTTATCAAATGGATTTTATTTTTATCAAAAATAAAAAATTAAATAATAAGGTGAATAAGACTTGAACCTAAAATCATTGGTTTGATAAATAACAACTTGACCACATACACATAACACTACATTTTTTTAATTTAAAATCAAATTTTATATTTAATAGCACACTCATAACTAAACACCACATGAGACATAACCAAAAATCTCACGAGTCACAACTAAAATATTATTATAACTAAAGAAGAAAATTAATCATAATTATAAAAAATAAAAATAAAAAAACAAACAAAATGGCATAAGTAGGAGTGTATATGACATACTCCTTTCAAATGGTGTTATATTAAAATTTCCTTATATACACATCTAAGACTACACAAATATAGGAAAATGCTTGTGACACTCAAAATATTTGCACAATTGTACTCACAATAATATGGTATCATATATATCAACTTTTTATTTATTACACATACAATCATTTAGTGTCTCACTCCCTTGCCACATCATTGTAAGTGACTTTTGTTAGGAAAAAAACTTTGCACTAATATAATTTAATTAATAAAATGATTAAGAGATTTATGATAAATAAAATATGAAAGCAAGTAAATTCACAAAGTGTAAGAAAGAATTGGCCTGTGAGATTGAAAGGCGTGTAGTCACTGCCCTAAAGCAGTTGTTCCTCCCCACGTGAAGATACAACTGGAATGCAACGGCTCCAAGATACAACCCAAGCACTCACAGCCTTCCTCATCCGATGTTCACGTCCACCAGGAGGATATGAACGGGTCACGGACCATAGTTGCCCAGAAATACATAAAATAGGTAAAGTACTCTTATGTTAAAACTCACTATCACATATACATATGTCTTCTTGAGATTGTTATCCACCCTCCATCTTTAGAAAACACAAGAATATATGTAGGTGAAAATCTCATAACATTTAACCATCACATAATTATAATAATAAAACTTAATAATATCTTTGTAACCAAAATATTTAAAACCATTATTAATGTTCATAACGGTCAAACAAATTAAATAAAAATAATTAATTTTATTTTTATTAAAATTCCAACATTCCCCCACTTTTGATAAAAATAAAATTTTTAATACTACCATAATGTTTATATTATACACCCACAATTTGAAACTTTATACTCAAAACAATATAAATATATATAAGGGCAACTGCATACTGTGCAATAGGTGTGGAAGCCTTCCAAGCTTGAACCACTGTAGACGTCCCCGAACGCATCCCAGGGAAAGGAGTGCGAGTCCCCCCCGTTCTGGTTCGATATTGGGTCACTACAGTTCGAAGGACTCAAATGTCACGGTTCTTAATCTTGAACCAAAGAGTCCAAATCCGGCAAATCGTTTTGAAAACAATTTTTTTGAAAGAAGTGCCAAACATGGACTGCTTCGCCAGATACAGAGTCGCCACCTAAATGTTTTTTTTAATGGGAAATTTAGGAAACCCTGACTCGGTGCCAAAGGCCACGTGTCCGTCATCACCAAAGTTGCCTCGGCTCGGGAACTTGGGTACGATTGGGGAAGGTCACTTCGTGAGCACCCCCGCTCGCCCGGTCAAAGACCGGCCTCTACTAACCGTGATATCTGATTTTGAAAACATTGTGCGTTCTTATTCCGGTTATTAGCCTAGGTTACTATGTGATGCGCACAGCATACAAATATAGACTGGATCGCCTGAATTGGAACAAAACATTTCATGTTTGTTTGTTTGAAAATGGTTTGATGGTGCTACCCGCAGGTAGGCTAAGACGTGGATTTGCCACCCTCGGGTGGGCTTTAAAAAACATGATTTTGCCACTATCTAGTGGGCTTTAAAACAAACATTTGATGAATTGTCCCAATTCAAGTAACACAACCTCCACCCACAGGCATTCAGGCAGTTATACCACATAAGCAAATAGCCTCATGGTAAGCATGCTATCATGGCAGTCACTCACACGCATGCAAGGATGCTAAAGCATAAAAACTCACCGAGTACTCCGAGCCAAAACAGAAGCTCATTAGAAATCATGCATGATCCTAAATATACAGAAATGCCTAATGCAACACATACAAAGATGCAACTATAGCAGGCTCGTCTATTCTAAACATGGCATATGGAATGCTACAACTAACACGTATTCAATTTGGAATTGAAATACAAATGCAGTTTGTATGACGCGCCGAGCCCGGTGCGTGCAAAACAGATGAATGATGCAAACATGCTGTCATACTGTATGCTAATTGAAATATGCCCTATATCTAACCATCATAAGTGGGTAAATAAAAGGGAAGAAAGACGTGGGGTTGGAAGACATACATCACACTCACCCACACTTATTACAATTATGCCCTCGCGCAGAGGGTCCGAATAAATATACAGTCCCGAATAAAAGAATATTACAGTCCAAATAATATACAAATTCCTAATTAATTAACAAATTAAAGAAGAAAGACTGTAAACTGGCATGCAAGCCAGGGACTGCCTTGATTCTGATGGATGCTGGAATGATGCATGTTTGGGTTGCCTTACGCGGAAATCCATTGGGATGCCCAATTTAGCCTCTGTTTGCAATGTTCTTGAAATGCGCGCCAAGCCTCGGAAGACTGCTGATTCTTCATTTTTGCTGCAACAGAGAGCAGGAAAAGGGCATAGCAATGTATTTTCACAGATGTATGCATGCCTCGATCCTCGTGCCACCAATCACGCATATCGATCCATGATGGTCGAGGAGCCGATTTGCACAACTCAATATAGGATGAATGCATATGAATGCTACAACAAAACCTAACTCCATCATGGATAATCCGGAGTGTCGGTGACTTGGGAATTGAGACCCGTTCCGTCACTCGGAGTACGAAACGCACCTCGTTTCCCGTGCCCGGGCTAACTCTTATCCCGAACACGATGCGATATGCATGACATGCATGAAATGTAGCTAATATGCAATCCTAACATACACAATGTCATGAAATGGCATACACGCTATATGAGGTAATACACAACCGGGCATACACAATGCTATGGATGAAATGGCATACGCAATGCAGTAATGGACTTACACTAACATGAGAGAACCTCAGCCACACTCACATAGGAGGCCATCAGATGAAAACAAGACACCTCGAAGTGCGCGCCCGCGGGCACGCAAACCGAGAACGGACCCTCAGGCACCGAAATGCCACTCTAATGAGACATGGAATATGATATGTAAACATGCAAAAATCAGTGGCAAAATGAAGGGCAAAACAGCCTCGAAACAAAGCGAAGTGATACCCGATGCACGAAATGATCCCGAAACATGGATTTCAATGCATGAAATGGCCTACAGCGATACTATACGTCCATAATTGATACATGACATGAAAAGGCAGAAGCAAGGAAGCCCTAAAACTCACATTTTTACAGTACAAATCATGGCCAAACAGCAAGCACAAGTAGGGCAACAATGGCATACAAAAATGGCTCCGCAAGGGAGGCAATGAAGCAAGTGGTAGATGCAAAGCCCAAATGGAAAAACACCCTTCTACAACACTGAATAGGGACTAAAAATATGAACATTTACAGTAGATGACAAGCCTCAAATTAGTATGCAAACATGCTCAAAATGCAATGCAAGATTAAGGCCACAAGAGGGTATAACATGAAGTAGACCAAATATACATCAAATGGCAAAATACCCTTAATGAAACATGCCAACCAGGTCAAAATATAACCACTTTTAGTTCTGATCATGGCCGAAAACAGAAGCTAGATAAGCCTAAAAAGCATGCAAAAATGGGGGCCAAAGAGGGGTATAATGGTAAGTATAACATGGAGGCCCCCAACAGTGTTGACCCCTTCTACAATGTTGTAGAGGAACTCAAAATAAGCCTACTCACAGTTCATGACACACTCCAAAACAATTTACATATAGGCCAAACAAATCATGCAAATTTACGGTAAATAGGAGGGATTATGAAGTAAGTGCAAGATAGGGGGCCCAAAAAGGGTTGATCCCTTCTTCAATATTGAAGAGGGGCTCAAAATAGGTCCACTTACAGTTTACATTATGCTCGAAAACAGATCACACATGGGCTAGAAATTTCATGCAAAAATGTGACATACCAAGGGGTATTGAAGCAAGTACCAAATGGAGGGCTCAAAAAGGGTTGAGCCCTTGATCAAACATGAAGAATGGCTCAAAAAATGCCTAGTTTCAGTTAGGGTCGGAGCCCAAAACAGTAATAAAATAGGGTAGAAAAATGAGGCAAGAATGAGCTATAAAAGAGGGGAATGAGAACTTACCCTTGAAGACCACCCTTTCTTTGCTTCTTGGACCAAATTTGCTGCCTTTTAGCTGCTGGAAATCCTCTCCTTGCTGCTGGAATGGAGTAGTGGTGGTGATGCTTGGTGGTGATGAAGAAAAGGGTAGGATTTAGTGATTTTTTGAAGAAAATGAGAGAGAAATGGAGGGAGATGTATGCAAAGCTTTTAGGGAAAATTTTTGTAACCCTCAAACCAAGCTTGAGCTGCTGTTATAAAGGCAAGAGAGGAGGAGCCAAGTGGAGGGAAATGACACCAAGTTTCCCTCCTAAAGCTCTCCCCCAGATAGAGATATTTTTGGGGGAAAACAGCTATACAGCTGTAAAGTACCAATTGTGAGGATCAAGGCCGGCCACCTATCCTGGTTGCAGGTGGCCGGCCGGCCACCCCCTATGGCCGGCCGGCCAAGGGGAAAAAATGAAAAGTTGAATTAATGGCCGGCCATAGGAGAAAAGTGTCCTCCCAGGTCTCCTCATTACAACCCTGTGGTTCAAAGTTAGCAACTCTAAAACAGGAGAGAGAACAAGCCAAATTTAGAAGGGGTTCAAAAGGTTCAACAACAATTACTGGCCTGCCATAGACTTTTAGGGTCCTCCCATGTGTGTACAACACAAATATGTGGTTTGGGCTTGAAGAAAATGCTCCTAGGGTGGTCAATATTGGCCCGGAAGCGAGAAAAACGGGCGTCGGAGGGCGCCGGAGGAGCATAACTGGTTGCTGAGACAATTGTTGGCCTCCCACCCCTCAGTGACCTTCCTGGTGATAAAACAGAGGTACCTGCCAAAAATGAACAAAAACCGATGCAAAACGAATGCTCGGGGGCCAAAACACGCAATTCGGGGTCCCGAAAATAGGCTGTTAAGCATCGAAAGTGACATTCGGCCACGAAGTGGGTCTCTCAGACCCCAGTGTCCCTCAAAAGGGAGTAAATAAGACGTATGCCAAAAACCAGAGGAATCGGAGATGGTTAGACGGTCCCGAACCGAGGCACACGGCCTGACGGCTCCGAAAACCGGGAACAGATGAATGATGCAAACATGCTGTCATATTGTATGCTAATTGAAACATGCCCTAATCTAACCATCATAAGCAGGTAAATAAAAGGGAAGAAAGACGTGGGGTTGGAAGACATGCATCACACTCACCCACACTTATTACAATTTTGCCCTCGTGCAGAGGGTCCAAATAAATATACAGTCCCGAATGAAAGAATAGTACAGTCCAAATAATACAGTCCAAATAATGTACAAATTCCTAATTAATTTACAAATTAACTAAGAAAATAATAAAACTGGCATGCAAGCCGGGGACTGCCTTGATTCTGCTCCGGATGATGGAATGATGCATGTTTGGGCTGCTTTGCACGGAAATCCACTGGAATGCCCCAATTAGCCTCTGTTTTGCAATGATTCTTGAAAAGCGCGCCAAGCCTCGGAAGACCGCTGATTCTTGATATGCTGCAACAGAGAGCAGGAAAGGGGCATAGCAATATATTTTCACAAATGTATACATGTCTCGATCCTCGTACCACCAATCACGTATCTCGATGCATGATGGCCGAGGAGCCGAATTGCACAACTCAATATAGAATGAATGTATATGAACACTACAACAAAACCTAACTCCATCATGGATAATCCGGAGTGTCGGTGACTTGGGAATTGAGACACGTTCCGTCACTCGGAGTACGGAACGTACCTCGTTTCCCGTGCCCGGGCTAACTCCTATCCGGAACACGATGCAATATGCATGATATGCGTGAAATGCAACTAAGATACAATCCTAACATACACAATGTTATGGAATGGCATACACGCTACACGAGGTGATACACAACCGAGCATACACAATGCCATGGATGAAATGGCATACGCAATGCAATATGGGCTTACACCAACATGAGAGAGCCTCAGCCACACTCACATAAGAGGCCATAATGATGAAAATGAGACAACTCGAAGTGCGTGCACGCGTGCACGCAAACCGAGGACCGACCCTCAGGCACCGAAATGCCACTCTAATGAGACATGGCAAAGACATGGAATATGGTATGCAAACATGCAAAAATCAGAGGCAAAATGACATGCAAAACAGCCCGAAACATGGCAAAATGATACCCGATGCATGGAACGACCCCGAAACATGGAATTAAGCACATGAAATGGCCTATAGCTATGCAATGCCTACATAATTTGAACATGCAATGAAAAAGCAGAAGAAAGGCAGCCCCAAAATAAGCATTTTTACAGTACAAAGCATGGCCAAACAGTGAGCAAAAGTGGGACTAAATTAGTAGACAAAAATGGCTCCGCAAGGGAGCCAATGAAGCAAGTGGTAGATGCAATGCCCAAACAGAAAGAGACCCTTCTACAACACTGAAGAGGGACCAAAAATATGACCACTTACAGCTTATGGCAGCCTCCAAAACAGTATACAAACATGCTAAAAATGCAATGCAAGATTAAGGCTCAAAAGAGGCTATAACACAAAGTATACAAAATATTCACCAAACATCCAAAGACCCTCAATGAAACATGACAAGGGGGTCAAAAAATGGCCACTTTCAGTTCTGATCATGGCCGAAAAACAGAAGCAAGATAAGCTAACAAATCATGCAAAAATGGGGACCAAAGAGGGGTACAATGGCAAGTGATATATGGAGGTGCCCAACAGTGTTGAGCCCTTCTTCAATGTTGAAGAGAGGCTCAAAATAGGCCTATTTACAGTTTACATCAGGCCCCAAAACAGTTTACATATAGGCCAAAAACAACATGCAAGGAAATGGCATATAAGAGGGATAATGAAGTAAGTACCAAATGGGGGCCTCAAACAGTGAGAGGCCCTTAATGAAAGATGAAATAGAGCTCAAAAAAATGCCACTTTCAGTTATGGCCGGAGCTCAAATGTACAAGAAAGAAGGGCTAAGAAATAGACCAAGAAAAGAGCAAAAAGAGGGAAAATGAGACTCACCCTTGAAGACTAGTCTTTCATCAACTCTTTGCTTGAGAAAAGATGCTCCTTGCCTCTGGGAATGGCCTCCGAACTGCTGGTATGGAGTATGGGTTGGTTGGCTTGGAGATGGAGTAGAAAATGGATCCAAGAATAAAAAGGGTTTTGGTGCTTGGAATATAGAGAGAGAGAGAGATTGAATGTAGGAGGCTCCAAACAAATTTTTCTAACCCCTGCAAATGGAGCTCAAGGGTTGGTTTTATAGAGGGAGAGAGGTGAGGCTTCTTGGAGAAGCCACAAGAGGCTTCTTGGAGAAGCCACAAGAAAGGGTCAAAGCTTCTCAAAGAAGCTAAGCAAAAGGGTCAAGCTTCTTGGAGAAGCTAGAGCAAAAGGATCAAGCTTCTTCAAGAAGCTAAAACAAAAGATCAAGCTTCTTCAAGAAGCTAAAACAAAAGATTCAAGCTTCTCGGAGAAGCTTCAGCCGAAAAAAAAAAAAAAATAAAAATAAAAAATTGGAAGACCGACCATGCCGACCGACCCCATGCTGACCGACCTTGCCGACCGACCATGCCGACCGACCCCATGCCGACCGACCTTGCCGACCGACTATCACCAATGGCCGTGGCAAAAAAAATCTGCTCTGAAGGTCCAACTTCAAACGGACATAACTCCTTCATGTAAACTCCTTTCCAGGTCATTCTTCTGTCCAAATTGAAGCCCCAGAAGTTAGCTTTCCAATGGCGCAAACCTTGCATTAAAATTCCTCGTGTGGAAAAAGTTATGCCCTTTTTGGTGAAGCCGCACAGATTCGGTCCAACCGGAGTGATGCCCTACTTCAATCAACCATATCTCCCCCATCCGGACTCGGCTTTAGGAGATTCTTGAGTGAAAAATGAAGCCCCGGAAGTATTCTTCCCAACGGTGGCAGCCTCATAGCTTATCTCCAAGTGCATAGGTAGATAAGCCTGATTAGCGAGGACCACTCGACTCTCTCTTAGCGATTCATACCCAACTTCCTCCCCAGCTAGGTTTCTTCTCTCTTCTCCTCTTTTCTTCAACTCTAAACCCCTAAGTAAGGTGTTTTGAAAGATTTTTCAAAGATTTCATCTCTCTTTCATTCATTTCCACTTTGTCCTTGCTCGGTTTATCGAAAAAGCGCATCATTTGACAAAATGTGAGCCTCAGAACATTGTAGAAACTTTATTTCAAAAATGTTTTGAAAGAGGGGGCTCTAAGGTCTAAAAACCATCCAAAATAACTTTGATCCAAAATGGGGTGTGAAGTTGAGATTTGTCTCTCTCCTTGCCGAAGAAACTGAACCTTTGCCCTGCACACCTTCCAAAACCATCAGTCGCATCCAAGTCTTAAGGGCGGTCAAAAATGGGGTGTCTACAACGCCTCGGGACTATCATTATCTGGAAATGAAATTCGTGAGTGCTTATGTGATTATGTGCTTACGTGGAGTGAATTACAGTTGTCCATGCATTAGGATGCGAGTGTTTTAGTTTCGGCTCATTTATAAATGTGCTAATGTTCTTCGTTACTTTTATTAGAATGTTAGGACAAGTACGAAGACGTGGAGGTAGACGTGGTAGGCGTGGTAGGCAGGAGATGCCTTTACCGAATGATATTCCGGCGCAACAAGAGGGTGTTGGTTAGGCCAATGTGGCCGAGCCAGCAGGTCAGCAGACCATGGGTGCCTTAGCCCGCGAGATAGCAGGGGCTATGAGGGAATCCATAGGCATTCTCAGAGCTGAGAATCCAGTTCAGGCCCAGGTTGTTGATGCAGGGCCTTCCTTTATGAAGAGATAGTTCTTCCGGTCCAATCCGGATAAGTTTGTTGGGGATCCTAAGGAGCCACTTAAGGCTGACAAGTGGTTAGAGCAGATAACTAAGACGTTTGAGATGATTGGCATCGAAGACGGGGCATTGAAGGTGACCTTGGCATCTTTCCAGCTTAAGGGGGATGCGGGTCAATGGTGGAAGTTCATGAGAGGTCGTGTTGGTGGTACATGGGAGGCTTTTGTGGATGCCTTCCAGGAGAAGTTCTTATCTCCAACTATTAGGGAGAAGCTGAGAGACCAGTTTTGTCAGCTCAAGCAGCTGAGTTTATCGGTGGCCGAGTTTGAGGCCGCATTTACCAGTCTATCCAGGTTTGCACCTGAGCTTGTGGCGTCTGAGGAACGCCGTTGTCTGGAGTTTGAGAAAAAGTTGAGGCATGGCCTCAAGATGAGAGTTGGGGGTTCTATGACCCGAGACTATGGGCGCCTTGTAGATGCTGCAGCCCATATGGAGATTATGATGCAAGAGGAGGAGGAGAGACAGAGGGGCTCCAAGAGGAGTCAGGATGGTCAGGGGGACGGTAGGAGGTAGAAAGGTTCTAACCCTCAGCAATCCCAGGGGGCTTTTGTGAGATCGACCTTTCTAGTACCGAGTTCGAGTTCTAAGAGAGGCAATCAGGGAGACATTACTTGTTACAAATGTGGTCAGTTGGGCCACAAATCTCCAACTTGCCCGCAGAAGGGCGGAGGGCAGAGAGTAGCTTCATCTTCAGCTCGACCTCAGAGCCAGAGTCAGGGCAGAGGCCAGCCGCTCTCTTGTTACCAGTGTGGTCAGGCGGGGCACCTGAAGAGGTTTTGCCCGCAGTTAAGTGGCACATCTGGTGCATCTGGGCAGAAGCAGAGTTTTCAGCGAGCTCAGTCAGTTCAGGCCTCAAGGGCCAATCAGGGAGCTTCGTCATCCCAGTCTGTACAGTAGTCTTTTGCTCCTAGAGATGAGCAGGTAGATCAGGGGCCTACAGGGCATGTGTATGCTGTTACCGCGCAGGATCTAGTACCGACTCCATCTGTTGTGAGAGGTACCTTCTTGTTTTGCAACTCGGTTGCCAATGTGTTGATTGATACGGGTGCATCCCATTCTTTTATATCTGCTGCATTTGCATCTGTTTTGGGTTTGGAGTTGGCACAGTTAGCATCTCCTGTTTGTGTTGTATCACGTGTTGGGGGTGAGTTGATTTTGAAACAAGGGTGTAGAGGTTGTGATATAGAGGTAGCAGATCGCCGACTTCCATCTTCTTTTGTAGTTATGCCTATGTCGGGTTTTGATGTTATCTTGGGTATGGACTGGTTATCGTCATACCGGGCTGTTATTGATTGTTACCGCTAGAGGGTCACTGTATGTACCTTGAGCGGGGATTGTTTCCATTTCTTGGGGGATCAGGTTGGTAGTGTGTTACCACCGATGTATGATCCGCGAGGGCGGAGTGAGCTTAGTGGTCTTCTCGCTAGCCTTATGAGTAGTGAGTGTGATGAGACCTTGATTGTATTACTGAGAGTGGTTTGTGAGTATTCGGATGTTTTTCCCGAGGATCTCGTTAGTTTGCCACCTCATCGAGAGATAGAGTTCTCCATTGATTTAGTGCCCGGCACGGTGCCGATTTCTATGGCACCTTACCGTTTTGCCCCAGCCGAGTTGAGTGAATTGAAGATTCAGCTCCAGGAGTTGCTGGATAAGGGTTTTATTCGCCCTAGTGTTTCACCGTGGGGAGCACCGACCCTCTTTGCTAAAAAGAAAGATGGTGCCTTGAGACTTTGCATTGATTACCGAAAATTGAATCAGGCTACGGTTAAGAATAAGTACCCTATGCCCCGTATAGATGATTTGTTTGACCAGTTGAAGGGGTCCGTTGTTTTCTAAGATAGACTTGAGATCGGGTTACCACCAGTTGAGGGTCAGGGAGGAGGATATTCCGAAGACGGCATTCCGTACGCGGTATGGCCATTATGAGTTTCTGGTGATGCCATTTGGGCTCACCAATGCACCGGCAGTGTTTATGGACTTGATGAACCGGATCTTCCGGGAATTCCTAGATCACTTTGTGGTCGTTTTCATAGACAACATCCTGATTAATTCACATTCTGAGGAGGAGCACAAGGAACACTTGAGAGTGGTGCTTGAGTTGCTTAGAGCCCATAGGCTGTATGCCAAGTTTGGGAAGTGTGAGTTCTGGCTAAGAGAGGTCAAATTCTTAGGCCATGTAGCCTCTGGGGAAGGGGTGTCTGTTGATACATCCAAGATGGAGGCAGTGCAAGATTGGGCACAACCTAAGACTATTTTTGAGATCCGCAGTTTTTTGGGATTAGCTGGGTATTACCGCCAGTTTGTGAAGAATTTCTCCAGGCTAGCTTCGCCGTTGACTAGATTAACACGGAAAGGGGTCAAGTTTGTATGGAGTGAGACTTGTGAAAAGTCGTTCCAAGAGTTGAAGGTTAGATTGACCACCGCTCCGGTTTTGATTATTCCGGAGAGAGGTTTGGGTTATGCGGTTTATTGTGATGCCTCACGAGAGGGTTTGGGTTGTGTGTTGATGCAAGAGGGGAAAGTGGTAGCTTATGGCTCTCGCTAGTTGAAAATACACAAGAGGAATTACCCTACCATGACCTAGAACTAGCAGCTGTGATTTTTGCCTTGAAGATTGGAGGCATTACCTTTATGGTGAGAGGTTCGAGGGTTTTCGGACCATAAGAGTTTGAAGTATCTGTTTACACATAGAGACTTGAATTTGAGGCAGAGAAGATGGATGGAGTTCATTGAGGATTATGACTTCGAGTTGCACTATCACCCAGGAAAGACCAATGTTGTGGCCGATGCCCTTAGTAGGAAATCCATTAGTGATGTTGCTTGTATAGCCATCCGGGAGTGGGAGATGTTAGGTGCACTTGGCGAGTTTGATTTGCTTCTGGGCGAATCCGTTGAGGCTGCGGCCTTGTTTTCTGTTATTGCGCAGCCTACACTTGTGACTCAAGTGTTAAAGGCACAGAGAGGTGACCTTGAGGTAGAATCCCTTCGAGAGAAGATCTCCAGTGGGAAGGCTGAAAAGGGTTTGTCTGTGTATCCCGACCTGAGTGTGAGATACCGAGATCGCTTGTTTGTACCGGAGTCTTGCCGAGAGGAGGTACTCCGCGAGTTTCCCATTCACGCCTTGCGGTGCATCCAGGAGGCACTAAGATGTATCGTGATTTAGGTCGCCAGTTTTGGCGGCGGGGTATGAAGAGAGATGTGGCAGTTTGCGTATCGAAGTGCCTTACTTGTCAGCAAGTGAAGGCTGAGCATCAGAGGCCAGCGGGTTTGTTACAACCCTTGCCTATTGCCGA
Organism: Camellia japonica; assembly: GCA_030407325.1. NCBI lineage: Eukaryota > Viridiplantae > Streptophyta > Magnoliopsida > Ericales > Theaceae > Camellia > Camellia japonica. The sequence goes on from JAPPVO010000019.1 coordinate 138,534,028, forward strand.
GTGGAAGTGGGAGCATGTCACTATAGACTTCGTTGTAGGTCTTCCGAGGACTCAGCGGGGTAGTGATGCTATTTGGGTGGTTGTAGACCGGTTGACTAAGTCAGCGCACTTTATCCCTATGCGTGTGAGAGATTCGGTAGATCATCTTGTCGATTTATATATTCGGGACATAGTGAGGTTGCACGGAGTCCCAATGTCGATCGTCTCAGATAGAGACCTTCGTTTTACTGCTAGATTGTGGCAGAGTTTGCAGAGTGCCTTGGGCACTAGGTTGACCTTTAGTACGGCTTATCATCCTCAGACTGACGGGCAGTCCGAGCATACTATTCAGATCCTTGAGGATATGCTTCGAGGTTGTGTTCTTGACTTTAGTGGGTCGTGGGAGAGGCACTTGCCCTTGGTGAAGTTTGCCTACAACAACAGTTTTCAGTCGAGCATCGGTATGGCACGTTCGAGGCCTTGTATGGCCGACCTTGTAGGTCTCCAGTTTGTTGGGCCGAGGTGGGGGATGCACCTTTGTTGGGCCCGGAGTTGGTGAGGGAAACGATGGAGAAAGTTGAGCTTATCCGTAGGAGGCTTGTTACAGCCCAAAGTCGCCAAAAGAGTCATGCCGACCGTAGGAGGAGGCCTTTGGCATTTGAGATGGGTGATCATGTTTTTCTGAAAATATCACCTAGGCGGGGTTTGATGAGGTTTGGGAAGAGTGAGAAGTTGTCCCCTCGGTTTATTGGCCCCTTTGAGATCCTTGAGAGGATTGGGGAGGTTGCGTACCGTTTAGCTTTACCGCCGCAGTTGTCCGAAGTGCATGACGTGTTTCATGTTAGTATGCTTCGGAAGTATGAGCCAGATCCGTCCCATGTGCTGGATTGGAGCGATTTGGAGGTTGACGAGGATATCTCGTATGAGGAGAGACCGATTCGGATCTTGGATAAGCGGGAACAAGTCATGCGAGGCAAGACCATTCCTTTGGTAAAAGTTTTGTGGAAACATCACGGAGTGGAGGAAGCCACTTGGGAACGTGAGGTGGATGTCCGTGAGAAATATCCGGACTTGTTTGTAAATGTTTAGCCATGTATTGGGATTTTGTAATATTGATGAACTTTAAGAGCATAAAATATGTCTTGAGTTGTAAAACATTGTATATGTTTTGATTTCTGGAAGTATTTTGAAACTTGCCTTGAAATGGAAGTTTAACGTAACATTGCATATGTTAAATGTATTGTAGAAAAGGAGATATATCATGAACATTGAATATGATATGAAATTGTGGAATATGTGTTGAAATTGGTAAATTTCAAGAGATAGCATGTTGTTATTGCATATTGAGTTATATATTGTGATTTGCCTCTTGAAAAGAGATGGGATGACCGGTATTGGGTCAAGTTGATGAATGTTAAATTGTAACATTGTTGAGAATTGAGAAAAACTTGTTTTTGAAAACTTGTTCTTAATTTCGGGGACGAAATTCTTTAAGGAGGGGAGGTTATAGCGATCCCGGCTTTCCTTTCCTTTGTTTATTGTATTCTGGACTTGGTTCCGTGGTTGTGTTGTTGTCTCATTCTCGTTTCCATCCTTTACTCTTTGTATTTGAGTCTTGGGTTGTGTTGGGCAGGTTTGAAACAGGTTGGTTGTGCTTTGAAACCAAAAGTTGATGCCCAAAATTTGGCCTTCACGCTCGAGTGGGGCTTTTGACGCTCGAGCGGGCCCTTTGTTGTTGCTTCTCCGCTCGAGTGGGAGTTTTGACGCTCGAGCGTGATTTTCCATCTCCCAGTATTTTCTCTGCAGGTCTTCGGACGCTCAAGCGGGAGTTTTGACGCTCGAGCGTGACCCTTTGATTTTGTTCTTCCACTCGAGCGGGGAGTTTGACGCTCGAGTTGGGACCATGGTCTGCAAAACTTCTGGAAATGTGTAATCGACGCTCAAGCGGCGCTTTTCACGCTTGAGCGTGAGTCTGTGTCTGACGCTCGAGCGGGGGTTTCCACGCTCGAGCGGGGCGACATGTATATCAGTCCGAGTTTCACCTTTTTAGATCACTTTTCAACATCTTTTCTCTCTCTTACTTTTCAAAAATCACCATTTGAGAGCACCTCACTCTAAAACCTTGACTTCTCTCTAGAATTCTATTTAGTTAGAGTGATCTCCTACCCTTAAGCCTTTACAAACAGTGTTAGTCTTGGTAAGGGCTATCTTTTGATCCGAAAATCTTGGATTTTAGAGCATCTCGAAATTCTTCATCTTCTCCATTGGGTCTCATCTCTCGAGGTATGGATAACTACTCATTCTTACGTGCTTTAACATAGATGTTGAGCTATTTGTATAGATGGTTTGATTTGGGAAAGTTAGGGTTTGAGATGTGTTATTTTGAAAAGAGGGGTTTTGTCTTTTTGACTCACATGTGTATATTTTGGGTCTTAAAAAGGATTATTGATGTTGTTGATAATATTTAGACCTTTGGGTCAATATTGAGAAAAAGGGAAAAAAATACCATGTTTGGGTATATTTGGGTCATTAGTGTAATTAATGACAAATGTTATGAAAATGTGAAATTGGGATGGAAATGATGAAATTGACTCATTATGAGATAGAATGGTGGAGTTGGATTTATTAATCACTCACTTTGAAAATGTTGAAATTATATATCTGTTGAGGCATTTATTATCTGTTTAGAAATAACTGCTTTGGGCTATCGGTGGAGGATAGTCTTGATTGTTGTAGACAATGCATGATGATTAGGTGAACTAAAACTAATCAATGGAATATGTCATCGAATATGACGGTTGGTGTATATGATACGTGTTTATACACATTGTATTGTGCGGGAGGAGATAGGGGATGTACTCCACGGTTTAGGGGAAGATAGGGGATGGACTCCTAAACCGGATATTATTTGGGAGGAGATAGGGGATGGACTCCATTGATATAGCAAATACGTGTATCTATTGAATTATTGATACAGCAAATCTGTGTATCACTTGTGAAGTATGGAAGTGTTTTATGTGTTATTGATACAACGAATCTGTGTATCTATTGTGGCTTATGGAAGCATTTTGTTATGAGTGTATCTCATTTAAATTGTTGAAATAGAAGAATTATTGATATGAGATATGATCTCATTTAAAGTATATGGCCAGGTTCTGAGCCTTAGTTATGAATTGAGAAATTGGATATGAAATGGAAAATGAAATGAAACATGGACACATTGTCATGTAATTGAAATGGACTATGAATTGGTTTATGTGAGTTAAACATTTATCAAAAGCTAATGTTTTAATTATTGCTCATATTATGTTTAGCATATCTCTACTGGGCGTTGGCTCACCCTATATGGGACATCATTTTCAGGTACAGGTAGCATGCCACCTCCAAGGACGTAGCTTGAGAGGCTTAGTGGCTGGGACATCTTTTTGTGATTTCTTTTTTGTATTACATGTATATCAAGCCAAGAGCTTATTTTGTGTAGAGTTAGTGCTCTCTTTTGTAACAAGTGTTGACTTGGAAAGTTATAAGCCCGAAAGGCATTTACTTTTGTAGTCAACATGTAATACATTTTGTAATGAATACTCTGATGATATGTAATTATGCTTTATTTTCTTATGTCTAAGCATGTTAAGAATGTATGATTTATGGGTTTATTTTGAGGATGTTACACTAATGCATTGAATCAACATAGGAAAATGCTATGAATCCCAAATAATTTATTAAATATTTTATCAAATTTCTTACATGGGTATAGGACCCACACAAACTCACATGTGTGTAGATTCTACCGCCATGTGAGAGGTTTGGTAAAACATTTGGTAGATTATTTAGGGTCTCTAACATTACTCATTAACATATATCCCACCTTTCATGTCTTATATTAGGAAAAGGAAAATGTTATGAATCTCAAATAAATTACTAAATTTTCTACCAAAGATTTCACATGAATGTAGGACTCACACAAATCACATGTGTGTTGATCTCACACCCATGTGAAAAGTTTGGTAAAAAATTTGATAATTTATTTGAAATTCGTAACATAACTCTTTATATTAATTCAACTTTCATGTCTTATATTAATTCATGGAAAATTCTAAGCATACATTAGTCACACATTATCCACAAAATTAAAGAGTTAACAATTAAATTTTTCGTTGTCTAAATACAATATATATACTCAAAAATCTTTTCAAAAGTCAATGAATTCAAATTCAGATGTAGGCAACGTAAGCACATTTTAGAAACGAGGATTAATGTGAAATTCAAATTCAAAGGGTATTTTGTTTGTCTAAATTTTAAATAATAGATAATAAGTAGGCCATATTAAAACGTGGGTTAAAATTTGGAAAATCAATGAAATAGAATCATAAAATATGGCAATAAATACTAAATTCATTATTTAAATTAGGGGTGTTTCTAAATGCGGACTTAAAAAAATTCTACACCCACCACCACATACACTACAAGCCTTGTACTTTATAGGGAGAAAAAACTTTTACATACAATAAATTAGAAATGGCAACGAGGCGGGGCGGGGCCGGGGATCACACTACCCGTTCCTGATCCCCGATTGTGAAAATCTCCCCGGCCCCGGCCCCGGCCCCGATCCCCGACGGGGAACCTACCACCATCCCCATTCCCGCCCCCTAACGGGGATCAGGTTTCCCGACCTCGAAAATTCCCGCCCACCAAATCTGTTTCAACACCACCATCAACAACAACAACATCATCAACAGAATCATCAACATCAACATATCATTTTCAACATCAACATATCAACAAAATCATCAATAGATCATAAACCAAAAAAAATAAAAATGGACAGACACACAGACATACATGTATACAAACAATGAATCTGTGTCACAGAGAGAGAGAGAGAGAGAAAAGAGAGAGAGAGAGAGAGTGGACGATCGGATCATCAACACATACAGATGGAGGAGGACGATACACACATACAGAGAAAGAGAGAGACACGGCGGAAGATAGAATTGAGTTATGAAGACGAGGGTTTACCATATGTGTATATATATATATAGGGGTAAACTAGTAATTTCATTTCGGGGACAAACGGGGACAGAGACGGGCTGGGTACAGGACTGGGACACTTATCCCTCCGTCCCCGGCCTGAATCTAATCGGGGATTGATTTTTAAATACCATCCCCGTCCCGTTGGAGATATTTTTCGGGAAAAAACCGCTCAAATCGGGGTCGGGGAGTCGGGTCCCCGTCAGGCCGAGTTCAAATTGTCATCCCTAACAATAATAGAGAACATGGGGTAAAGAGAAACATAATGGGTGTATTTAGAACCTCCCTTAAATTGGTTTCCCCTTCAAGCAATGACAGGCGAGTACAAATATTCAGACAAACTTTCAAACAAATATACATTATGTTCAAATGTTTGTCCAAATAATTATTTTTTGTTCACAAGTTTGTGTAAACATTTGGCATCATAAATGGACGGTATTGAGATTTTATATGGTGTTCAAATAAAATTAATAATGGCCCCCCCAAAAAAAAAATTACAAGTGTTTCACCACAGATTTTGAATGAAGACGACTGAAAAATTAAGGAAACGTAGAATGAAGTATGAACAGACCACTATAAACAACCACCATATTGGTGCATCTATGCTTCTGTTGGTGTTCAATTTTAGTTCATTGCAGACACACAGGCTTCAGTTCCCATCCCATCTTTACATATTCTCTTTCTCTTGGAGACCCACAAGGAGAGAGACAGTAGCATATGGTTTAATATTTTCACAGTCGGATCATTCCAGCATGCATAACACCAATCCATGTCAAACATAACCAATAGCATCTCATATTCTTAACCTAAAAATAGAAAGAAATGAAAATCTCAAGCAGTTCCTCACCAGCCAATTAGTTTTGGACCCAGATATCATATCATATGATATTTTCTTAAAGGAAATCTGTCGATTCATTCATTTAAGAAATTGTACAAATTGTGATTTCTAGTATATCCCCAAAATAAGAGAAATCTTCTTCGGTAGTTCCCCTCTGCTTGTATGATATGTCCAATCAGATATTCACCTTCCCACCTTGCTCTCGAGCAATAGATGCCGATAGAATTCCAAGATCACGATTCAAAAATGTTGATGCAGACTCGCACTCCGAGATTATTCTTGTGACAGACGAGGGCTGACCAGCAATCGTTTCAGATGACCCAACGGCCACTGCTGCATGAGCGTCTCGAAGATTCCTCAAGTTCCCTAGAAACTGTGACAAATACAAAATCAAAGATAACTTATTATTATTAAAAATAAAAATAAAAATAAAAAACATAATTATAAAATAATTTTTTTTAAAAAAAATAATACTAATTAAAATTTGAAAGTCATATTCCATAATTTAAATATCAAGATATCATCCACAACAATTGTATTTTAAAGAATATAAAACAATTGTAGAATACTGAACTATGGATGATATATTTATCTTCTAAATATTTCAAAACATAATTAGAGCGCACAAGTTGCATTCCAAAAAATGCACAACTTTGTTACTATGAAAAGATGAATCATATAGGTAATGTTCAAAGGATTCAAGAAGTGTCGCTGAAGTAGCTAGTATTACGAATTTAAAGTTTTAATTAAGACAAGTTAAAGAATTATCAAACACAGTTTCAGAAGTAACCAAAGAGTGTCGGTATTTGACATGACACGCTTCCTCCGTAGAAGTGTTTGGGCTTAGGAAGTCAACAACGCACAACTCCATTGAGCTAGCCCTTCCTCCTAACCCTAATGAAGTCAAGATTTGAACCCAACATAATAACATTGGAAACTAATACCAAAGGAGTTGGAAAACATGTGTTCTAGAACAAATATCATAAAATGCATACGTGAAATGTAACATATATGAAGTTCATTCCTATCAACCTTACTGTATCATTGAGCATTATATAATGCAAGTTATAAATTGCAATGATTTAAGAGTCATGCGTATTGGAATTTTTTTCGTGTAATATGGAAGTCAGGGTTAAGTTAATGGAAAGGGTGGATCATCGCTTGTATCTCAAAATTTTTGGTGTTTCTCAATAGTAGTCCCAAGGTTACCTTGGGAGTTCCAGAGTTCTGAGACAGGCATCTTTTGTACCCAACTATTTTTTATTATCATTAATAGAAGCTTTGATTTTATGATAAAATAGCATAAAAATCGAATGTTGATGATGTTTATTAGAGTCGGAGTATGTTAGAGTTGGATCGTATGTATTTTATATTTTTTTATATAAAAAAAAAAATCAATGCTCACCAATAGAGTTTTGATTGTTTTAGAGGTTAGATAGATCTGGATTGTATGTGTTTGAATTTATTTATTTTTTTTAAATGAATTGTGCATGTTTGAAGGTTGCCCTTGCTATGTGGTTGGGTGGTTTTTTTTTTTTTTTTCTGTTTTTCGTTTTGTTTCTCTGTTTTGGATTGGTTTCTCGCCAATCTATGGGTTTAGTGCTAGCAGATGATTGTGCTTTCTATTTGGTGCCAACCTAGTTGGGATTGTGGAGTGTTAGCTATGATGCTTTTTGCACTACCCTCCTTTATTGATGTATATTGATGCTTGTTTTTGCTCATCTCATCAATAAAGTTTCATTTTTCTTTGCTGATCAAAAAAAAAAATTTCTTAACAACCAACGAATTTAGTTCAAGGCCGTGGAGTGGTTTCCTATTAATTTATGCCTATTAAGAGTAGTACCCATATTAGTTTCTCTTCCATAAAGGCTTCATACTTTTTTTTTAGGGTTTAGACAAGGTAAGGAGACTCGAACTTGAGTCTCACTACAGAGGAAATGCGGCCTAAGCCACTGGGATGTCCCCTAGGGAACTTCCTTAAGGCTTCAAATTTTGGAAATCCTAGTGTCTAAAACTTTCAATTTGTATGGGAAATAGAAGCTTAAAAGTAGATTTTTAAACTTTTTGTTATGACTTCTTTTCAACACATAGAATGTGAAAATTGATTACTAGTTTAATCTAATAAAATATAAATATATTTGTAACTTAAAGAATTAATAAATTGTTGTTATTATCATGTATATATATTAAAAAAAATGTGTCTATTTGTTATCGTGTCCCAAATGTGTCCTGACTTTCAAAAAACTAATATGTCAGTATATCCACATCACATCATATAGGCACTATATCCATGCTTCTTACAGTTGGGTCAAGGTCTACGAGATTACTAAAAAGTCAGTGAAATTTTTTTAGATGTTGGATTTTTTGATAGAAAAAGGTATTGATGCTAATTATATTAATACTTCATTAATAATATAATTATTTTTATAAATTTGAAATTATTTGAGACATTTTATAATTTAAAGCCACATGTTTAGGTTAAAAGAAGTTTTAAACTATAAAATACTATGAAATGGGTTAAGCAAGAGGATTGCGGTTTATATGATTTTAAATGAGTTTGGGTTTAGACTTTTGACCTGTATATTAAAACAGGTTGATTTTGAATCCAACAAACATTTGTTACTATAGCGACCCCGGTTTTTTCCCACTTGGTTGTTGTATCCGGACTTAGGTTCCGTGGATCCGATCATTGTATAATTGTTGTTGTCGTCCTTTATCTTCTCTTTTTGAGTTATGGGATGTGTTGGGCAGGTTTGTTACAGGTTGGTTGGGTTTGGAAACCAAGTGTTGCTGTCCAGAATTTTGGACCTTCGCTCGAGCGAGTAGTTGGTCGCTCGAGCGAGCTTTTGTTTTTGGTTATTCGCTCGAGCGAGGGTTTGTTCGCTCGAGCGAGAGTAGAATTTTGTGTCTGGTGGCTCGAGCCAGGGTCTCTTCGCTCGAGCGAGCGATTGCGTCTAGTATAGACCTGAGAGCTATGTTTCTTAGCTCGAGCGAGCTTTTCTTCGCTCGAGCGAGTGAGGTGTATGTTTTCGAGTTCTTCGCTCGAGCGAGCATTTTGTCGCTCGAGCGTGCTTCTGGATTGCAGACCTGAAGCATTGCATTCTTGGCTCGAGCGAGACTTTCTTCGCTCGAGCGAGTATTTCTTGTGTCTGGTCACTCGAGCAACCAATCCTTCGCTCGAGCGAGCCTGTCAGGTTTAAATAGGCAGCAGCGGGTTTTAAAACACTTTTTCATCCTCTTTTTGATTCCAAAACCCTAGGTCTGACTTCTCTTTCCCTCCACTCACCTTCTCTCTTAGGTTTCGTCTTCTTTTAGGGTGTTTCTACCCTAGGCTCTTTATTAAAAAGATAGAGGGGGTTGAGGGCTTCGTTTTAATCTGAACGTTTGACGGTTTGGAGCACTTTGCATTTTGATCATCTTCTCCATTTGTGTTCTTCACTTCGAGGTAGGGATTTCCTACTCCATATTATAGGTGTTGTTCTAAGTTTTGGTATTTTGATATGTTGGGGTTGTTTGGCAATTTTGGGAAAACCCTAGTTGTTGTAATAAATTAATTTGTATAATTAATTTAAGGAAAAATTGGGGAATTTAGTTGAATTCATGAAATTGGGGAAATTATGAGATTTATGGTGTAGTTGAATAGTTTAATTACTCACCTTTGAAAAAAATGTTAAATTTACATTTGTTGATACATTTATTTCCTGTTTAGAAATAATTGTTTTGGGCTATCGGTGGAGGATAGTCGCGATTGTTGTAGACATTGCATATGGATTAGGAAAAACTGAAACTAATCACATTGGTTGAGTCATTAATTTTGACTGTTGAATTAATACAGAAAATACATGTATTGATTGAGTATTGTATATGACAAGTGTTTAATACATTGTATATGCATATTGTTTGGGAGGAGATAGGGGATGGACTCCACGGTTTGGGAGGAGATAGGGGATGGACTCCTAAACCGGATATTGTTTGGGAGGAGATAGGGGATGGACTCCATTAGCACCACTAATATGTGTGCTTATTGATTTATGGAAGTGTATTTACATGTTATTGATACATCACTAAAATGTGTATCAATTAGGAAGTATGGGAAGTATGGAAGTGAATTTTGGTTGAGGTTTATACAACACCAACATGTGTATCCATTATGATATAAGAAATGTTTAACTTGATTTGTTATCCCAATTGAATTGGAAATATTGTTAATAAGAGATGTAATCTCTGTTGAGTTATTTGGCCAGGTTCTGAGCCATATTTGTATAAATGGAAAGTTGAATAAATAATGGAAAATGAAACTGTATGATGATGAAATTGATATTTTGTGTAGTCCATCTATTGAATGCTATTGCTTTATTCAATGCTTATATTTGGTTTAGTATATTCCTACTGGGCTGTGGCTCACCCTATATGGGAACATCATTTTCAGGTTCAGGTGATGTGCTACCTCCAAGGAATTAGCTTGGAAGGATTTAGAGTTGAAGACTTTGTTTAGATTAGTTGTTATTTCAGTTTATTTGATATTACATGTAAACTCAAGCCAAGGGCTGAATTTGTAGTTGAGTTAGTACTCACATTTTTGTGCCCAAGTGTTAAGCTTGGAAAGATGTAAGCCCATAGGGCATTTATTTTGATGTTACATGTGATATCCTTCAACAATGATACTCTGATGAATGAGATAATGATTGGTTTTCTTTTATCAATGCATGCTACTGTTATATATTATGGGTTTATTTTGAGGGCGTTACAGTTACTCTAGAAAATCACCAAACCCAACCAATTGCCACCCCCACAAGGATGGAGTTAAGAGCAGTTAGATAACACATGAAGAAGATAAAATAGACTACTTAGAAAGAATTTGAATTTACAGTGAAACTACACATGATAACGCATTACTAAATCAGTGTTATTTTTGCCATCTTAATTGGGCACTTAGGCTACATGAATGCTAAGTCTAGTGTGAAAAAGTTTGAGCCATTGGTGATCCTATACATATAAGAATAAATAGCAAAAATATTTGAAACTGCCAATATGTAATGGGAAGTGTTTTCAAATGTCATGTCACACCAAAGAACTGGCTTCTAGCTTCCGAGGAGCTCAAACAAAATTTTCATCCGTTAAGGCCTAACCACTGCCTAGCAGGTAATAGAATACATTAAAAGAATTTAGTACCAAGTTACCTTCAAGAGCATCTTGTATGCCTCTAACAAGCGATTAGCAGCTGGCCCAAACCCATGAAGTTGTGGTACCTCCATCATCTACGTCCAACGACGAATTTCTTACAGAAAACAAAACATAACAATTATCCAAAATATATTAGCAGTAAATACACATCCAAGAACAAGACCACATGTCTGCAAACAAAGATGCCAGCATCCCAACGTGCCCTGCACGCACACAAACAGACACATGCTCCACTTTAACAAAATTATTATGTCAACAAAGATTCTTGAGTATCAAGTACATGTTAAAATCAGCATAAGCTTGCAGAAATGTTGATTTGATAATTTGTCTCAAAACTTGTAGTAAAGTTTGAGCTATCACATAAATGGACGTTCCTTCTATGTCCACCAAAAAGCATTGGCTTGTCATTACATCACTACAAAAGTGTGCCGAGGATCATGTTCATAGCTATAAAAAATAGAAGTATGCTCTGATTGATGGGGCTTCTAATAGAGTAGACAAATGAGACGAAAAAGTTTTAAACAATCCAATGAAAGGAAGGGGCAAGTGCACACCTTGGTGTAAATCATGTTGAAGGATCTTGCAGTTTCTAAGAAAGATTCCAGTTGCCCCAGCAGTTTTGCTTCCACTTCCAAATAGTCCTCATCTGGATTATAAGCATGCTACAAATCAAAAACAAAATAATAAAGGACAATTAAACAGATATTTTTCTTGTTTTACATACGTGGAACTAAACCAATAGACAAGCTGATGACAACAATTAAGCATCTGCAACAAGTATATTTTAAACAAAACTTTCCTCTTTTTCTCTTTTTGCATTTGTCACTATTCATGCATTCTGAATTTAAGTTTTTTGAAAAAAAAATAATTAAACATTCTTAACTAGTGCACAAACAAAATCAAATTCATGCTTGCCCTGATCAATAGGGACTTGAAAGACTCCATTTGTTATCTAGGTTCAAATCCAACCCACCTCCCCCTCACTGTAAGACAGAATCTATAATTAAGTTGTTCAAAGTAAACCCTCCAAAAAAAATTAATAAATATAAAAATATAAACATAAATCATATAACATGTGGTACGCAGAAAAGTCGAGCACAATTCTGGAGATTTTCATTTTCTCAGAGTAGTCTAAGACTGTTTATTAATGTTCAGACACTTAAGGAAAATCTAATAGGTAACGATTACCAAAAAGTTACTTCGCTTGAACAAAGGAAATGGTTGCAATCACATTAACAACTTATGGTGCGTACTTCCAGATATCAAAGAGCTTTGAATTGAACAAATATAGACTCCAGAATATGGATGAAGCCCTTATATCTAGAATAGGAAAATGTAACCCATTTCTTGAGGTAAACACAATATAATATAACAACATACAAACAAGGTCAGTCTAGAAACATTTAATTAGGTGAACATGATCAAGATGCAAACAATCTCCACTATAAAGACAAATAAGAAATTCAAAAAAAGTATTATGAAAGGCAAACAAATTGTAGACCTTTGATGCCAAATCATCGACCATTTCTTGGAGATTCAACAGTCTATTCGATTGATCTGCAAGCTATTTTTCCAAATCAGAAATGTTTGGCTTGTAAATAAACTTCGATTAAGGGAACAGACGGTTATATATCTGGTGATAAACAATGTTTAAAAGTTATGATACATTTTGCATATAAAAACAAATTCTATCAACAACACCAACAAAATTCTGCACAACCATACTCCTTTTCAGAAGGCAGAGGGAAAAGAAAACCTATTTTATATCTATCATTTACAAATGACAGACCAAGTGTGCAATAAAAATTGGGCACTCTCAATATGCCTTAGTCGCAAATACCAATTATAAGGGTATGTTTCTCCAGTTGGCTACAAATCAAGCATAATTATCAAATTTAAAACGACGAGCAAAAAATGTGGGAAGTAGGTGGTATGATCAAAGCTCTTGCTTAAACTGAGGACATTGATTTAACAGGCCAAATTGGCAGAGGCTGAGTTTTCTGTAAGATTGATTACAAAAATTTCCATCTGTTTAAAATCAGCAAAATGAAGAAATTGTTCTTTCTACATCCTCCAATCTAGGCTCTATCCAAGACTCAAGATGGAAGTTTCATTAAGATAAATAGCTTTACATCTCTTAAAAATGTTTATCTTTAGTTTTATATATGAAAGAAACAAAATCACTTGCATACTATGAGCAGAACATTCCAATATAAGGAAATTAAGTTTGGTTCAAATTAGTGACAAAATATGTCAACTCCAAATAGTATGTTGCACTGAAACTCTGACTTCTACTGCCATGTACATTTCTGCATTTGTGTGGCCTTATTAACTATGTGTGTTTCCATTACAAAAGGGTAAAGAGTTTTCTAGGTAAGATTCCAAGTAGCATTATGTGTGCATAGACAAAGTTTGACATTTGTCTAGACAATTACTTTTATATTTGACTTCTCAAACAAACGGATGTTCCGGAGTTAAAAAAAAAAAAAAAAAAAAAAAGGATGTTCCCCTTTTTTTGATCAAATAGGTATGCTGCATGCCCAAGCTTGCTAGCACATGAACTTATGGGCAAGCATGCACACAGCCACAAACAAACATATTGGTACACAAGTGCATGCATTCACTGGCTCCCACACAAACTATGCACGCATCCCTATCCATGTATACAGCCACACACGCTTAGAGTATGACAATTATGTGCTTTTTTCCTATAATATTATGTAATATTTTAAGGCCCTAGAAGTACCAAGATGCCCACATAACCTATTTCCAAAAGAACCTTGCCACCTAGCAGAACATATATAACTTCCTTACAAGCACAGTACACCCAAATTCGAACTGAGACAATGATCAATATCGAAATGTGCCACATTGAGACCCCTTAATCTGTTGGAGATAAGCTTATATTGTCAAAGATATCAGAAGATATTAAAATATATGGAGATCCCATGCTTTGTGCTTATTATGATTTTTTGTATCTTTGATTTATTTTAATTCCTTATCCGAAGGGATTTGATTGTATCTCCCACTCTATATATATGATGTATCATGTTAACAAGAGTATCAAGTTGAGTGAATGAAATATGTAGCCCATAGGGCTTTGAGTGTGTGGATGTAGACCAATATTGGCTGAAGCACGTTAAACATTTGTGTTCTTTCTTTTATCTTTTTTGTCTCTATTATCCCTCCGTATTCAAACTTAATGCCTTATTACAAAATTCAACTTGGTATTAGAGCCTACCAAACCGTAGGCTTGTTTCTCTCTAGAGTGCTTTCTTACTCCACCTTTTTTGTTATCGAGGTGTTTTTCCCTTTTCCTTCTTGTGTTGATCAATGGTTTGCTGATGTGGTAAGCAAACTCGGTGGTTTTACTTGTTTCGGGGTAGTGTAGATGCGCCCGTGGGCCTCATGCTACAGTTCGGACTCGATTTGTGTCGGTTCTGAATCTAGTCTGGCAAAGTACAATGCAAGACCGATAAATCACTAAAGAGTCCAAATCTGACAAATCGTTTTGGAAAACATATTTTTTGAAAGAAGTGCCAAACATAGACTGCTTTGCCAAATACAGAGCTGCCACCTAAATATTTTTTTATGGGGGAATTTAGGAAACCCTGACTCGTTGCCTAAGGCCACGTATCCGTCATCACCAAAGTTGCCTCGGCTCGGGAACTTGGGTACGATTGGGGAAGGTCAGCTATGAGCACCCCCGCTCGCCCGATCAAAGATCGGCCTCTACTAACCATGATATCTAGTTTTGAAAACATTATGCATTCTTATTCTGGTTATTAGCTAATCTTACTATGTGATGCGCACAACACAAAAGTATAGACTAGATCGCCTAATTTGGAACAAAGCATCACGTATCCGCTCGTTTGAAAGACAGTTTGAAATTTGATACTCACAAGTAGGCTAAAACACAGATTTCAACAAGTTGTTCCAACTCAAGCAATCCAACCTCCACCGACAGGCATTCAGGCAGTAAATCAACTAAGCACTTAGCCTCATGGAAAGCATGCTTTCATGTTAACATTCACACTCATGCGAGGTGCTAAAGCATAAACACTCACCTAGTACTCCAAGCCAAAACAAGGAACATGTTAGTAATCAAATGTATGATCCAAGTCCATGTTAGGATGGCTAATGCATCGTAGGCAAAATGCAGCTAGAATAAGCTCGGCTAATCTATAGATGGCATGTGAAATGCAACAGATAACATGTATTCAAGTTAGATTTAAAATACTATGCAATTAGTATGATGCACCGAGCCCGGTGCATGCAATACAAATGAATGGATGCACGCATGCATAGCATAAGGATGCTAATTGAAATATGCCCTAATACTAACCATCAAAAGCAGGTAAGTAAAAGGGAGAAAGAAGTGGGGGTTGGAAGACATGCATCACACACACGCACGCTTATTACAAATTTGCCGTCTCTCGGAGGGACCAAAAGAATAATACAATTTAATCAACTAACAAGCTAATTAAAAAGTTACAAACCAATTAACTAGTTAAGCAAATTAACTAAGCTAATAAAGCGATAAAATAGCCTCAAGAATAGGGCCCAATGCACGCATGCTCGGCTCCGCTCGGAAATCCAACACCATGCACAAGCTGCCTCTGTTTGCACTATTTTATGCCTCTGAAAATTGCACAAATCCCAAAGAACACTCTCTGAACACTGTGGGATGCCACCGGCTAAGGGGGAACATCACCGGCCATGGAAAAATGATCATCGACCATAAATGTGGCTCTCGGCCAGAAGTTTGTGGTCGGCCGGCACTCAATGTGGTCGGTCGGCCATCTATGCCTGTAGAATCTTGTTTTGACAGCAACAGAGGACAAGCAAGGTATGGCAATGCATTTCAAAGCAATGTGGGCACCACCACACCCCTTATCATGTTTATGACTCAAAGGGGGATGGTACTCGATTCTCGGACCACCAATCGCGCATTTTGATGCGTGATGGCCCAAGAAACCAAGTGTGCCATTTCAATGTGGAATGAAATGCACATAAACAAACAATAGGCCCAACCTCTATCACTTGATCAAGAGACAAGGCATGCATGCCCAATGGAATGTAACCTAGGCATGTGAGCTAAATATGCAACATGAGAATGCCAACTAGCATGCAAACATGCAAACATGTAACAAGTGTGCAAGCTAACAAGCATGCGAAATGCAATGCCAACATGCAAACATGCAAAACATGTAACATGTTAAGCAACCAAAACAAAGAGAAGAATGCATGCCAAATGCACTATCATTTAAGCATATAACAAGATGTTTATGGGCCAAGTATGTGACAACATGCAAGGCCAATGTACACACAAACATTCATGCACACAAAGTCCAACACTTATGCATCAAATAGCAACTTTTAAGAACACTTAAAAGAGGATAAATATGGACTAATGGCAAGCATAGCAAGCCTTGAAAATACATGAGGGATGATGCCAAATCAACCCAACAATGCAAGCAAGGCATGCAACCAAACCCAAGGACTTAAACTATGGCCATGTGACACATGAAGCAAATGACCAAAGTAAACCAAAACAGTCCCAAATCATGCCAAAGTAAGCCCCAAAAACCACTTAGATGGCATCTAAATGACCTAATCCTAGAGGCATGCACAAAGGTCCAAATATGGAGCATAAAACACAAACCTTTTGAAGCATCAAAGGAGCATCAAATGCAAGCATACAAGCATACCACAAGGACTGAAATTGTGCTATAAGTGGTGCCAAACCACTGAAACAAGCCAAGTCATGCATGCTTAACACTCACACACCCAAGGCTAACAAGCCAAAATGCAAGGGGGCTATACAAAGCATGTCATGGATGGCCAAAACAACCACAAATAGACCTTAAGCATACTAAAACATGCATAAAAGCTTCACAAAGCTTGGCCAAAACAAGTAAGCATAGTAGTCTAAATGCTAAGTACATGTTAAGGCAAATAATGGCATTACAAGACAAGTATGCAAGGCAAGCATGGTGTGTCTAAACCAATTAAAAACAGTCCTATATCATGGCAAAATAACACTAAATAACAACTAAGACATGGCCAACATGAACTTAAACAAGGTGCTCACACATGAGGCTAAAATGACAATTATTGAAGGCAACAAGGAGAGGGGATGGCCCTCTCCTTCTTAGGACCTTAAAGCACCATCCCCACCACAGAAATCCCTCTGGATTTCAATGGTGAGGAGGCCAAAACAAGGTGGTCCCAGAACTCAACAAAAATAGCACAAAATGGGGCCAAACAAGGCCTAAGAGGGGTCAAACAACCCCAAACACCAAAACAACCTTAAACAACTATTTTAAGCACTTAAAACCAAAACTTTTATATGTTATAAGTTAAGATTAAAAACAGATGCAAGGATGGCTAAAAGCCTATGCAAAAAGGGGGTATTTAAAGGGAAAGTTCTTACCCTTGTAGACCTCTTCAAGAACAATGCTCCAGCAGGCTTCCTTAGGTCTAAACCAGCTCAAAACCTTCAAGAATAACCCTTTGGCTCCTTAGCAACCAAGGTAAGGTGTAGAACTAGGTGTCCTAGTGCAAAACTAAAAACAAAACCCCTTTAAACACAAACAAAGAGCAAAAGAGAGGGAGAAATAGAGATAGATAGATACACTATTTCTAACCCTAATCCAGACCTCTGGAAATTTTTTGTAACCCTTAGGGAGGGAGGAGAAGGCCTCCCTTTATAGAGGATCACTCTTGCAAAGCTTACAAAACAAGCTAAGCAAGAGTGAAATCCCTCCATACACGTGTATGGAGGGGGGGCAAAGTGGGTGCCAGCTATCACAACTGGCACAAAATATCTGCCAAAAGCAGATGCACAGTGGTCGGCCAGCCAAAAATGACAAATTGGCCAAAACAATGGTCGGCCAACCACAAAGAGTGCCGGCCGGCCAAAAATTTGGCCGATGGCAACAAAACAATGGCCGGTGGCCTCAAGCCATGGCCGGTGAGGTGTGGGGGTGGCCAACAAGCCATTCCCTGCCCCTCGAAAGCAAAACACAAGTGTTTGGTGCAAAACCAAACACAAAACAGTCGAGTCGAGAGGTCTTAAGGCAAGGCGCGTGGCCGAGTCCTCTAGGAACTCAAGACGAGCACGAACATGGATGATCACCGAGTGTTCAAACGGTGACGTCCAAGTCTTGAGGGCGGTCAAAAATGGGTTCTCTACAGGTAGCCGGTGTGTTCGGTAGCATTATTTTGTGATACGCCGAGTTTTCCAGGTACTTCTCTACCCTTTTAGGATCCCTGTGCTAATGTGGTAAACACATATTTGGTTCTATACTTTTAATCCACTATAGTTGTAACTTTGATTAAGTAATTGATATGTTCATTTTAATCAGGTTAAGCCAGTCCTAAGAAAGTGAGACAAAAAACAAGGAGAAAAGAGTATATGTCCCGCATGCACGGCCAAGATTAAAACCAACTCTATAAGACAGCAAGAATCCGCACATGGAGTGGTCACTATTTGCACGTGCGATTAAGCGTTGGGAACTATGCCTCAGGATTAAAACCAACTCTATAAGACAGCAAGAATCCGCACATGGAGTGGTCACTATCTGCACGTGCGATTAAGCATTGGGACCTATGCCTCAGGATTAAGTGACCTATTGCATGGGTATAAAAAGGAGCTTGGAAAACTAAAATAGGATCCTGAATTTTTCTAGGAAAGATACGCTAGAGCTAAGAAGAGGTGATTCCACAAGCTCTTCTAGGACAGTGCTCTCTACATTTGTAGATTGACTTCTCTCCATAAGCGGTTAGGCACCATTCTCAAGGGTTTCAATGAAGCCCTAGCCAAGCAACTAAGTTATATTTTAAGGATTGATGATTGTAAAGTATTTTGAACTTGTAAAATGATTTGGTTATCAATGTTTTAATGGTTCGTCTACTCTATGCATTCGATTTCTAAAACTTGAGCATCGTAAAAATCAATCTTCTCGTACAACATAAAACAAGTATAGAAAGCAAGTACGGGTGAATTCACAGTGACTTTTGGATTGTTCCGTATATTTTAAGTATTAATTCCTAAATTATTATTATTTTTTTTCTTTTTTCTTTTTTCTTTTTTTTATAGGATTCAAACAAATTTGAAATGATTTGATTGGGATAGATTTAATTTTGAATTAAAATTCAGAATTATAAGTTAAAAGAAAGCAATATTAAAATGAGGAAATGAAATGGGAAAGAGGACTCAAGGAATCAAATACTTCACTAGCTATGCGACTAGGTATTTAATTTTAGGTTTCACAAAAGCAATTATTTGAAACAAACAACCTCACAACTACAAGTTTGAAGTCGTTAACAACAAACAACATTAGGGTATTCAAACCATTAGAACGGGCAATCTTCAACCGGCACAAGTTGTCCAAACTAAACTAGGGTTTGTGCCCCAACTCGTCTAGCCAAGGCATAGCCCATCTCATGTTTTCAATACACAAGCATAGAAAACTATTGCAAAACATACATTCTCAATGACAAAAATTGAATGCATAGAGTCGATGAAGCATTAAAACAATGATAACCAAAACGTTTTACAACTTGTTTCAAAATACTTTACAATCATCAAATCCTAAAATATAACCCAACTGCTTGGCTAAGGTTTCATCGAAACCCTTGAGCAAGGTTTTAAAAAATGACCGCAACCGTTACGTAACATCGTTACGTAATACGTAACGGTTGCGGTGGTTACCACCACCCGTTACAACCGCTATAGCGGTGTGACGGAAATTCACATGTGTAACAGCTGTTTCAGTGTTATGTAACGGCTGTAGCGGTACCGCAACGGCCGTAACGGTCTGTTAGACACCGTTACACCCTGATACAATATTCTGAATAGCTTCATTTTCCCAAAAAAAAAAAAAAAACAAACAAAAGCTTACAAAAAATGAACAAATACAAGCGATCCAAGCCCAAAGAAAAAATCTTATATGAATTTTTTTTCTTTATAATATTTTTTTAATTTATGGCACAATTTTTATTTTATAATCCTTTCATTTAATAATTGTGAATATTTTTATTTAGTTAGTTAAGCTATTGGTAAAAAATAATTTGTAGGCATTTAAAATTAATTATTCTTAAAATCATTAACTACTAAAATAAAATGTAAAAAGCTCCTTTTATAGTGATTTCAAAATATGAAATATATTGGATCATACTTAAAAATTGATCAAAATTTATTTAAACCCCAATAAATGTGATTATGAAAAAAAAAATATACGTATCATTAAGTTTTCTTCAAATTGTGCAAAAAATTAAAAAAGAAAAAATCACGGTTCCGATTACTGCAACCATTGCGCTACAGCCTTTACACCCCGCAAACACTACTGCGCCACCGCAATTGTTACGGCAACTGCAACCGCTTTTCAAATGCCACAACTCGTCTAGCCAAGGCATAGCCAATCTCATGCTTTCAATACACAAGCATAGAAGACT
This sequence comes from Camellia japonica, assembly GCA_030407325.1. NCBI lineage: Eukaryota > Viridiplantae > Streptophyta > Magnoliopsida > Ericales > Theaceae > Camellia > Camellia japonica. The sequence continues at coordinate 138,554,519 of JAPPVO010000019.1, forward strand.
ATTGCAAAACATACATTCTCAATGACAAAAATTGAATGAGTAGATGAAGCATTAAAACAATGATAACCAAAATGTTTTACAACTTGTTTCAAAATACTTAACAATCATCAAATCCTAAAATATAACCCAGCTGCTTGGCTAAGGTTTCATCGAAACCCTTGAGTATGGTCTCTAGTCGCTCATGAAGAGAGGAAAAGCTACAATTCTAAAGAGAATCACCATGGAAAAGCTTGTTGAATCACCTCTCCTTAGCCCTAGCCTCTCTTTTCCAACAAAATTCATAACCTTGTTTCAGACCTCCAAATCCTTTTTATACCCATGCACTCAAAATAGGTCACTTAGTACTGAGGCGTGCTTCCCAATGCTTCCTCCAATCTTACAGATTTGGTTTTGATCTTAGCTGCTCGTGCGAGACATATCCACCACACGTGCGGGATACATCAACATGATCCTTTCTTGTTTTTGGCTCATTTTCTCCTTAGGACTGGCTTAATCTAATTCAAATGACCATATCCACTACTTATGCCAAGTTACAGCTATGATAGACTCAAAGTACAGATTAACAAGCCTCAATGTGGCACATTTTGGCATCAATCACAACCTAACTTACACTTTAATAGTCCTCGAGCAAAGCAACTAGAAACAAATAAAAACAAAATAATCCTAATTACATCCACTTTCGTGAGATGCACGATTGCATTTAACGTATGTAACAAGCCTTTACACTACAAAGTTATCCCAAAAGGATGAGTGTAGTCTCGAGAAGGTGTTCAACGATGGTACCCACAAACATTAAACATACGCATTGCTCATGAAATGCACCCAAATCTTTACAACATGACACACTCATTCAACACTCACAAACCACAAAACAAAGATTTCCACCCAATTCATAAACTTGCTCAACACAAGAAATATCCATGCATTTGCTAATGTGAGACCTCAAAAGACACTCAAAATGAAACCTTATGCAACCTTCACATGTAGTTCCAAATAAATACCCATCCCCAACTTAACCCCAATGGCATGCAAGCAAACAATAGTAATAAAGTAAAGATAGAAAGATACAAGTCACTAGATCATAAGATTTGTAGAAATCTAAGTCACAAGTCAGATAGCCTTCCAAAAGTTACACACGACAGTAGATGACCCACCACATAACCCTAGGACCAACATGACAAATCAAGAGATAGGAAGGCCCACCAAGAAGCAAAAGGTTCCGTCGGTGGAAGAAAGTGACCAAGTAATGCCTGGAGCATAGACTAAGTCTCAAAGGTATCTTGTTGGGACTGAGTATGGGGGCATAGAAATCCAATTCGAATGCCTAGTGTAGCTTCATCCTTGTTGGTAAATAGCCTCACAAATAGATGTAGGCAACTTAGTGGTTTTCTTTACATTACATAGGCTGGGATCACTGAAGTAACTAAGCTCATCTCAGGTAGGATTCTAACCTAGGGTCACTTCCATTTGTTTTCAAGGGCTGAGGAAGGGTAACACAACTCTGAAAATACCTAAAAATAGTGTGAGAGATGTAAAAGTATATCATGACGTTCTAGGTTAGTGGAAGGAGAACAATGAAAGCAGCAAAGGACAGAGCACCATAGAAAGGAAAAACATAATAAAACAATAGCCCCAATAGCATTTTGTATTCATGATATAGCAATCATTACATAGGCCATTATAACTTTTTAAAAAAATAATAAGCAAGCAGGAACTGGGCAAAAATGCTTATATTCCCTTCACAAGAATTCACCTTATGTTGGTGCAAATACTCTTATGTCCATGCTCCACAGTTCATAGGCCATCTACCAAGATACCCCCAACAGGTCCAATTGATGCTGAGAACAATGTTGGGAATTTATAACTAGCTTTTGAACTTTATTGGTCAAATTGTAGATCAACAAATACATGCAAGATGCATCCTATAGCCATATGTATAAATGACATTACAAATTTTTTTCAGAGTGGATTTCTTATCACAATACAAGATCATGTTTTCTTCCTGTCCAACTGCAAATCTCCAATTCAGACAACATAAATAAACAACAAAAATCCAAACAGACAACAAGCCACACCATGTATTCTGTTTTTGTACATCATAACATAATCCTACAGCAAGTATTTATCAAAAAAACATAATCCTGCAGTAAGTAACTGACTACTCTTTCACTCATGAGTCATGACCAAATTACTAACAAGTACATAAGTGAGTAACATACATCAACTACCTGATACCTAATTTTACGAAAACCTAAAACATTTCCAAAATAATACAACACAAACTACTTTAGAAACTTGAGTTAGAAGCTCACTATAAATAATACTGCAAGATTTCAATGCAATGGTGGGCTCAGTTTCAAGACAAAGCCATGACAAAAATAAAGCTATAAAAATAAAAGGAAAGAATTCTTACAATGGATATATGGATTGAATCTGCACATCTGCCAGGAACAACTTGCACTCTTCAGAAAAAAATTTGAGCTTGTTTTTCAGCAATAGCATCTATTAGTTGTATGTCCCTTGCCACCTGCTCATCAACACTAGCAAGAAGAAATGCCAGATTTCATGTAAAATTTACTTTTGAGAAAACTAGATGAAAACTGAAAAATCAAAAGAAGGATGCAAAAGAAACTAGGATTAATGACTTAAATTATGAAAAGATCCCTTTGTAGTAGGCATCTATCCAAAAAAGAGGGGGAAATTATCTCAACCTCCATTCAGAGTTATCAGCGTATATGGTCGCCTCTACAAGATCAACGATCAGTCGAAGCATTTCAGTACGATTGTCATAGCTTCCTCGTCCCTGTCGCAAAGGCATAGCATTTAGCATGGTTAAGGAGTAGCATCATAAGCTCACATGCCAAAAAGTTTTTTGCTAGCTTAAAAGATAAGTAAAATCTACTATCAACAAAACAATCATGTGCTTTCAAACTCTAGAGCAACAAACAAACCCAACTACATAGCATGGTTAAGGAGTAGCATCATAATCTCACATGCCAAAAAGTGTTTTTGCTAGCTCAAAAGATAAGTAAAATCTACTATCAACAAAACAATCATGTGCTTTCAAACTAGAGCAACAAACAAACCCAGCTGTTCATGAACTGTGTCTAGTATTGGATTTGTTTCAACTCGCTTATTTCCCTACTAAACTAAACTTGAACCTTATTTGAATTCTTGTTTAGTAAATAAGATGAGCCTAAATAGTTTCAAACCTACCTTTTTTGGTCCCGTGAACCCAAACTTACAATAAGATATGGAATTCTTGCTACTTCTACAACTTGGTATAAATTTTAAAGCCCCCTAACTGTTGACCATTAGGTGTTGTACATAGAAGAATAATATATGAAAGGTAAAATAGGGAAAAGTTATATAATACATCTATTGTTGTCAAATCGTGAATCATTTTAATAAAATAGTGAATCATGAATTGTATCAATTGTGAATCATAAGATTCACTTTAATAGATACATATAAAAATACACTTGAGTGTTTAAAAATAAGATAAACTACCAATAGGTCCTAATAGTTAGACTTAATTCCCGTCAAGTCCCATTGAAAATAAGTCCTAGTAAATCGTCACTAAAAATAATTTTTTGCATGTGTTGCTAAAAATTGACAATTAGTGACTTTTTTGTCATGTTTTTTTATCAATTGTTGCTAGAACTTACAATTAGTTACGTTTTCTGTAACGAATTTTTCAAACTGTCGCTGAAAGTTAAAAATTAGTGACTTTTTTTGTGACGATTTTTTTAAATTGTTGCTAAAACTTATAATTAGTGAGATTTTTTGTAACAATTTTCAAAATATTGTTGAAAATTAACAATTAGTTGCATTTTTTAATAGTATATAATGAAAAACACCATTAATTATCATATGACCTATTGGACAATAAGTCCACCTATTAGGACCTACCCGTAAGTCCCCCTTAAAAATACACGTGTATTAATATAATTAATTGACCTGTTTTTGTATTTTGCATAAACGAGCCGTTTCATGCAGTATGCAAACAAAATTGAATCACAGTGAATTGCAATAAATCGTAGTGAATCATACAATTCACTCAATTTAACATTCAATAACACAAATCAAATCATTGTGGTTGAAACTTTATAGAGTATGAATCGAATTGTGAAACGTAAGATTCTAATAACCATGAATATATCCATCTTAGTATATTAATGCCAATCAATCACTAAGCACAACCATCATGGGTTGCAATTGAACCAACCCACAATCACAACTTCAGACCATTGTGTCACCACCACACAATATTGCCACTATCGAAAGCAAGGTTTCAAAAATTTATTGTGGTCGTTAGAACGGTTGCGGTTGCGGGATGTTACGGCTGTAGCGTAATGGTTGCAGTAACCGAAACCGTGAATTTTTTTATTTTTCACTCAATTTGAAAAAACTTACATGATACGCATATTTTTTTTTAGAATCACATTTATTGGGGTTTATAATAGATTTTGATCCATTTTTGTTAACTTTTAAGTATGATCCAATATATTTTATATTTTTAAATCTCTATAAAAGGAGTTTTTTACATTTTATTTCAATAGTTAATGACTTTATATGTCATAAATCCATATTGTACCTCTTACTTTTATTTATTTTTTAAGAATAATTGATTTTAAATATCTATAAAATTATTTTTGACCAATAAATAAAAAATGTTTACGATTATTAAATGAAATGATTATAAAGATAAAAATTGAGACATGAACAAAAAGTTAGTTTGAAGCTACTAAATATTGCAGAATGTGTATAATGTATATTTTGTATGCTTTTTTCTTTTTTTGGGAAGGAACCTGTTCAGAATATTGTAAATGTGTATAACAATGTGTGACGGGCCGTTACGGCCATTATGATACCACTATATCCGTTACATAACACCGAAACGGCCATTACACGTGTGAATTTCTGTCACACCACAAAAGCGGGTGTAATGGGTAGTGCCTACCGCCGCAACCGTTACGTAACACCGCTTTTTGAAACATTTACCGAAAGTGAACTAGGAATCTCCTTCTTTAGGCCTGAGAAGACCATATTAATCATAGATATATCAATTTCTCACCACCAAAAATTTCAAAAGGATGTGCATGAGACATCCACCCAATTTTCCTCCATATTTATTGCTTGATTACAATGTAACTGTTCATTCTAATATACTTCCTGACTTTAAGCTTAGAACTCAAGAGATATTATGGAGATCTAAGTATACATTTCTCATATTACGTAGAAAGCTTCAATCAAAATAAGCTTTTAATTAGATTTGATGTGCTTGTTGATTAGGTGAATGTGTATATGCATGTCCTTTCTGGAAAGGAGGGTTCACGTATTGACATAGAGAACAATCATTCAGTTATGCATCTTTTGCTCAACATGTCACCTCCATGTGCTTGGTTCCCATGTGTCACAAGTTGACCAAAGGAATGTCTCCATGTCGTCTAGCCATGTCAACCAAGGCTAACGTATGAGATGTCTTAGCCTTGAGCCTAGACGCTTAAAAATACTCTTGACGCATCCCCAAGTATGCTCGCCCAAACACACTAGACACACACCAACTTAGATAAGCGAATCTCCGCTCTAGCAAGTTGATATTCTCATTCATGATAACATGCTCAACACCCTCAACTCATCACAGCAATCCTCCACCCCAAGTGTGTCTCTTCTATGCCTCAATCTCTTATCGCTGAGGCTATCTCCAATGGCACCCTACTTCTCTTATGCTGGCCTAGGTCGAAGCATTGGGTGCCCGAGCGACCCCATGAACCACGTGCAGGATCACTAGGCCTGTGTCACTCAGTGACTATTGTTTTGGGTGTGTTCAGATACTCAAGAAGACTTGCACCTTGTTCAATCTTAAAGAGAAAATGAGATCTCCACTATAAAAGAACTCTAGATCATGACCAAGACATGTGGCGCATTCCATACCTCTCAATAGTTATAGCCTTAGCCTTAGCCTAAATGGAGAGTTAAATGAGTTGATTGCCTTAGCCTCAATCTAAAAGCTTGAAATCCATTAAATGGATGTTAAGGCCGCTTTCCTAAATGGAGAGTTAAATGAGGAAATCTACATGCAACAACCGAAAAGATTTGTTGTATAGGGTCAAGAACACAAAGTGTGTAAACTGGTGAAGTCACTATATGGACTGAAACAAGCTCCAAAACAGTGACATGAGAAATTTGACAAAGTAATAGTGTCAAATGGTTTTAGAATACATGAATCTGATAAGTGTGTGTATAGTAAGTTTAATGGCAATAGAGATATAATCATATGTCTATATGTAGATGACATGCTTATTTTTGGTACTGACAATGATGTCATTGAAAGTACTAAAAGTTTCTTGTCGTCTAGCTTTAGTATGAAAAATATGGGCTTGGCTGATATAATTCTGGGTATTAAGATCAAACAAGAGGACAATAATTTGATTCTTACCCAGTCGCACTATATTGAGAATTAAGAAATTTAATCTATATAATTGTATCCTAATACTAGAAGAGCTATTGATCAGCTAGAATACTCAAGAGTGATAAGTAGCCTAATGTATGCCATGACTTGCACTAGTGTGACAACCCTCACCACTGTTTACCGATAAACTACTGATTACTGCTAAACTGAGACTAATTATGATAAGTAATTGAGTCGACTGAAATACTAAACTGACTGATTGAATGTACTAGTTTAAATGCATTTCTATCTGTTTGACTGTTAAATTATCTGTCCATGTTTTATGCTTTAAACTGCAAATTGAAGGCCTTATCGGCGGCCGAATCTGAAATTGATTAGTGATATGTGTTAATTAGAATTAGGCTTCACTTGGGGAGTGGCTATTTTAGCCAAAAAGTTACTAAAAGTTGTCACATCACCTCTCTACTTTTCTGCACATCTTTTCGTAAAAAGCTAAAAAGTTACTAAAATAGCATGTTCCCAAACGAGGCCTTAATATGATTTTATGGCATATTTATTTGAAATGTGATTTGGTATGATTAAATTGGTTTAAATAATGATAAATTACAAGAGTTGGCCTTATTTACCAAAATGCCACTTAGTGGCCTATCTCTACAACATTTGGGACTTGATTTCATTTCATTTTATCAACCCATTTCTTGGGCCATAGCCGACCAAGAGAGAGGAGAGGGAGAGAGTGAGAGAATTTGAGTTCCATCTTGTGATTTGCTTGGTGAATTAAAGAGATTGAAGGTTAATTTCATAATTGAGCTTCCTACACTTGATAATCAAGGTCTAAGGTAGAAAATCCACCTTCTTAAACTTGTCTTTGAGTTAGTTCTTGCTTGATTCTTGTTATGTTGAAGATTGGAGTCAAAATTAGCTTAATACATTGAATTGAGTAGGAATTCATGCATGCATGTTGCCATTCTTGAGTTTTGAAGTTATTGTTCATGAAATTCCTCATGCATGTCACATTTGAAGTATGTTCTTGAATTTTGGTTTGAAATTGGATTTAATTGACTCACCTTTGGGCGTTGATTTTATAAATTGAGCTTTGAATCATGTAATACTATGAGTTTACAAGTGTTTTCCAGAAAATTAGCCCAAAAGGATCGAATTTGATGCATTGAAACTTGGTTTTGAGCTTGAGTTTCAAATCTGGAATTTCCAGAATTTGGACTCACGCTCAAGCGGGGAAAGTGGCGCTCGAGCGTGAAATACGTGCTCCCAGCACTTTGCATTGTTTTGCAGTCCGCTCGAGCGGGTAAATGCACGCTCGAGCGTGGACTTGTGTCACACGCTCGAGCGAGTGTCGAGCGCCCATCGAGCGTGATTTTCACACATCTAGTACTTTTGCCATGTTTTGCAGTCCGCTCGAGCGTGGTAAGTGACGCTCGAGCGGGGAACCTTTGTCTGCATGTCCACTCGAGCGGGGAAAGACACGCTCGAGCGGGACCCTGTTTTTCTGAAAATTCTGAAAATGTTTTCAAAGTGCATCTTTGCATCCTCATTTCATTCTAGGCATTCTTAAGCCTAGTTTAAGGCATCTTAATGAGGATATTGATGTAGAACCACACCGAGGCAAATTAGGGATTAAGTTATTATTTTTCTCAACTGTGTAGTTTAGTGTGTGTTCACTCTGTAATTGTGTAGGGTTGGCATCTGAGGACGCGCTCTAGCTTAACTGTAGCCCTGAACTCTGTGAGTAACAACTGTGTAAAGATATGTTCAAATATGAATATCTTCCGAATGGTTAAACTGTACTGTTTCTAAATTGATACTGTTAACTGAATGAATGTATGTCCTCTATTCTGAACTGTATTGTGGTATCCATGGCAACTACTGTTACTGTTACTGTTACTGTTACTGTTACTGTTACTGCTATTGTTACAGAGATCTCTGTTAGTTCTTATCTTGGAACTTCTGTTTACTGTTATGATGGCCATCATTGACTGCTCGGTCTTTCAAGACCTACTGTTTACTATACTGTTCTGCTAATGGATGTACCACATATGACTATTATGACTGAATAACTGATATACTGAATCAATTGACTGTTTTCAATACTGAAAGGACATTCATTCTTAACCTCTTTACGCATTATATTATTCACTGGGCTTTAGCTCACTGTTTATATATATATGTAGGTGTCCAAGCACCAGACCGGAGCTAGGAGCGTGGGTTAAACTCCCTTTTGTCAAAGCCAACCACTGTGCCTCACTGTGAGGTTCCGAGCCCGTTCAAGCTACGGCTTTGGGGTGTTTTAGTTTCCCCTATCTGTCTCTGTATCTGTTTTTTAATACTGCATCGACTGATAGCACTGTTGTAGACACCCCATTTTTGACCGTCCATAAGACTTGGACGCGATTGATGGTTTACATGGTGGAGAAAGGTGTGCAGGGGAAAGGTTCAGTTTTTTCGGCAAGGAGAGAGTCAAATCTCAACTTTATACCCCTGTTCTAGACCAAAACGATCTTGATCAAAAGATTTTAGTCTTAAAACCCTCTCTTTCAAAACGTTTTTGAAATAAAGTTTTTACGATGTTCTGAGGCTCACATTTTGTCAAATGTTGCGTTTTTCGGTAAACCGAGCGAGGAGAAAGTGGGAATGAATGAAAGAGAGAGGAAATCTTTGAAAAATCTTTCAAAACACCTTACTTAGGGGTTTGAAGTTGAAGAAAAGAAAAGAAGAGGGAAGAAATCCAGTCGGGGGAGAAAATGGGCATGAACCGTTAAGAAAGAGTCGAGCAGCCCTCGCCGAATCGGGCCTATTCATTTGGATACTTGGAATCAAGCTATGAGGCCACTACCGTTGGAAAGCTTACTCCCGGTGCTTCATTTTGCACTTAAGAATCTCCTAAATTCAATTCCGGACAGAGGAGATATGGTTGATTGAAGTGGGACATCACTCCGGTTGGACCGAAATCTGCGCAGCTTCACTAAAAAGGGCATAACGTTTTCCACAGGAAGAATTTTGATGCAAGGTTTGTGCCATTGGAAAGCTAACTTCCGGGGCTTCAATTTGGACACTTGAATGGCCACCATTGGACTTCCCAATCACCCACCGGCCACATTTCTTTCCGGCAGCCCATTTTTTTGTCCTAAAAGTAGCTGGCCGGCCAGAAAACCTAGCCGGCCGGCCACCTAGCTGGTGAAATGACTTTTTTGCCCTTTTTAACTAGCCGGCCATAACCCCCTCCCCAAGTGTGTCCTAGAAGTGAATTTTGTTTTCCTCTAGGCCTTATGTCCGAGGGTTTGGCCTTTTGGGGGGAAAATTGAATTTAAATCTCCTCCCCATTTTTCCCCCTCTTTTCCACCCATTTGCCTATAAAACCAGCCCCTCCCCTTCAGTTTTAGGGGTTAGAAAATTTTGCTTTGAGCCTCTTGTATTGAAGCTCTCTCTCTCTACACTTTAACTCTCCAAACCTCTCAAGTCCTACACCCTTTTCTACACCACCACCTAGCACCACACCACCACCTCCATTCTAGCAACTTGGAGCTGCTTTCCAGAGCTGAGGAGCACCATTTCTTGTGCCAAGAGGTTGTCAAAGATTGGTCTACAAGGGTGAGTCATTTTTCCCCTCTTTTGAGCTCATTTTTGCATGCTTTTTTTAGCCATTCTTGCTTACACTTTTGGGCTCCGACCCTAACTTAAGATAGCATTTTTTTGAGCTCTTTTTCATGTTTCATTAAGGGCCTCTCACTGTTTGAGGCTTCCTTGTTGCACTTGCTTCTTTACCTCTCTTGTATGCCCATTTCTTGCATAGTATTTTAGGCCTATGTATAAACTGTTTCGAGGCATGTTGTAAACTGTAAAGAGGCTTATTTTGAGTCCTTATTCAACATTGTTGAAGGGTTCATCACTTTTTGAGGCTTCCATTTGCCACTTGCCTTTATATCCCTCTTTTGGCCTTATTTTTGCATTATTTGTTAGCCCTTTGTGCTTATATTTTTGGGCTTTGGTCAGAACTGTAAATGGCCTTATTTTGACCCCCTCTTCATGTTTCATTAAGGATTTTTTTGTTGTTTGAGGCATCCTTTTTGTACTTTGTGTTATAGCTCTCTTTTTGGCCTTATCTTGCATAGTATTTTGAGCATGCTTGTGCACTGTTTTGGGCTTGATCATCTACTGTAAAATGCCATGTTTTAGGCCCCTCTTCAACTTTGTTGAAGGGCCTTCATCTGTTTGAGGCCAGCATGCATCACTTGCTTCTTTGTACTCCTTTAGGCCCACTTTTTGCATGAGAGTTTTGCCATACTTGTGTCTGTTTTTGTGGCTTGTGGTAAACTGTAAAACATCATATTTTGGGCCCCTCTTCAACATTGTAGAAGGGCCCTTCTCTGTTTGAGGCCGCCAGCCTTCACTTGCTTCATTATCTCTCCTTAGGGGCCATTTTTGCATGCTAGCTTAGCCCCCTTTGAGGTCACTGTTTGGCTTTGCTTAAAACTGTAAATATGCTTTTTTTTGGGACTGCCTTGCTTCTGTCTCAACACTTCATGTTCAAATAATGCATGCATTGTATAGCTGTAAGTCATTCCATGTACCTAGTTTCGCATTTCGGGACCATTTCATGCTTTGGGTGCCATTTTGCCATGTTTCGGGGCTGTTTTGCATCATGTTTTGGTACTAAAATTTGCATGCTAGTATGCCATATTCCATGCTCTACACATGTCTTGTTAGAGTGGCATTCTGTGCCTTAGGGCCGGTCCTCGGTTTGCGTATACGTGTGCACGCATTTCGAGTTGTCTCATTTTCATCTTATGGCCTCTTACGTGAGTGTGGCTGAGGTCCACTTGTGTTGGTGTAAGTCCATTATGCATTGTGTATGCCATTTCATTCCATAGCATTGTGTATGCTAGGTTGTATGCTAGCGCATTGTGTATGCCATGTTATCTCGTGCATCGTGTATGCCATTTCGTAGCATTGTGCATGTTAGGTTGTATCTTAGCTGCATTTCATGCATGTCATGCATACTGCATTGTGTTCGAGATAGGAGTTAGCCCGAGCACGGGAAACGAGGTACGTTTCGTACTCCGAGTGACGGAACGTGTCTCAATTTCCCAGTCACCGACACTCCGGATCATCCATGATGGAGTTAGGTCTTGTTGTGTTCATATGTGCATTCATTTCATATTGAGTTGTGCAATTCGACTCCTCGGCCATCATGCATCGAGATGCGTGATTGGTGGCACGAGGATCGAGGTATGCATACATATGTGAAAATACATTGCCATGCCCCTTTCTTGCTCTCTGTTGCAGCAAATCAAGAATCAGCAGCCTTCCGGAGCTTGGCACTCATTCCAAAAAATAATTGCAAACAGAGGCTAATTGGGGCATCGCAGTGGATTTCTGCACAGGGCAACCCGGACATGCATCATTCATCATCTGGAGAAGAGTCAAGACAGTCCCTGGCTTGCATGCCAGTTTATTATTTTTCTTAGTTAATTTGTAAATTAATTAGGGATTTGTACATATTTGGACTGAATTATTTGGACTGTACTATTTATTCGGACCCTCTGCGCGAGGGCAATGTTGTAATAAGTGTGCGTGAGTGTGATGTATGTCTTCTAACCCCACGTCTTTCTTCCCTTTTATTTACCAGCTTATGATGGTTAGATTAGGGCATGTTTCAATTAGCATACAGTATGATAGCATGTTTGCATTCATTCATCTATTTTGCATGCACCGGGCTTGGCACATCATACTAACTGCATTTGTATTTCAATTCCAAATTGAATACTTGATAGCTGTTGCATCTCATATGCCATGTTTAGAATAGCCGAGCCTGCTATAGTTGCATTTTTGCATGTGTTGCATTAGGCATCTCTGTATAGTTAGAATCATGCATGATTTCTAATGAGCTTCTGTTTTGGCTTGGAGTACTCGGTAAGTTTTATGCTTTAGCATCCTTGCATGTGTGTGAGTGACTGCCATGATAGCATGCTTACCATGAGGCTATGTGCTTATGTGATATAACTGCCTGAATGCCTGTGGGTAAAGGTTGGGTTGTTTGGATTGGAACAAATCATCGACTGTGAGTTTTAAGCCCACTAGATAGTGGCAAAACCATGTTTTCTAAGCCCACTTGAGGGTGGCAAAATCTGCATTTTAAGCCTACCTGCGGGTAGCAAACCATCTTTCAAAAACAAAAATGAAATGTTTTGTTCCAATTCAGGCGACTCAGTCTATACTTGTATGTTGTGCGCATCACATAGTAAATCTAGGCTAATAACCGGAATAAGAGCACACAATTTTTTCAAAACTAGATACCATGGTTAGTAGAGGCCGATCTTTGATCGGGCGAGCGGGGGTGCTCACGAAGTGACCTTCCCCAATCGTACCCAAGTTCCCGAGCCGAGGCAACTTTGGTGATGACGGACACGTGGCCTTAGGCAACGAGTCAGGGTTTCCTAAATTTCCCAAAATAAAATATTTAGGTGGCGACTCTGTATCTGGCAAAGCAGTCCATGTTTGGCACTTCTTTCAAAAATCTGTTTTCTCAAAACGATTTGCCGGATTTGGACTCTTTGGTTCAGATTACGAACCGTGACACAAATCGAGTCCGAGCTGTAGCGAGGTCCCCCGCGGGCTTGTCTACAACTGTACTGTACTGTCTTAATAGGGATTAAGTCCCTGACCTGGATGATTGTAAATATTGTACATACTGTTTTGGTACTGATAGTCATATGTTATGAAAAGCCTTTTTGCATGCAGACTGTCATAGCTCATTGGACATTGTTTAGTTATTGTTTTGGCTTCTGCCATGCCCCTATACTCTGTAATACTGTCTTACTGTTAAGTAGGCCTTCGGTAATCACGGATTACTGGCCAGTTATAGTGCTAAACCCATAGGGGCGGGTTTAGGTCGTGGCAACTAGACCTGATATTGCATTTGCAGTGGGAAAACATAGTAGATACACTAGTAATCCCAGTAATGTACATTGGCATGCTATTAACCGAATACTTATGTACTTGAGGAAAACGATAGACTATGGAATAGTCTATAATGGCTATACAGCAGTGTTGGAAGGATTCACAGATGCTAGTTGGATAACTAACCGTGAAGATCACTCGTCTAGGAGTGGTTGGATTTTTACTCTTGGATGAGGAGTTATCTCTTGGGGTTCTAAGAAGCAAACATGCATAACAGACTCAACCATGGTGTCAGTGTTTGTAGCATTAGTTTCTTGTAGCAAAGAGGCAAAGTGGCTAAGGAATCTCTTGTTAGACATTAAGATATGGCCAAAATTGTAGTGATGTGGTTTGGAAATACCCTTTGGCCCAAGCAGACTTTCTTGATCCTCGAGTTAGTACCTAAAATAGAGATGAACACTCCGATCTAGGGTGCCGGAATTAGCACTCCGACGGGCAAGTTAGTATTCTCTCTGGTTTTTCTTATATCACAAGTTATCACTTTTTTCTTACATGCCTCTTCTTTGGCTAATGCTCCTTTTTATATTGCTCTCCAGGGGCCCACTTTTTATTATGGACACTCTGCCCTCACAGCTGGCCCCAGTCGTTCTATAGGATCTGTGGCCTATTCGATCTGACAGCTAGGTTCTAGTTGACCATGGCCCTGCTTTTCACCGTCTTCTCGGCAATCTTGAGGGTAAAGCCCAATATGAGCCGACTTATATACAATTCATATTAAACTCAGCCCCCACAATTGCCCCCCAAACATCCGAGTAAGATCATTCCAGTCGGCATGTTTGGTTAATTGATATCTCTCGACTACTAGGTCAGACAGAAAAACCCTCGAAAGTCAGAAATATGGCCATTGCACTCTTGTCAGAACTGATTCGTCAGAACAGGCGAGATATTTTAATCATTACAACTTCCCACCCCTTCATATTTTACAATCATTTAATGTTCAATTTGAAAACTGTCCCTCCGTATATTCTTGAATCAAAAGGCTCTCAACTTCCTTTAGCATCCTTCACACCAACCTCCTTCAGGACTTCTGTAATTTCGCTCCCCACTGTTCATCCTATTCTTTGACCTATAAGTTCCACTTTCACTTCTCATTCTGTTCTCCTTCCAGTCCCCTGCGTGTTTTGTTTTTTAGTACACATTTTGTTTGTATTCCATTTTAAATGGCGAGGCATTTGAAAGTCCTCTCAGAGAAGGAATCACAGCCTTCTGTTGTCATTTTTCAATCCCGGACAATGTCCACCTATCCCTTATTGCAGACAGTGTGGTGGGCATGGAAAGGGCTGACACAAACACCATTAACTTCCCTCTTTTGTCAATCGCTGAGGGTGGAATCCAATTCCTCCTCCATCCTCTTCTTAGGACAGTCCTGCGATATTGGGGACTAATTCCCTCTCAACCTAACGTGAACTTCTACCAAATAATCATGGGTATAGTAGAATTGAATCGCAGACTAGGTCTTAACCTAGGAATCCCAGCTCTTCGGCACTATTACATTATGGCAAAATCAACCGGTTGGCAGGGCCGTTACTTTCTGAGAGCCAAAGAAGTTGATCACCACTTGGTGACCATGCTCGCCATCTCTGGCAAAAGGGTTGACGATGTCATGGTCACCATCTGAGGCAATTGGGAATTCAGCGAAGGAGAAGATCGCCAAGACCTAGTGCAGAGGCAAAAAGGCAAACCAGGTGGCCGACTAGAACTGTTAGCATGCTTTAAACAAACAATTTATTCGGCTCAAATACTGGATGCTAATCATTATTTGTCATGCAAGAAACGACTTAAAAAGAGCATTGACATCGGCGAACGAAGCCATTCTGGATCAAGTCAAGGCGGTCCTTAATTACAAAGGCCGTGCAAACCTTCAAGAGAAAAGGCGTGCAGCCCACATTTTGCTGAGGTACGACCCAACCTACTCCACTTTCTCAGCCATAGATAATATCCATGTGCCGAAAGGTGAACGGCAGCTCACTGCACTTATATTCCCTAGCTACAAAAGTCTAAGGGATATTGGTGTTGAGGGTTCTGACGCCAGCAAACAAGTCGGCAAAGACGCGCAATCAGAGGGCCGTACAGAGGACCAGGAACTTAACAGAGAAATTGAATTGGCATTTAAGCACATCAGCCCTAACCATTATACCGATCACCCCTCCACCTCTGGCCGAGTAGATTTATTTGCTCCAGAGGATGACATTTTCACCGGTTTGGAGGATCTTTCTAGAGCCGAATCCGAAGCCGAGGAGATGGGCGGAGAATCTCTTGCCCAATTTGCCAGATGACGAAACGCAAAGAAGATGGCGGCCAGAAGACAAGTCGGAGGGACTGGAGGGAGCCAAGTAACGCCAACACGCGAGGTTCCTCCAGAAAAATGGCCCGCGAAATGATCGTGGCCGAATTGGCTCCTAAAGAGCACCAGACAGAAGTCTTAGGACCCGATCTGATAGGGCAAAAACAACCTGCCGAGATCATAACTGATTTGTCGGAGACGCCGATTGATAAACGACCAAGAATGGAGATGTCCTTCATCGCAGATGATTTATCCAAGCCATTCGTTATCTAACCACAGATGAAGAGTATGCCAGTTTTCACAAGTGGGTCGGCCATCAAAGATCCCATCATAGCCCTAAGTGTGGCTTCGGCTCTCTCTTTGCCAGAAGACAAAGCAACTTTCTGTGCCAAACCGGATGTCATATCAATTGCTTTGGCGGCGCAGTCAGCCATATTGGTAAGTTGTAAAAATAACTAAAATTTCCCTTCTGACTCAGCCTAACATGGCTTGGCTTCATTGCTTTGTCAGGCGGCGGGAAGGATTGCTGAGATCAACCGTCGTCATTATGACATCGTGGAGCAACTCGGCATCCTTAAAGACCAACTAGAAGAGAAGAAAGGCAAGGCCATAGCTGCAATTGCCGATTTGGCTGTGGCGACGGCGATGGCGACGACCAAATCCGAAGCCATGAAGGCGGAAAAAAAGCAAGCAAGGGCCGTTGCAGCACAGGAGAAAGTGCAACATGTCGACCTACTCCATAGGGCCGCCGAAGAGAGAGAAAACTTGATAGACGGCTCCCTCAAGTCAGCACAAGAAGAAATGTCAAAACTGAAGGCCGATCTTGAAGCGAAGAAGAAGACGAGGGAGCTCGCTGAGGCAGATACAGCCAAAGCTTTTGATGTGAGAGAGCTTAAGGCCAAAGAGTTGTACGTTGATGAAACCTTAAAGTTTGAAATCAAGGTTTCAAGCATGGATGGCTCAAAGCTTTGGCGGCCACCAAGGTGACTCTCGATCAACCGATTCCCTACGAGCAGTAGAAAGTCGAACTGTTGGAATCAGATCCAGAGCATTTGGACTTTTGATCGGCCGTTTTTGTCATAGATATTTTCCTCTTTATTTGTTAGCGCTTTATTTTGTTGATTCCGTTAAACGGTTTAGTTTTTGTACTAAGAGGAATAAAGTGATGAATGTACTCGTGCAATTTATTAATGAAAATGCCCGTTTTGCTTATGAATGTGTTGTGTGAATGATTATGCATTGAAACCGAATGTGCTATATCACCACACCAAGAATAAGAACACGAAAACAATAAAAACATTGGTAAGCCGAATAGATTAATAAATCTGCCCTTGTCCCAGTTGACCACTGAGCATAACCGCCGAATACAAGAACGAAGCATGTTCACGGCGTCAAGTGGGGCATTGTCTTAATTTGGCAAAATGTTTGAAGAACCAAATAGATTAATAAATCTGCCCTTGACCCAGTTGACCACTGAGTATAACTGCTGAATACAAGAACGAAGCATGTTCACAGGGTCAAGTGGTGCATTGTCTTAATTCGGCAAAATGTTTGAAGAGCCGAATAGATTAATAAATCTGTCCTTGCCCTAGTTGACCACTGAACATAACCGCCAAATACATGAACGAAGCATGTTCACGAGGGCATTATCTTAATTCAGTAAAATGTTTGAAGAGCCAAATAGATTAATAAATCTGCCCTTGCCCCAGTTGACCACTAAGCATAACCGTCGAATACATAAGGAGACGGCGACGACCACGAGCGCTTCGTAATCGTTACATCCGCAATTTATAAGCATGGTAGCCAAGCATGTGTGGGGTCCGTGGCCTCTTTAAATAGACATTGCTCAGACTTAGCTGAGTGTGAAAGGGAAAAGAGCACTGCGTCAACCTAAGCAAATTCATGTCTAGCAAAGCATTCTTCAACAGTAGAGGGGAGGGAAAGACGTTAGCTGAACTAGACGTAGAAATGAACTGCAGAGCTAGTGGCGAACCCTCCCAAAAGGGTAATATGGCATCGGAGGAGCGAGAGAGGCATTGATCCCCCCGTTGTCGAAGCAGGTCCCCAAGAGGGGGCGAGGTAGAAAAATCACCAAGGAGGGGGATGCAACAACAAGGGAACTCAAGAACTGGGAGTGCACAAGCCTCAACGCGAAACGAATTGAGCAGGCCACCACGCCCGTTAAGTTTTTCGATGTTTATTGGGAACAAACCAATGACCGAAGAGGACTTAATTATCCGTGATCCGAACGTGGCAATAGAGTTTACTCAGCAAATGTTTCCACCTGAAGTGCAACAATCAATGATCGGACGGGATGACTATGAAATTTTCCGATAGGGCATCCATGGAGCGATCAAGGGACTCTATAGCTCATATGAGATTGGCATACGCCTTCGATCCACGCGAAGAGAAATTGAACAGAAAGACGGGTGTATTCGGAACTTCGAGCGCCGTGCGGAGAAGGTCGAGAGTGAGCTGAGAAAAGCAAGGCCACCGAGACTCAATCGACGAGCACAACGAACTCGATCGTAATAGACAGAGTAAACCAGCGCCTGCTAGATCATGTCATAGCTGATCAGGATATGGCAAGCATGTTCGCAAAAGAAGCGATAAGAACAAAGGCCTATGAAGAAGGCTTTTTTGACGGTTGAAAAATCAATATTGAGAAGACTAAAGAAAAGTTAGCGGATGACGTTTTCCGATGCAAGAACCGTGGCTTTAAGCACGGATGGATCAAGGTTTTGCAAGCCACTGGTATCGACTCGACATCTCCATTGTACCAAAGTTACAAGTTTCCCTTCAAAGCTTATGACACCGAAAAGACTAATGATGAAAAAGAAGGTCCCAATCTAGAGAAGGCCTAAATAACAAGAAAAACTTGTATTGTACTTTTTATTCTAGCAGGATCCATGTATTTGTAGCAAGAAACAATGTATTGTTTGAAATAAATATTTGTTGTGCTTGTTTATTTGGTATTTTGGTTAGCCTTGTCCAAACTGCGCCAATTGTGGCCCCATGCAACTCTATTACTTTTAGCTTATTGATGTCTCTTTAGAACTGTTTGTTTATCGACCTTTGCAATTCGATTACTAAAATTGCCGATTTCGGCAATTCTGACCTTAAAAACCCTTGTAGCGAGCGCTCCGAATTCAGAGGCTTATTCGGCCAATCATGCCGAGCACAAAGGGCGCTCCAAATTCGGAGTCTTTGTAATGGCCAAACGTGATCAAGCACGAGAGGCGCTTCAAATTCGAAGGCTTATTCAGCCAATCGTGTCGAGCACGAAGGGCCCTCTGAATTCGGAGTCTTTGTAATAGCCAAACGTGATCAAGCACGAAAGGCGCTCCGAATTTGAAGTCTTTGTAATGGCCAAACGTGATCAAGCACGAGAGGCGCTCCGAATTCAGAGGCTTATTCGGCCAATCGTGCCGAGCACGAAAGCGCTCCAAATTCAGAGTCTTTTTAATGGCCAAACGTGATCAAGCATGAAGGGCACTCCGAATTCGGAGTCTTTGTAATGGCCAAACGTGATCAAGCACGAGGGGCGCTCCAAATTTGAAGACTTATTCGGCCAATCATGCCGAGCACGAAGGGCACTCCAAATTCGGAGGCTTTTATCAAGCGGCCATTTTAAATGAGAAGGCAATGAATAAGGCATACTGTATTGCTGAGTACATATATGCATACATGCTTGGATAGCAACAAAAACAAAAACGAACTAGCATATTGTACAAGTTGGTTTAATGATAAAATTTACACAAGTGGGTCGAATTCCAGGGTCATGGTAAACTTCTGCCAGCCATGTCTGAAAGGCAATATACTCCCGTGCCGGCAATCGAATCAATCTGGTAAGGGCCATCCAAGTTGGAGCCTAGTTTTTCGTCTGCCGGGTTTTTAGTAGCAGGAAGCACTTTCTTGAGGACCAATTCTCCAGGAGCGTAACAGCGCAGTTGCATACACTGGTTTTATGATTTAGCGAGCTGCTGCTTATATCATGCCATGCACGCAAGAGCTCAATCTCGACGTTCCTCAAGCAAATTCAAATCTAAGGCCAACATCATGTCGTTACACCCTGTGTCAAAAGCCTTTGACTTCAAAGTGGGCAGGACGATTTCAAGAGGGATGATAGCCTCTATCCCAAAGCACAAGGCAAACAGCGTTTCTCTGGTGGACCGCCTCGGAGTGGTACGATAAGCCCACAATACAGTGGGCAACTCTTCAACCCACTTCCCCTTGGCCTTCTCCAATCGTTTCTTGATTCTGTCTAAGATCACTTTATTAGAGGCCTCGGCCTGACCGTTGCTTTGTGGGTACGACTGTGAGGAAAAATAGGGCCGGATACCATATGTGTTACATAGTTCTCGATGGATGCCACAATCGAATTGGGTGCCATTGTCAAATACAAGTGCTCTAGGTATGCCGAATTGTGTTATAATGCTTTTCCACACAAAGCGTTTAACATCGACATCTCGGAAATGTGCCAGCGATTCTGCTTCAACCCATTTCCTGAAATAGTTTGTTGCAACGATCAAGAATCGTTTGTTTCCCGAAGCTCACGGTAATGGTCCGACGATGTCAAGGCCCCATTGAGCAAACAGCCAAAGACTAGCAACGGAATTTAATTCTTCGACAGGCAGATAAGTTAATGGGGAGAACTTCTAGCATTGTTCACACTTCTTTACGTAGTTCTCAGCATCAGTACGCATGTTTGTTGCAACGATCAAGAATCGTTTGTTTCCCGAAGCTCACGGTAATGGTCCGACGATGTCAAGGCCCCATTGAGCAAACAGCCAAAGACTAGTAACGGAATTTAATTCTTCGACAGGCAGATAAGTTAATGGGGAGAACTTCTAGCATTGTTCACACTTCTTTACGTAGTTCTCAGCATCAGTACGCATGGCTAGGCAATAATATCCCTGTGTTACGGCTCGGTGCGCCAATGAGCGCCCTCCAAAATGGACACCGTAACTACCTTCGTGTATTTCTGCCAAGAAGTCCTCAATTTTGTCTAGGTGAACACATTCCAAATATAGCCTTGAGAGAGATTTTTTGTAAAGCTTTCCCTGGGGATCCAGGTAATATCGTAGGGCTTTATTCCGCAGCTGTTCTGAGGAAACAAATGCAGCAATGGGATCCATCCAACTCAGTCCGTAGTCAATGGTGTTGACCCGAGCAGGTTCGGGGGAATTGATACTCGGCTCTGGGATGAATCCCACTTTGATGGTTCTTTTGATTTCCGAGTTAATGACAGAAGCCAAGCAAGCAAGGGCATCCGCATGTGTGTTCTGAACTCGGGTTATCTGATTCAGCTCGTGGTGGTTGAACTTCATGAGCAAGGAATTCACCGTTTTCATATAGGCTGCCATTCGGTCGTTATTAGCCGCATATTCCTTTTTCAACTGGTTGATGACTAATTTTAAGTCACAGAAAACCTATAATCGTTTGGCACCTAGGTGAAGCGCATTACGGAGGCCGGTTAGTAATGCTTCGTATTCGGCCTCATTATTTGATGCATCGAAACCCAGTTTGACTACTTGCTCGATTATTGCCCCTTCGAGGGTCATAATTACTACACCTGCCCCACTGCCACATTGGTTAGATGATCTATCACAAATATATCTGCCAAATGTCTCCAACATACATTCTCCAATCTGGTTGAGGTTGAGCAGCGAGTTGGTCAGACTTGAAGTCGGTGTGGCATCCTGTGAACTCGGCTACAAAGTCGGCCAACACCTGCCCCTTGATGGCTGTTCTGGGCAAAAATTGGATGTCATACTGGCCGAGTTCCAAAGCCAATTTAGAGACTCGCCTTGATGCTTCCGTGCTACAGAGCGCTGTTCGGAGAGGTAGTCCATTAGTACCCCTATGGTATGAGCCTGAAAATAGTGCATCAACTTTCTAGCAACCACCACAAGAGCCAAGATGAGCTTTTCTAGTGGTAGGTATCATGTTTCGGCGTCGACCATCGCCTTGCTTACATAGTAAATTGGTCGTTACTCCCTGAGTTCCTCCTTTAATAACACAACGTTGACCGCCTGATCGAATACCGCTAGATACAAGATGAGCGAATCGCTTGGAGATGGGGTTGCCAAGAGTGGCACTAAACAGAGATATGTTTTCAAGCCGTCTAGCACAACCTGGCACTCGGGGGTCCACTGAAATGCTTTGCCCTGCCGAAGTGTGTGAAAAAATGGTCGGTAGCGATCCGAGGAACGGCTGATAAACCTATTGAGAGCAGCGGTCATTCCCATCAACTTCTGAACTTCTTTGGTCGTCTGAGGTAAGCCGAGTTCTATAATGGCTGTGATTTGCCTAGGGTTCGCCTCTATTCTATGATGGTTCACGATATAGTCGAAATCCGATGCCGAATGCACACTTCGAGGCATTGAGTTTCATTTTGTACTTTTGGAGAATGTTGAAGGTTGCGGCTAAGTCGGCTGGATGAGCATGCTTTTCCTTGGATTTCACCACCATATCATCAATGTATACTTCCATGGTGTGATCGAGTTCTTTAAACATAATGGTGACCAGCCTCTGGTACGTTGCCCCCGTCTTCTTCAGTCCGAACGGCATAACCTTGTAGCAATAGGTTCCCCATTGAGTGAGGAATGCGGTCTTTTCCTAGTCCTCCGGATGCATGGCAATTTGGTGGTAACCTCGGTAAGCATCCAACAAACTCATGCATTGGTAGTGCGCAGTTACGTCCACAAGTTGGTTGATTCGAGAAAGAAGAAAGCAATCCTTGGGGCAGGCCCTGTTTAAGTCCTTGAAGTCCACACAAACATGCCAGGATCCGTTTTTCTTCTTGACAACAATGGTATTGGACAACCACGTGGGATAAGTTACTTCACGAATTACCCCGGCTTCCAATAGCCTGTCGATTTCGTCGATAATGGCCGAAGTATGCTCTGTGGCCGACCGTCAACTTCTGAATGATTAGTTTAACTTTTGGGTCAACATTTAAATGGTGTTGGGCTACGTTCAGATCCACCCTTGGTATCTCATACGATGTCCAATCAAATACGTCGATGTTGCTGAGTAAGAAGGAAACTAACTCTTGTCATTCAGTTGCGTTCAGGGAGGTGCCGATCATGAAGAACTTGTCAAGTTCCCCTTTGATTCCAATCCAATCAAGGTCTTCGGTTGCCTTATCACTGGGGGTTTTTCCAACGTCCTCGAGGACTTCTCGACCCAGAACTTCAATCGAGTTCACTTCCAATCCCTTCGGCTTCTTTGCCGAAGCAGTAAGATAGCATGCCTTTGCCGATTTTTGAGAACCTCGAATTTGCTCAATGCTATATTGCATTGGAAAGTGAAATAACTGATGGTAAGTACTCGGTATAGCCTTCATTACGTGCAACCAGGTTCTCCCCATGATGAGATTGTATGGTGATGGAAGTTTGACGACCAGAAACTCCACGTCGACTGATTTGGTACCTGCATGTACTGCAAGTGTGATCTTACCCAAAGGGTACTCGGGGTTGGCGTTGAAGCCGAACAGGGGATATTCTGCCGGTAGCAAGTCCAAATCGGTGAAACTGAGTTGAATAAATGTTTTGTGATACATTATCTGCAACGTGCTCCCCTGATCGATCAGAACGCGTTCAACAACGAATCTGTGTACACGCAACTCAACGACAAGGGCATCATCGTGGAGGAGCGTTACCCCTTCAAGATCGGCGTCGTCGAAGCAGATTTTGCTGGTTTCATGAGGCCATTTGGCTGGTGTGAACGGCTTGGATGGGCTGGGTTGTAGCTGGATCGTATGTACCTAAGTTGGCAGCGGTAGACTATATATCATGTGAATCACACCAAGTGGAGGTGAATCCGGGCATAAAGCTACTGTGTTTGGTGGATTGTCCTTACGGACATGTTGTGCCAGTCTGTCATCTTGCATTAACTCCTCCAGATGGTCCTTCAGTGCATAACAGCTATCAGTCTCGTGGTCATGGTCCTTGTAATATTCACACCGCCTATCCCTCCGTCTAGTGTCTGGGGGTCCAATCATCTTGGACGGCCACTTAAAGAGTCGTAGATGCTAGACTTTAGGTAGAATCTTACTGATCAACACGGCCAACTCTGTATACTTTTTGTTCGAACATCTGGGGTGCTTGCTATCCACTTGATACTGCTCATTCGAACGGCGCAAACACTGCTCGCTTGATCGGCGCGAATCCCGCCGGTTGTCTCGTTTTGCCCAACCACGAGGTTCAGGGCTCCCTAGTGGTACAGCGCTTATCGGCTCTAAACCAAACCAGATGGTGCCGACTTCACGACTTTCTGTCCGGCCTTGACACGAAGGGCATCGTTTTCCACCTTGCAATACTCCTTAACTTTTTTCATTAGCGTCCAGACTGTTTTGGGAGGCCGTCTGGTCAACGAGCTTCTAAGAGGACTATCGGGGTGTAATCCCATTTTCAAGGCGATGATGGCCATGGAGTCATTGCAAACATCGTCTACCAAGTTGAAACATTTCCAGTAACACGTTGAATATTCACGGAGGGTCTCTTTTGGTTTAATTTGCAGTGCCCAGAAGAGTCGGCTTGCTTTGGCTGGACCTCGTTGGTGATGAATCTTGCCCTAAAGGATTTTTGGAGCTGAGAAAAGCTTTTTACTGAGGCTGGCTCCATTTATAATACCATCTGACGGCCAATGGTCCCAGGATGCTCAGAAACATTCGGCACATGAGTGCTTCGTCATCAGCATGCAATGTCATCGCTTGTTTGTAATGACGAATGTGATCCATAGGGTCTGACTTACCATTATACAAGGTGAACGTTAGCGCTTTAAACTTTTTAAGCAATACAGCCCTTACAATGCGTCGTACAAAAGGATCGTGTTTATCCTCTTCATCTGAACCATCATCTCCTTTTCCTCGTCTGTGCCGTACATACGGTGTTCCCTCGGATGAGCTGGAGATGTCAACTCGCCCCTTCTTCCTAGGTTCCTGAGATGGCGAGTCGGAAGCACTACTAGTATCATGTTTCCGATGCCGATGCCGTCGATCATCCTTCTTCTTCTCTAGTCATGATGTGGTGTGGTTTGTTGGGATTTGGATAACTCGAGGGCCAAATCCTTACGTAAACGTTCGTTATCAGCCGCCATATCTTCTAGACGTTGTTCGTTTCATTTTGCTTGATCCATGATCGTCTACATGGTTTCCTGCATCGAGGTTGAAGGCGAAGTTTGAGCCACTGGGTAGTAGTTCAGGGCCCTTCGCGCGGTGATATTCTCCAGACGAAGCATGGTTCTTGGTGTAACATCATCTCTTAGTGTAACATCATCAGCAACGAGCGAAGGATCATCTATTACGTCTGCCATGAACGCGCTTGAGTATTCCCACAGACGGCGCCAGTTGTGGTGATATGGTTTAGCAATACCCTTTGGCCCAAGCAGACTTTCTTGATCCTCGAGTTAGTACCTAAAATAGGGATGAACACTCCGATCGGGGGTGCCGGAATTAGCACTCCGATAGGCAAGTTAGTATTCTCTCAGGTTTTTCTTAAACCACAAGTTATCACTTTTTTCTTACGTACCTCTTCTTTGGCTGATGCGCCTCCTTTTTATATTGCTCTCCAGGGGCCCACTTTCTATTATAGACACTCTGCCCTCACAGCTGGGCCCCCAGTCGTTCCATAGGATCCGTGGCCTATTCGGCCCGACAACTAGGTTCTAGTCGACCACAACCCTATTCTTCACCATCTTCTTGGCAATCTTGAGGGTAAAGCCCAATATGAGCCGACTTATATACGGCTCATATTAAACTCGACCCCCACAAAAACTTATGCCACCAATATCTTTGCATTGTGATAGTGAAGCAACTCTATCACGGGCCTATAGCCATGTCTATAATGGAAAGTCCAGGCATATAGGACTGAGACATAGCTGTGTTAGGCAGTTAAACACAGAATGTGTGATTACCACTAGTTATGTAAAGTCAAGTGAAAAATTGGCTGATCCCTTAACAAAGGGACTTGCAAGAGATTTGATGTGGAAAACATCAAAGGGGATAGGTCTTAAGCCCACTTAACATAATTACTCCTGGTAGAAACTCGTCTCAATGCTTGAAGAAACATCAAGTCTTGAGTTCAATGAGCCCAAGTACACCATATGTCATGATTGCAAACACTTAGTTTTTATTTCATTTTCATCCCAAGATTGAAGTGCTTGGTACCTATAATGTGAAAAGAAGAGGATGAGTTAACAAACTCTTAATAAACTTGCAGCTAGGTTGTTAGGGTACTATAAATTACAGGGGTACTCTCAGTAAGGTTACCTATGTGAGCGTAGGAGGTGGTGCCACTTCTTATGAGTCCAAGGGCTTGACTCTAGAACACTTATAAAACAGGATATAGACACAAGGCCAATCCACATGTCAGTTTGTTTGAATACTTGAGGTAACATGTACTGTGCGTGAGACATGTCCGGTTAGTCGTATAAGATCACTAGTTCAAAGACAAGTCTACTATGTCATCTTGACTAACTTTGAAATGTCTTTACTAAGTGAATGATTCAAATCGTACGATATCTTCACCTATGCATAAGGCTACCAAGTGAACCAACAGTCTTCATCTTGTATTTTGAAAATGGTGGGGGAATGTTGGGGAATTTTTAAAATGATTTTCAAAATTTATAGTTTAGTTTTTGGGTGTTGTCATAACCTTCCTTGTTTTTCTTTGGAAAGCTTCAAATAAGCTTGGGGACTTTGTCCCACATTGGAAAGAGAGCAAAACATGAAGCACTTAATAAAGTGCTACATAAAATATTCCTTTGAATATGGAATTGTGGGATGGAAGCTAGTGTGCATGCACTCACACCGCAAGAATGGTGCTTCGCACCATCCGCACAAGCACACGTGTGGGCATGGCGTGGGCAGTGGGCTGTGTGGCATTTGATAGCGCACTTTGCACTTAGCACGAACGCATCGGCGCAAGGCGCCATGAAGGCGCTTTCCTATTTGCATCGAATAGGTTGGAGTGATGACGTGGATCCAACGTGGCATGGGTGACATGGAATACAGTCAGCTCCCCATAACAGTGATGTGGCGTCCGTTGGCGATGAGTCAACCAATCGATCGAACGGTTGCATGTCCAATCTGGAGCGATTTGATCATAGCCGTTGATTAGAGATGTGCGCGATCGTACGAATGAGATGGAACTCAATCATGATTAGGTATGATCAGTCAATGCATCTATTCGATGTGAGAATGATCTACAACATAGATCGTTGATCCAACGTCAAATTTGATCGGATGCGATCAAGGGACATGACCTTTCGATCAAATGCATAGAGGCCTATAAATAGGCTGCGAAATCATCCATTTCAATTCATCCAAAAATTCAAAAAGCATTCCTGCAATTCTCTCTCTCTCTCTCTTCCCCTCTTGATTTAGAGTTTTTGATCAAGAGTTTCTTAAGCAAGTTTCTATTTTTCTTACTGGTAATCAAATTCTACAGACTTGATTATTAGTGCCTTGGTTTTCTTGATTATATCAAGAGTATTTTGATCTACTGTTGTCAATGCAGACGCCGGTAGACTTGATCTTTAAATCAGCCTCCATTGTATCTTGGAGGCAAATTTCTTGTTACCTCATGCACACCTTTTGGTGGGTGCAAATATTATCTTTAGGAAAGCGACTAGGTAACGCGACTTGAAGCACCAAATTTATGCTCTACAAAGACAAAATCATCGCCAAATTTTGAAAACCCAAAGACCACCAACTGAAGAATTCAAGACGAATTGTTCCAACAAAACCCACAAAAAGTAGACAACCAATATTGTAACAAAAACCACCTCACATACATATATAAATCGGAGATTTAAAAACCCACATTCAACAATCCTCATGTCTCATATTCACCTAATTTTCACCTATAACCACATTCAACATATGTTACCAATATTCAAATTACCCAAACCCACTAACAATCCACAACCTAATTACTTACTTTAACATAAACAAATCAAAATCACATTATTCCCAAATACCCACATTAGCTCAACATTAACAATATCCAAAAATAAACATGCCAACACAACAGATCAATGTGGAACTATGTAACTCATTACGAATTAAAAAATCAATCCCAACACAACAAATTCACACAAAATTAATGAAAAATATTTTAAGAAAAAACACATCGCATACATGTATAAATCAAAAATTCACACAATCCACATTCACTATATTGTCAATTAACACACCTCCAGATTGGGGGTTCTAACCCGGAAGGATTTAGGTTGTTGAAGTTGGTGCATTTCACACATCAATATGGACCATGCAAATCCTAGTATGAAATTCATACCAAGAACATACAAACCCTAGTACGAAATTCACACCAAAGTTTCACACAACTATTTTAACAAAAACTTACTTTTTCGTCCCATTGTCATCGTTTTCACTTCCAAATGTAACACGAAGTCTCCGAAAAGTAGCAACTCCGACTACAATCAACCACCAGACATCGTATTTTTGCTACCGAAATCGGATGTGTTAGAACGAAAATGTGGAATCACGATGTAAGGTTTGGGAACACAAATTTGAATATAAACACTCGCGTTTCCATTTTTTGAGCGAACAATTTGAATTGAATTTCCGAATCACTCACGGTGTATCAAAGTGAATCTTTCTATTTTAGGCTAATACTTGCTATGTGGGATTCAAAGAAACAGCTAAAAAATCTATAGTGTGTTTTGGGAAAATGTGTAATTTCATGGAATTGCCAAATCCCTAATTAGGGTCTCTAGCCCAGCCAAGAAGCGTGTTTGGTGGGGCTAAATGTGTAATTCACACACAAATGAGACTTTTCAGAGCATAAAAAAAAAAAAGACAGGACTAGTTGTATAAGACTATAAAATAGGATTTATTGGTGCTTCACTTAATAGATAATATCCTTAGGATAAAGACACATTTTTAATTGCATTAGTTAATGTAAATATTTTAACAACAATATTATGTAATTTTTTTATATTTTGTTTACCTTGCTATCTAGCCCCTAAATTATGTAGGGAATCATTCAGATTTAGGTGTAGCTCAAAATTATACTTATTAGAAGGTAAATGGGTTGGGAAGCTATAACAAATGGTTGGGTTAGGACCATAGTTTCCTGTGCAAAAGTATTAGTCTTTAAAATTGGGGAAATAGACAAATAGATTAGGTCATCCAATATGAAAAATCCAAAATTCCCGAGATATTGATTTGTGATTATTTATCAATTTTAACCAGTAAATAGCAATCACAATCAAACAATCAAAAACAAATCGACACAATGATTTTAACATGGAAAAATCATAATTGGAGTGCCTCCAATTGTGATAAAAAAAAATTACAAGCCAAAGCCACAAAATAATCCATTAAGAAGACAAAAGGGAATTACACAAATATACTCTCAATTACCTAGCGAATCTACGCCCAAATTGAACTAACCCCAATGTGCCTCTTCCACTACCGTCTTCACCTCGGAATTGTCTTGTCCAACATTGAATCCATAACGCTGATATCAAATCCACGATGATGAACCACTCCGAAATCCACCAAAGCTTCAGGCCCAAATTCTACGGAATCCACCAAAGAACAACTCTCTCCTTTTTGAATAAAACAAAATAAACAAATCCTTTGATATAATCCACTCAATTCATAATATAAACTCTCACAAATATCAAAGGAAACAAGAAAAGAAGCTCTAGATGAAAACCCTAATACCCAAGAAAAAGATCAGCAAGTCGTACCCTAGAAACTGAATTAATCGCAGATTTATAGAAAACATAATCGCGATCTCTGCTCAAGCGCATGAATGGACACTCAAGCGGTCTGACTAAAATGCGTGTTTCAGAATAAAGATCTACGCTCGAGCGCAGGAAAGGCCGTTCGAGCGTAAAAATACAACTCTCAATACTTTTGCAAGCGAGTGAAACTTCTAAAAAGATTGCATCTTCGCTCGAGCGCACAATCACGGTCAAACAACTTCCACTACAATTTTGTTTTTTAGGGTGCTACCCCTCAACCCCACCTGGGCGCTGCCTTGGACCCTCCATGGGGCACTACCCCCTCGACCCTTGCGAGCTAACCGCGCAACTCAATCCCTGACATAGACATCAAAGTGGCAAACATGATAGGATTAAAATCACAAACTCCTTTGCATAGGCACAATTCGGGTTGGATTCGCATCTAAATACTCATAGCCTCAATGAAATAAAAAATCGAATAAAATTACAACTGAAAGGAGTTTTGTCAAAGGGGATTGTCAATTACAAAAACCTAACACAATAAATAGCCAGTTTGGGGTCATTTAGTAGGTAAATAGTGTCTAGTTGAAATTAAATTTAAAAATAAAAAACAAAAAAATCGAAAAAGAGCAAGTAAAAGCATCATTAAATCCCTATAAAAACAAGATAATAAAAAAAAGTGTAAAGATTAAAAATGAAAGAAAAAAAATGAATTAAGGGCAACTGAGTTAAATATGGTAAAAGTGATGAGTATGGGTTACAGAGTCTAATCCATATCGAGATTAGATCCGTTCAATTCTTACCAAAATATTAATTGGTCGAATTTAGACTCTCCTTTCAACCCATAACCCACATTGACCCATCCCAAAACCATTAGTTGACACACATATAGACCTTGCAACTAACAAGTATAATGCCTAATAATTAAAAAACAAAGCCAAAAATAAAAAAATAAAAACACATATATATATGTCTAAGATGCACATTACTCTGTCATATAATCTGTTAGGCTTGTAGGGAAAAATTCTTCTATACTGTGTTTGGATAAAAGATTTAGAAAGGAATTTGAAAAGGAAAAGAGAAAAAGTACGCGAAATTAAGTGAAATTTAAATATATTTTATTCACATTTCACCTATCTTTTCCATTTTCCTTTTCAAATCCCTCCTCAAATCCTCCAACCAAACACAGCATTACTGAGTACATATTCAACCAAGAAGTTCATTTGTGGCACATTACCAAAAATTGCAATATTATTTGCTAGTGCAAAAGCAAAGCACACGTACCTCCGCACGGTACTTTACTTCATATCAGAAGGTTAGCAAAGTGACAAATAGAGAGCCAGTGGTTATTAAATTCTCTCATGGCATAGGATTTCCGTGTTAATAATTACCCAAATATATACCCATGAGAGCCAGTGGTTATTAAATTCTCTCATGGCATAGGATTTCCGTGTTAATAATTACACAAATATATACCCATATTATCAATTACCAAATTATTATCAAAGTCAAATTTAATATAAAATAATTTAATGGTAAAACAAGATATAATTCAACGCATATATATATCAAATTATGAACACTGATTGACTACCCTATCATCCCCTCAAACTTCTAATCAATCATCTACTCGATCATCACTCTCTAGATCTCTATTTTTCCTTTCTTTCTTCTAGCCGACCCCTACTCTTCCACTCTCTATCTCTCACATGGTGTCATGAAGTTTCCTCTCTCCTTTTATCAAATGGATTTTATTTTTATCAAAAATAAAAGATTAAATAATAAGGTGAATAAGACTTAAACCTAAAATCATTGGTTTGATAAATAACAACTTGACCACATAACACTACATTTTTTTAATTTAAAATCAAATTTTATATTTAATAGCACACTCATATGATGACACACACTCACTAGTGTATATATATACACCTTCAAAAGATATGTATCATATGCACTTTATAACTAAAGAAGAAAATTGCAAAACTTTATATTTTTTGAGTCATAATTAAATATATATATATATATATATATATAAATCATAACTAAACACCATATGAGACATAACCAAAGATCTCATGAGTCACAACTAAAATATTATTATAACTAAAGAAGAAAATTGATCATAATTAAAATAAAAAAAATAAAAATAAAATTGGCATAAGTAGGAGTGTATATGACATACTCCTTTCAAATGGTGTTATATTAAAATTTCCCTATATACACAACTAAGACTACACAAATATAGGAAAATGCTTAAGACACACAAAATATTTGCACAATTGTACTCACAATGATATAGTATCATATATATCCACTTTTGTTTATTACACATACAATCATTCAGTGTCTCATTCCCTTGCCACATCATTGCAAGTGACTTTTGTTAGAAAAAAGCTAGGCACTAATATAATTTAATTAATAAAATGATTAAGAGATTTATGATAAATAAAATATGAAAGCAAGTAAATTCACAAAGAGTAAGAAAGAATTGGCCTGTGAGATTGAAAGGCGTGTAGTCACTGCCCTAAAGCTGTTGTTCCTCCCCACGTAAAAGTACAGCCGGAGTGCAACGGCTCCAAGATACAACCCAAGCTCTCACAGCCTTCCTCATTCGATGTTCACGTCCACCAGGAGGATATCAACGAGTCACGGACCATAGTTGCCCAGAAATACATAAAGTAGAAAAAGTACTCTTATATTAAAACTCAATATCGCATATACATATGTCTTCTTGCGATTTTTATCCATCCTCTTTCTTTAGAAAACACAAGAATATATATATAAGTGAAAATCTCATAAAATTTAATCATTACATAATTATAATAATAAAACTTAATAATATCTTTGTAACCAAAATATTTAAAACCAATATTAATGTTCATAACAGTCAAACAAATTAAATAGAAATAATTAATTTTATTTTTATTAAAATTCCAACATTCCCCCACTTTTGATAAAAATAAAATTTTTAATACTACCATAATGCTTATATTATACCTCCACAATTTAAAACTTTATACTCAAAACATTATAAATATATATAAGGGCAACTGCATACTGCGCAATAGGTGTGGGAACCTTCCGGGCTTGAACCACACTTTAGTGTTGACAATTTTCATCTGAAGGAACATAGTGAAATATATCTTGAATTGGACCCTTTGAGCCAGAGTTTAACTTGTCACACACACAGCATTAGTATTGGACTTCAGTTCGTGAGTTAGTGCTCTTAAAGGCCATACACTAGATCTTGATTTTCATGGGGTCACTAGAGACTAGCCCAAGTCTCCAAGTCGCGACCTCACGACAACTCCTACTTAGTAGAACCCTCCAAAGGTACAGTGACGAAATGTACCTTGCAGGGGATTGTTTGCCTTGGATTCATTCAAGGTAAAACCCTTCCTAACCAATCACTTCTTCAGCACTACTGCCTTAGGGATGAGCAGAAGATCAACCATGATATGGTGTCTCCTAAAAAATGAGTGCTGGAATCAAGTCGCGCTATGTGGATTGTTTTTATCCATTGAACTTCCTTCATGGGATCTCCAATCACAGAAGATGGGTTACCTTCCTAGGTGACTTCCTCATAGTCTTACACTCATCACCCTCAACAAATAATAGATCTAGCCTCTATGCTAGTCTGGAGGAAAAATTCCTCTTCTGGCTTCTCAAGCCTAACTGTTGATCAACAATGTATTTCTTTATCTCATGGAGTATATAATTATTAAGCCTTTTCCATTACAGCATTTCTCTACTTGTCTTTATACACCTATAAAATTTTCAAACACACTTCTCTAATAAACAATGTTAATATAGCCTCTCAAATATCAATTATTCTCATATACAACACATTGACAATATATATAATCGCCATGCCATTCAATTATCAAATCAAAACCTTATTAAGTTTTATGAATTTCTCTTCTAATTCATGACCTATGAATAAAGAATTTATTTTCAAATTACATAGAATTAAATAGACACAACTTCTCACAATTATCAGATATAATTCAGCCACAACAAACATTCAAATTTGTTCTAACCAAAATATAACAAAATTAAATATAGGTCCTAATTTTTACATAATATACATATAAGAATTCTTGCATAACCTCACAACACTTCCCATTTCAATTTTTTGTTTCACACAACAAGAATATTATAGTGGCTTTAGATATAGCCACCTCATTTTCCTTTTCATTTTGAGTTTGAATTGAAATTTTGAAAAAAAACTTCTATTATATAAGCAAACTAATTTCAGAATATTTCTTACCTTTAAAATTCTCCACACCAGAACTAACTTCTTAACACCACGATAGTTACATGTAACACGATAAGACATAATTAAACGAAATTGTTTCATATGAATATTGAACAAAATAATTTTTACCAATACATTCCAACCCAACATATTTTCCACCAATAAGGTTGAGACAACTAATCCGAGCAATAGGTATATTAAACTGCTAACTATTATAAAAAAATTAAAACCCATGAATACATATTCACACGTTTAAATCATGTAATTTTATGGAATATAAAAACCCTCAAATATTTGTAACTCATAAATTCAGTTTACCACAGCTAATAAGAATGATTTCAAAGTGAAACCTACAAACATTGATCAAGCTCCAAACTAACTGCTCAAAATAATTTTTCCCAACACATTGCAATCCTCATTATTCTTAACAAAATAAAATTATTAATTTACATAACGACAACTTTTTTCCTTTTCGAAACCAACAATCAATTATACTAAATAATGATGCAAGATTAACATTATGCTAGTACTTAGGATAAACCAATCTTAAACTAAGAATTTGTAAACATAAAAATATTTTCATTCACCACATTCCAATCCTTTTCTTCTTTCTTTTTTTTTTAAATAAATAATTTAAAGCGAAGAAGACAATGACTCTACCAGCAATTATATTTATGTAACTTGCTCAAATAACATAATTGAATTTATCTCAAGTTTTTCAAACTTTTAAAACTCCCAAAATCATCAATATTCAAATGGTATATATCATAACCAATTAATTGTTTTAATATATATAAATTCTTTGTAACTCTTTACAATAGCTATGAGGCTAATCAATTTACAATTCAAGTCTCCTATTATGTATTAAATGACATTTATGGTGAATTCTAAATTAAACTATGAAATAAATATTATGTCATTTACCCATTGTAAACTAATTTGTATTTTATAAATAACAAACCTACGGCAAACACCATCCCATCTTATATTTATAATAATTGATTACGTAATATGTAACGCCCTCAAAATAAACCCATAATATACAAAATATTGACATGCATTGGTAAAAGAAAACAAAACATTATTTCATTCATCAGAATAATCTTATTAAAAGACATTACATGTAATAACGAAAGTAAATGCCCTACGGGCTTACATCTTTCCAAGCCAACACTTGGACACAAAAGTCTGAGTACTAACTCAATTACACATTAAGCCCTTGGCTTGAGTTTACATGTAATATCAAACTAAAACAAAATAACAACTAATCTAAACAGAGTTTTCAACTCCAAATCCTTCCAAGCTAAGTCCTTGGAGGTAGCATATCACCTGAACCTGAAAATGATGTTCCCATATAGGGTGAGCCACAGCCCAGCAGAAATATACTAAACCAAATATAAGAATTGACTAAAGCAATAGCATTCGATAGATGGTTAACACTGTTAAATCCATTATATCACTTTACAGTTTCATGACAATAATGTCCATGACATGTTTCGCTTTACGTTATTAATCAACTTTCCAATTATACAGACATGGCTCAGAACCTGGCCAAACAATAATAATGAGATTACATCTCATATCAACATTACTTTCAATAACAACAATTTAAGTGAGACTAAGGCTCAAACCAAAACACTTCCATAAATCGATAAGTACACATATATGCTGTACTAATACACTTTCATACATCAATAAGTACACAGATTTGCTGTACTAATGGAGTCCATCCCCTTTCTCCTCCCAAACAGGTTTGAGAGTCCATCCCCTATCTTCCCTCAAACCATGGAGTACATCCCCTATCTCCTCCCAAACAATATACAATCAATACACGTATTTGCTGTATTAATTCAACTGTCATATTCAATGACTCATTTAATGTGATTAGTTTTAGTTTTCCCTAATCAGCATGTAATGTCTACAACAATCACGACTATCCTCCACCGATAGCCCAAAACAGTTATTTCTATACCGGAAATAAATGTATCAACAAATGTAAACTCAACATTTGCATAGGTGAGTGATTAAACTATTCAACTACACCATTTATCTCATAATTCCCCAATTTCATGAATTAAACTCAATTCCACATTTTTC
Source organism: Camellia japonica (assembly GCA_030407325.1). Taxonomy (NCBI): domain Eukaryota; kingdom Viridiplantae; phylum Streptophyta; class Magnoliopsida; order Ericales; family Theaceae; genus Camellia; species Camellia japonica. The sequence continues at coordinate 138,590,276 of JAPPVO010000019.1, forward strand.
CCAAAATTAATTATACAAATTAATTCATTACAACAATTAGGGCTTTTCCCCCCTTTCCTCAAAATTAACCCTAAGGTTCAATTTTATCATCTTGACACTACCTATGTCATTTTTCATGATTCACAATCACATGGAATTTAATATATAAACAATTCCCTATCTCTCAAATTATGATACAAACCCTAGTTTTCCCAAAATTTACCAAACGACACCAACATATCAAAATGACCAAAAACTTCGGACAAAACCTATAATATAGAGTAGGGTATCCCTACCTCGAAATGAAGAACTCAAATGGAGATGATGGAGATGATGACCCAAAACCCAAAGTGCTCCAAATCCTCTCTTTTTCAGATTAAAAGAAAACCCTCGCGAAGCTCTACCTTTCTTCCAAAGGAACTAGGGTAGAAGACCACCGGGAGTAGATCAAATCTTAGAGAGAAGGTAAGAGTAGAGAGAGAAACTCTCAAGTGGCGGTTTTTAAAAGTTAAGAGAGAAAAAGTAGGTCAAAAAGTGATCCTGAAAGTGAGATCTCAGACTGATGTAATCGACTCCCCGCTCGAGCGTGGAAAGCCCCGCTCGAGCGTCAGACACAGACTTACGTTCGAGCGTGAAAAGAGCCGCTCGAGCGTCGATCGCACACTTCCAGAAGTTTTGCAGGTGAGGGTCCCCGTTCGAGCGTCAAACTCCCCGCTCGAGCGAAGGGACAAAATAAAAGGGGTCACGCTCGAGCGTCAAAACTACCGCTCGAGCGGACGAACTGCAGAGCAAAGTACTGGGAGATGGAAAATTACGCTCGAGCGTCAAAACTCCTGCTCGAGCGGAGAAGCAACAACGAAGGGCCCGCTCGAGCGTCAAACTCCCTGCTCGAGCGTGAAGGCCAAAATCTGGGCATCAACTTTTGGTTTCAAAGTACAACCAACCTGTTTCAAACCTGACCAGCACAACCCAAGACTCAAATACAAAGAGTAAAGGCTAGAAATGAGAATCATACAACAACAAGTCCACGGAACCAAGTCCTGAATACAGTATATAAAGGAAGAGAAAACCGGGATCGCTATATAATAAAGTAGAGCTAAATAAGTCATAATATATATATATATATATGGCTGTGATATGACCAAAATGATTAACTAAAATCAAATTAGACTAATCATATTTACAAACATCATTGCTTGCACATAATTTGTTTTATTTAAATCACAATACACTTTTAAGTTTTCAACAATTACAAAATTTATAACGCATTTATTCTCATAAATCTTTATTTCTGCTTAATTAACGTTAAAATCCAAATACTAATAGTCAACAGTCACATGCTATCACTTACATATAATAAGTGTAAATCAAAGACTAAGCAATAAATTAAATATGCAACTATTTCACGTACTCCTTAGCGACAAATTCGAAAATGTTATCTGATAACAATTATATTCCATTTCAAGTTATTTTAATTTATAAACCTTGACTATTACTATTATTTAACATTAACATCGCAATACAATATCCTCAATATTAACCACCAATGATTAAAAGTTACCAATTGCATATACAATAAAAATTTCAAACAACAATGATTCATCCCTCCTTTTCCCTCCACTCCCTTTGACCCCCTCTCTCTCTCATTGGTCCCCTTATCTTTTTCTTTTTCTTTTTCTTTTTTTTCCTGCTCCTCCAATCACCACCCGCCACGTGGCAGAGGGGGGGTGAGGGAGTGACCCCCAAAAGGGGGTCCCAAGCATTATTCAATTTCAAATATGCTATAATATTATTTATCATAGAATATATGACAGAATTACAAAAGCCCATCATAAAAGTCTAATTTCAAATAACCTTACATATGAAATTTATATTAATCATTCTCTAAAATGTTTCACAAGTTAAACACAAAACTGCTTTTCCCTTATATATATATATATATGATTATACTAACTTTCTGTTGCCAAAGATAATTATTAATTTTCTACAAATTATAGAAAGGCTCAGAATTACATATAACAGAAACTCATGAACCAAATAATTTAAAAGGAATTACTTAACAAACCCATTTCAAGCTACATATATCTAGTAATAAATAATTTACAACAATAAAAGTAGAGATATATAGTTGTGAGATTCTAAAGACAAAGATACCAACTAATTTCACATATGAAGAGTAAGGGAAGACTTTAAATTCAACATGTACCAAAATTTATTTTCCTTGACATTTGAAATAGATATATTTTTAAAAAAATAAAAACACAAGAGCTTTAAATTGTTAGGAAAAAGCTATGCACTAATATAATTTAATTAATAAAATGATTAAGAGATTTATGATAAATAAAATATGAAAGTAAGTAAATTCACAAAGAGTAAGAAAGAATTGGCCAGTAAGATTGAGAGGCGTGTAGTCACTGCTCTAAAGCTATTGTTCCTTTCCACATGAAGGTACAACCGGAGTGCAATGACTCCAAGATACAATCTAAGCACTCACAGCCTTCCTTATCCGATGTTCATGTCCACCCAGAGAATATGAATGAGTTATGAACCATAGTTGCCTAGAAATACATAAAATAGATAAAGTACTCTTATGTTAAAACTCAATATCACATATACATATGTTTTCTTGCGATTTTTATCCATCCTCCATCTTTAGAAAACACAAGAATATGTATATAAGTTAAAATCTCATAACATTTAATCATTACATAATTATAATAATAAAACTTAATAATATCTTTGTAACGGAAATATTTAAAACCAATATTATGTTCATAACGGTCAAACAAATTAAATAGAAATAATTAATTTTATTTTTATTAAAATTCCAACAACTTTATGAATCTAAAAATATGGATCTCTAACCTTACTCACAAATATATTACACCACACAGCACGACACACATGCACAATCTAAGCAAATTTGGTACTGTAAATCTGGTTCCAAGCTTTTTCCTCCATGGCACTTGCATACATTTGACACATTGTTTAGTGGCTCAACTCATAGGATAATAATTACTTTTTATTAATTACATTTTGGCCCTAAAAGATTATTATAATTATACTAATTACACTCTTTTACAAAATTATATATTTAATCCCAATTATAAAATCACATATAAAATTATAAAATGGATTTTATTTTTTTCTCATTTATATTTAAATAATACTGATACAGAATTAAAAATAAATAAATATATTTTCAAATTGTTATAATAAGCCATCTAGTTGATTCCCATAGACCTTACAACTAACACGTACAATAATTAAGAAACGATGAAAAAAACCACATATATATGTCTAACATGCACATTACTCTCTCGAACAATCCATAGGCTTGAAGGACACAATTCCCTTACGGAGGTCATAGCCAACCAAGAAGTTCATTTGTGCCACATTACCAAAAATTCCAATATTGTCTGCTGGTGCAAAAGCAAAGCACGCAACGTCACTGCTTGTTTCGATAAAAGTATTCAAATGACTCAATTTCACGTCTGCACCGGTGAAGTGTGCTGTAATAATGGGAAATGAGATTTCATTACTAACTTTGTAGCACAAATCCAAAATCTTTTGTGGGTCGGCGATTGGTTTCTCTTTAATTGCACTACGAACTGCTGATTCTAACCGGCTGTAAAAATTTGATGGAAGGTATGTCAATGTTGTTCCCGAGTCTATGATGATGTTACCAAAAGCATTTGGTGATGATGAAGAGTTGTAAAATTCTAGCCTTTGACGCCCAACACTGAAGCCTTCCAAAGTCAAGAAATAAAAGGTGTTTGGAAATTTCCGAGTTATTGGAGTAGATACCACTCTATTTCCTGAAACTATAGCATTCTGACCGAAATTCATTTGGCTAGACTTTGTGTTGTGTGAAGAGAATGGCACCAAGCAATAGGAAAATTTGTCACCAATTGAAGACCGCAATTGGGAAATAAGAGAAAGTGGTCCACCCCCAAGGCCAATTATGCCTGATCCATTCTCACTAAATGAACCATCATTTACATAGCCACACCCAAAAATGATTTTAGGGAGGGACATTGGTCGCCTAGTGGTGGAACTTAAAGTGACCGTTTCTGTGGCAAGAATACCCTGGCTGGAGGAACCATCACCATATGACGCCATGTACTGACAAACACCATCACTGCAAAAGGTTCCTCCAAGAGTTTGGCATGCTCTTGAATCACAAGGAGCTTCTTTGTATGTTGAGGAACTTGTAGGATTGAAGAAAGGAGCTTTTTGCTTGTAACAATCAAGACAAGGCATACATTGCGTCCATATAAGGTCGCTACCAGTGTCAGCAATGGCTAGGATACTAACGGGTGGTGTTCCAATTGTTATTTTCATTAGATATTCTCCATCATCAGAAATTACATCACTGAAGGCTGACCATGGTGTCGTAGAAGCTCGTGTATAATACTTGACACGATTAGTTGAACGATACAAAGCACTGCTCACACGTTCAAAATGACTTCGAGAAGAATTGTAGAGGGGAGATGATGGTGAATCTCGATGGATGAGGTCCACACTAAATCCGACAGGATTAGCTTCAAGAAGGGAAAATGGAGAGAGATAGATAATGGAGATGGTGATTGCAAATATGGTGGAGACAAGGGAATGAAATGGTTTTTTCATGATTATTTGTGTGATGAATAATAGCTTTATGAGCTGATGATATGAATGGAGAGAGGTCAATTTAGTCTACTTATAGAGAGCAAAGGATGGCTATCGCTAATAAAGTAAATGTACTATCTTCATGATAAAATGATTTTTTTCTTATTCGGTGACTTAACAAGTAATTTCTCTTTTCCTTAGATGCATCAATTTCCATCTATTGTGAAGTCAATGAAAATATTAAGGAAACTAATGTTAATTGTTGGGTAATGTTAGGAATACCAAATTTTATATTAAACAAATGATCAAATGTCTCATATCGATGTAGAGTTCGCAATAATGTACCATCTTCATGATCCAAGTTTATTTTGATAAAATGATTTCTTTTGTTTTGGTGAGTGAACAAGTAATTTCATTTTTTCTTATATGCATGGATTTTCATTTATTGTGAAGTTAATGAAAATACTAAGGAAACTAACATTAATTATTGGGTAAGGTTAGGAATACCAAATTTTTTACTAAACAAATAACTAAATGTTTCACATGGGTGTAGGGTCCGCAATAATATATCATCTTTATAATCCAAGTTTGTTTTGATAAAATGATTTCTTTTCTTTTCTTTTGGTGACTGAACAAGTAACTTCTATTTTCCTTATATGCATGAATTTTCATTTATTGTGAAGTTAATGAAAATATTGAGGAAACTAACATTAATTATTGGATAATGTTAGGAATACCAAATTTTTTACTAGACAAATCACCAAATGTCTTATATGGGTGTAGAATCTGCAATAATGTACCATCTTAAAGATCCAAGTTTGTTTTGATAAAATGATTTCTTTTCTTTTTTTTTTCTTTTGGTGACTGAACCAGTAACTTCTCTTTTCCTTACATGCATGGATTTTTATTCATTGTGAAGTTAATGAAAATATTGAGGAAACTAACATTAATTGTTGGGTAATATTAGGAATACCAAATTTTCTACTAAATAAATCACCAAATGTCTCACATGAGTGTAGGGTCTGCAATAATGTACCATCTTCATGATCCAAGTTTGTTTTGATGAAATGATTTCTTTTCTTTTATTTTCTTTTGATGACTAAACAAGTAACTTCTCTTTTCCTTATATGCATGGATTTTCATTTATTGTGAAGTTAATGAAAATATTGACGAAACTATATAAGGATTTTCATTTATTGTGAAGTTAATGAAAATATTGAGAAAATTAACATTAATTATTGGGTAATGTTAGAAATACCAAATTTTTTGCTAAACAAATGACCAAATGTCTCACATGGGTGGAGGGTCCGCAATTTTATAGACCCTGCATTCATGTGAGACATTTGATTATTTATTTAGTAAAAAATTTAACACCTATAACATTTCTCTTAATTGTTTGAGTTGATGCAAATACTGGGTAATCTCTAGTACCCCTTAATTAGTAATGAATGTAGAGATACATTGCATTATTGCTGGTATAAATAAATAACAGAGTTTTTTCTTTTTTTTCTTTTTTTTCTTTTTTTTTTCGTCTAAAACGAAAAGTCTCTCTCGCGTCTATAATTGTGTTACACTGTATTATTATGGGTTGCAGGACACACTATAGGTCCCACGTCGATAATCTATTTCATTTAGTTTTCTAGCCTCTACACGTGAAGACAAATAATATATAAGTTTACTTTTTACATACATATTTTAGATTTAATGATATATAAGTTACATTGTTAATTGATAATTGAAGAAGACATAAAATAGAAAAATAACACATTGAAAAGTAGATCTAATTTTAAGTTTGAATAATATACTCATATGTGAATTATCTATAATAAAAAAATAAAAAATAAAAAAATTCATTCAATAATTGTAGGTTTGTGATTAAATTATATTTGTTCAAAAAAAGAGATATATTTTTGAAAATATAATTCATAAATATGATAATGAAATCATGATGTTACAGATATCAGATCCATTTGATTTTTTTATTAAGTAAATCATACTTACAAAATAAGTAAATTGGATATCAGTAACCTTTTCATCCAATCATTGTTAGTTTATATTTAAAATCATACTTATCATTAATTGTTTTTAATTTAGTTTTATACTTAAAATCATACATATCATTCATTTTTTTAGATACAAATATGATTGGATGAAAAGATTATTGATGTATGATTAACTTGATTTTTTTACAAATTTAATCTACTCAATGTATCTTAAAAATATAAACCATTCAAATTATTAAAATGAGACTTAAAATCGGCCTGATTGAGCACACAAACAGTCACCCCCCTTCCTAACTTACATGTAACATGCACCCAGAAAAAAATGTGTATTGTACCAGTCTTGAATACCATTTAATGTGCTCTAATAAATGAATCTAATGTCACTAATGCTAATGCATTGAATTAACATATGAAAATGCTATGAATCTCAAATAATCTATTAAATATTTTATTAAATTTCTCACATAGGTATGGGACTCACACAAACCTGTGGGTTCCACACCCATGTAAGAGGTTTGGTAAAATATTTGGTAGATTATTTGGGGTCTCTAACATTACTCATTGGCATATATCCCACCTTTCATGTCTTATATTAGGAAAAGGAAAATGCTATGAATCTCAAATAAATTACTAAATTTTCTACCAAATATCTCACATGGGTGTGAGACTCACACAAATCATATGTGTGTTAGTCTCACACCGATATAAAAAGTTTGATAGAAAATTTAATAATTTATTTGAGATTCCTAACATAACTCTTTATATTAATTCACCTTTCATGTCTCATATTAATTCATGGAAAATTCTAAACATACATTAGTCATACATTGTCCACAAAATTAAAGAGTTTACAATTAAATTTTTCATTGTCTAAATACAATATATATACTCAAAAATCTTTTCAAAAGTCAATGAATTCAAATTCAGATGTAGGCAACGTAAGCACATTTTAGAGAGGTTATGAAACGAGGATTAGTGTGAAATTTAAATTCAAATTCAAAACGTATTCTGTTTGTCTAAATTTTGAATAATAGATAATAAGTAGGCCAAGTAGGCCATATCAAAACGTGGGTTAAAATTTGGAAAATCAATGAAATAGAATCATAAAATATGGCAATAAATACTAAATTCATTATTTAAATTGGGGGTGTTTCTAAATGCGGACTTAAAAAAAATTCTACACCCACCTCCCTTAAATTGGTTTCCCCTTCAAATAAAGACAGATGAGCACAAATATTCAAACTTTCGAACAGATATACATTATGTTCAAATGTTTGTCCGAATAATTAATTTTTGTTCGCAATTTTATGTGCAAACATTTGGCATCATAAATAGAGTGTACTGAGATTTTATATGGTGTTCGAATAAAATTAATAATGGCCCCCCCAAAAAGAAATTACAAGTATTTCACCACAGATTTTGAACGAAGATGACTAAAAAATTAAGGAAACTTAGAATGAAGCATGAACAGACCACTATAAACAACCACCATATTGGTGCATCTGTGCTTCTGTTGATGTTAAATTTTAGTTCATTGCACACACACAGGCTTCAGTTCCCATCCCACCTTTACATATTCTCTTTCTCTTGGAGAACCAGAGAGAGAGAGAGAGAGAGAGAGAGACAGTAGCATATGGTTTAATATTTTCACAGTTGGATCATTCCAGCATGCATAACACCAATCCAGGTCAAACATAACCAATAGCATCTCATATTCTTAACCTAAAAATAGAAAATAAAAGATAATATCAAGCAGTTCCTCACCAGCCAATTAGTTTTGGACCCAGTTATCATATCATATGATATTTTCTTAAAGGAAAAAAAATTTAAAATAAAAAATGACTTGGTCTGTCAATTCATTCATTTAAGAAATTGTACAAATTGTGATTTTTGGTACATCCCCAAATTAAGAGAAATCTTCTTTGGTAGTTCCCCTTTGCTTGTATGTATGTCCAATCAGATATTCACCTTCCCACCTTGCTCTCGAGCAATAGATGCCGATAGAATTCCAAGATCACGATTCAAAAATGTTAATGCAGACTCGCACTCTGAAATTATTTTTGTGACAGACGAGGGCTGACCAGCAATCGTTTCAGATGACCCAACGGCCACTGCTGCATGAGCGTCTCGAAGATTCCTCAAGTTCCCTAGAAACTGTGACAGATACAAAATCAAAGATAATTTATTATTATTAAAAATAAAAATAAAAAACATAATTATAAAATAATTTTTTTAAAAAATAATACTAATTAAAATTTAAAAGTCATATTCCATAATTTAAATATCAAGATATCATCCACAACAATTGTATGTCAAAGAATATAAAATAATTGTAGAATACTGAAATACGCATGATATATTTCAAAACATAATTAGAGCGCACAAGTTGCATATCAAAAAATGCACAATATTGTTACTATGAAAAGATGAATCATATAGGTAATGTTCAAAGGGTTCAAGAAGTGTCGTTGAAGTAGCTAATATTAAGAATTTAAAGTTTTAATTAAGACAAGTTAAAGAAGTATCGAACACAATTTCAGAAGTAACCACAGAGTGTCAGTGTCTGACATGACACGCCTCCTCCATAGAAGTGTTTGGGCTTAGGAAGTCAACAACGGGCAACGTCATTGAGCTAGCCCTTCCTCCTAACCCTAATGAAGTCAAGATTTGAACCCAACATAATAACATTGGAAACTAATACTGAAGGAGTTGGAATACATGCGTTCTAGAACAAATATCATAAAATGCATACGTGAAATGTAACATATATGAAGTTCATTCCTATCAACCTTACTGTATCATTGAGCATTATATAATGCAAGTTATAAATTGCAATGATTTAAGAGTCATGTGTATTGGAATTTTTTCATGTAATACGGAAGTCAGGGTTAAGTTAATGGAGAGGGTGGATCATCGCTTGTATCTCAAAGTTTATAGTCCCAAGGTTACCTTGGGAGTTCCAGAGTTCTGAGACAGGCATCTTTTCTACCCAACAGTTTTTTATTATCATTAATAGAAGCTTTGATTTTATGATAAACAAGCATAAAAATCAAATGTTGATGATGTTTATTAGAGTTGGAGTTTGTTAGAGTTGAAGTTTATTAGAGTTGGATTGGATGTATTTTATATTTTTTTATATTAAAAAAAAAAATTCCATGCTAGCCAAGTTTTGATTTTTTTAGAGAGGTTAGATAGATTTGAATTGTTCGAAAAAAATTTTAAGTCCAGCTTTTTTCTCCTTCTCTCTCTAAAAAACCTCCTTCTCTCTCTAAAAAACCTCCTCCCCCGGGCCTCTCTGTGGGCCGGCCGGCCGCCGCTTTTGGCTATGGCGGTCGGCTAGGCTAGCTTTCCCCCGTGTTTGAACGTCGTTTTTTCCGTTAATAAACTTGAGTCCCCCGTTATCTTCCCACCTAGGAGTGTTTGGTGTGCTGCGGTGGTGTGTTTTTGGTGGTGTTTCCGGGCCGTGTTTTTCATTCGAGCGCTCTTTCATGTGTAGGAACTTGAGGGGTGATCTCTGGTTCACTCGAGCGTTCCTCTTTGTGGGTGAGTTTGAGGGGTGAAAGAAGCTGGACTGGCATTGGAAGTGGTAGTGTTGGTTGGTGTTTTGGAGCGGCAGTGGCAGTGGGTTCGGGAGTGCAGCAGTGGCTGGATTTTGGATGTTCATCTGCAGCAGTGGTTTCGGGAGTGCAGCAGGTTGCATAGGGTGGCTATAGAGGCGTGGGTTGTTGTTGTTGCAGGTGGGTAGCTGCAGAGTGGATGGTTTAGCTGCAGAGGAGTTGAATGTGTAGTCCGACGAGTGGGTAGCTGCAGAGTGTAGTCCGACGATCTTCGGCGGTAATGTCAAGGGTAGGTGAAGCGTGGGTGTTGTACTGCTTGGGTGATGTACAAGCGTGGGTGTTCCGGCCATAGGGTGCGAGTTAGCAGCACAGCAGAACGTGGCAGTTCCGGCCATAGGCGAAGGTCCGGTGTTCCGGCCATGGAGTGGGTGAAGCCCGATGGAGATGCCAGGCGTGGGAGACAGCAGGCGTGGGTTTTGGGTTGTGGCGTGCAGCGTGCAGCAAGCGTGGGTCATTGGGAAGAGCTTGTTTGGGTGGAGTGGGCTTTGGTAGTGGTAGTTTTAATTTAATATTTTGTTTAGCAGGTGGGCGTTTGGGCGTGAAGTGGGCTTAGTTCCGGTGTTGGTTTTTAGCTTTCGGTTGTGTGGGGTAGTTCTGTGGGGACTCATGTATTTTATTTTTTAGTTAAGTTCTTCTTAACATTTTTTTAATCTTTTTATAAAAAAATCGAGAGGCCAAGGGGTTGGTTGTATGGTTGCGAGTAGCAGTAGTAGGGGTAATTTATACTTTCCGAAACTCTCTCGATGCATGTCATCTTCCTGTACCTTTAATTTCATGTTGTTAAATGAAATTTTTCTTTGCTGATCAAAAAAAAGATAGATTTGAATTGTACATGTTTAAATTTATTTATTTATTTTTAAATGAATGCTAGACAATAGATACGTCAAAAATGTCTTAACAACCAATGAATTTAGTTCGAGGCCATGGAGTGGTTTCCTAATAATTTATGCCTGTTAACTGTAGATTTACCCATATTAGTTTCTCTTCCTTAAAGGCTTCATTCATTTTCTTTTAGGATTTAGGCAAGGTAAGGAGACTCGAACTTGAGTCTCATTACTGAGGAAATTCGGCCTAAGCCAATGGGATGTCCCCTAGGGGACTTCCTTAAGGCTTCAAATTTTGGAAATCCTAGTGTCTAAAACTTTCAATTTGTATGGAAAATAGAAGCTTAAAAGTAGATTTTTAAACTTTTTGTTAGGACTTCTTTTCAACACATAGAATGTGAAAATTGATTACTAGTTTAATCTAATAAAATATAAATATATTTGTAACGTAAAGAATTAATAAATTGTTATTATTTTCATGTATATATATAAAAAAAAAATGTCTATTTGCTATCATGTCCCAAGTGTGTCCTGACTTTCAAGAAACTAATATGTCCGTATATCCGCATCACATCATATAGGCACTATATCCATGCTTCTTAGGGTTGGGTCAAGGTCTACAAGATTACTAAAAAGTCAGTGAAATTTTTTTAAATGTTGGATTTTTTATAGAAAAAGGTACTGATACTAATTATATTAATACTTAATTAATAATATAATTATTTTTATAAATTTGAAATTATTTGAGACATTTTATAATTTAAAAGTAAGCCACATGTTTAGGTTAAAAGAAGTTTTAAACTATAAAATACTATGAAATGGGTTAAAGCAAGAGGATTGGGATTTATATGATTTTAAATTAGTTTGGGTTTAGACTTTTGACCTGTATATTAAAACAGGTTGAGTTTGAACCAAACAAACACTCGTTACTCTAGAAAATCACCCAACCCAACCAATTGCCACCCCCACAAGGATGGAGTTAAGAGCAGTTAGATAACACATGAAGAACATAAAATCAGACTACTTGGAAAGAATTTGACTAACAGTGAAACTACACAGAATAACATATTACTAAATCAGTGCTATTTTTGCCATCTTAATTGGGCACTTAGGCTACATGAATGCTAAGTCTTGTGTGAAAAAGTTTGAGCCATGGGTGATCCTATACAGATAAGAATAAATACACAGAGAAGAAATAGATGAAACTGCCAATATGTACTTGGAAGTGTTTTCAAATGCCATGTCACACCAAAGAACTGGCTTCTAGCTTCCGAGGAGCTCAAACAAAATTTTCATTCGTAAAAGCCTAACCATGGCCTAGCAGGTAATAGAATACATGAAAAGAATTTAGTACCAAGTTATATTCAAAAGCGTCTTGTATGCCTCTAACAAGCAATTAGCAGTTGGCCCAAACCCATAAAGCTGTGGTACGTCCATCATGTGCGTCCAAGGACGAGCTTCCTACAGAAAACAAAGCATAACAATTATCCAAAATATATTAGCAGTAAATACACATGCAATAACAAGCCCACATTTCTGTAAACAAAGATGCCAGCATCCCAACATGCCCTGGACGCACACAAACACACACATGCTCCACTTTAACAAAATTATTATGTCAACTAAGATTCTTGAGTATCAAGTACATGTTAAAATCAGCATAAGCTTGCAGAAATGTTGAATTGATAGTCTCAAAAACTTGTAGTAAAGTTTGAGTTGTAACATAAATGGGCATTCCTTCTATGTCCACCGAAAAGCATTGGCTTGTCATTGCATCACTACAAAAGTGTGCCGAGGATCATGTTCACAGCCATGAAAAATAGAAGTATGCTCTGATTGGTGGGACTTCTAATAGAGTAGACAAATGAGACAACAAAGTTGTAAACAATCCAATGAAAGGAAAGGGCAAGTGCACACCTTGGTGTAAATCATGTTGAAGGATCTTGCAGTTTCTAAGAAAGATTCCAGATGCCCCCTCAGTTTTGCTTCCACTTCCACATAGTCCTCATCTGGATTATAAGCATGCTACAAATCAAAACAAAATAATAAAGGACAATTAAACAGATATTTTTCTTGTTTTACATACGTGAAACTAAACAAATAGACAAGTTGATGACAACAATTAAGCATCTGCAACAAGTATAGTTTAAACAAAACTTTTCTCTTTTTCTCATTTTGCATTTGTCACTATTCATGTAAATTTTTTGAAAAAAAAATAATTAAACATTCTTAACTAGTGCATAAACAAAATCAAATGAGCATAAGGCTTGCCCCAATCAATAGGGACTTGAAAGACTCCACTTGTTATCTAGGTTCAAATCCACCCCACGTCCCCCTCACTCTAAGATAGAATCTATAATGAAGTTGTTCAAAGTAAACCCTCCAAAAAAAATAATAATAAATAAATAAAATATAAAAATAAATCATATAACATGTGGTAAGCAGAAAAGTCCAGCATAATTCTGGAAATTTTCATTTTCTCAGAGTAAGACTGTTTATTAATGTTCAGACATGCTGTGTTTGGTTGGGGGATTGAAGGATTGGGGAAGCGATTTGGAAAGGGAAAGAGAAAAGGTAGGTGAAATATGAATAAAATATACCGACATTTCACCTAATTTCACAAGCTTTTCCCTTTCCATTTCCAAATCCCTTCCCAAATCTTCCAACCAAACACAGCGTTGAGGAAAATCTGATAGGTAACGATTACCAAAAAGTTACTTGGCTTGAACAAAGGAAATTGTTGCAATTACATTAACAATTTATGGTGCATACCAGCTATCAAAGAGCTTTGAATTGAACAAATATAGAACTCCAGAATATGGATGAAGCCCTTATATCTAGAATAGGAAAATGATAACCCATTTCTTGAGGTAAACACAATATAACAACATACAAGCAAGGTCAGTTTAGAAACATTTAATTAGGTGAACATGATCAAGATGCAAACAATCTCCACTATAAGACAAATAAGAAATTCAAAATAAGTATTATGTAAGGCAAGCAAATTGTAGCCTGAGGATTGGGATAAACCTTTGATGCCAAATCATCGACCATTTCTTGGAGATTCAACAGTCTATTTGATTGGTCTGCAAGCTGTTTTTCCAAATCAGAAATGTCCGGCCTGCAAATAAACTTCGATTAAGGGAACAGATGGTTATATATCTGGTGATAAACAACATTTAAAAGTTATGATATGTTTTGCATGTAAAAAAAAAAAAAAAAAAAAATTCTATTAACAACACCAACAAAATTCTGCACAACCATACTCCTTTTCAGAAAGTAGAGGGAAAAGAAAACCTATCTTATATCTATCATTTACAAATGACAAACCAAGTGTGCAATAAAAATTGGGCACTCTCAATAAACCATAGTCCCAAATACCAATTATAAGGGTCTGTTTCTCCAGTTGGCTACAAATCAAGCATAATTATCAAATTTAAAAAGATAAGCAAAAAGTGTGGGAAGGAGGGGGCATGATCAAAGCTCATGCTTAAACTGAGGACATTGATTTAACAGGCCAAATTGGCAGAGGCTGAGTTTTCTGTAATATTGACTGCAAAAATTTCCATCAGTTTAAAGTCAGCAAAATGAAGAAACTGTTCTTTCTGCATCATCCAATCTAAGTTCTATCCAAGACTGAAGATGGAAGTTTCATTAAGATAAATAGCTTTACATCTCTTAAAAATGCTTATCTTTAGTTTTATATTTGAAATAAATAATATCACCTGCATACTATGGACAGAACATTCCAATATAAGGAAATTAAGTTGGGTTCAAATTAGTGACAAAACATGTCAACTCCAAATAGTATGTTGCACTGAAACTGACTTCTACTGCCATGTACATTTCTGCATTTGTGTGGCCTTATTAACTATGTGTGTTTCCATTGCAAAAGGGTAAAGAGTTTTCTAGGTAAGATTCCAAGTAGCATTATGTGTGCATAGACAAAATTTGACATTTGTCTAGACAATTACTTATATATTTGACTTCTCAAACAGAAGGATGTTCCGGAGTTCAAAAAAAAATAACAAAAGCATGTTCCCCCTTTTTTTGATTAAACAGGCATGCTGCATGCCCAAGCATGCTAGCACATGAACTTATGGGCAAGCATGCACAAACCCACAAACAAACATGTAGGTACACATGTGCATGCATTCAATGGCTCCCACACAAACTATGCACACATCCCTATTCATGCATGCACCCACACACACTTACAGTATGACAATTATGTGCTTTTTTCCTATAATATTATGTAATATTTTAAGGCCCTAGAAGTAGCAAGATGCCCACAAAACCTATTTCCAAAAAAACCTTGCCAACTAGCAGAACATATATAACTTCCTTACAAACACAGTTCACCCGAATTCGAACTGAGACAATGATCGATACCGAAATGTGCCACATTGAGACCCCTTAATCTGTTGGAGATAAGATTATATTGTCAAAAATATCAAAAGATATAGAATATATTAGAATCTACGGAGATCCAATGATTTATGCTTATTATGATTTTTGTATCTTTGATTTATTTTAATTCCTTATCTAAAGGGATTTAATTGTATCTCTCACTCTATATATATGGTGTATCATGTAAACAAGAGTATCAAATTCAGTGAATGAAAGATGTAACCTATAGGGCTTTGTGTGTGTGGATGTAGGCCAATATTGGCTGACCATGTTAAGCCTTTGTGTTCTTTTTTTAATCTTTTTTGTCTCTATTATCTCTCCATATTCAAACTTATTGCCTTGTTACAAAATTCAACTTGGCATTAGAGCCTACCAAACCCTAGGCTTGTTTCTCTCCAGAGGGCTTTCTTACTCCACATTTTTTTGTTATCAAGGTGTTTTTCCCTTTTCCTTCTTGTGTTGATCATTGGTTTAATAATGTGGTAAGCAAACTCTGTGGTTTTATTTATTTCAGGGCTATCAGTGTGTTCGGTGGCGTTATTCTATGATACACTGAGTTTTCCGGCTACTTCTTTACCCTTTTAGGGTCCCTATGCTGATGTGGTAAGCACATATTTGGTTCTATACTTTTAGTCCACTATAGTTGTAACTTGGCATAAGTAATTAACATTTTCATTTTAATCAGGTTAAGCTAGGCCTAAGAAGAAAATGAGCCAAAACAAGGAAGAAAAGAGCGTATGTCCCGCATGCGCAGCCAAGATCAAAACCAACTCTATAAGACAGCAAGAATCCGCACATGGAGTGGTCGCTATCTGCACGTGCGATTAAGCATTGGGAACTGTGCCTCAAGATTAAGTGACCTACTTTGAGTGCATGGGTATAAAAAGGAGCTTGGAAAACTAAAATAGGATCCTGAATTTTCCTAGAAAAAAAGGCTAGAGCTAAGAAGAGGTGATTCCACAAGCTCTTCCATGGCGGTGCTCTCTACATTTGTAGATTGACTTCTCTCCATGAGTGGTTAGGCACCATTCCCAAGGGTTTCGATGGAGCCCTAGCCAAGCAACTGGGTTATATTTTACGGATTGATGATTGTAAAGTATTTTGAAACAAGTTGTAAAATGTTTTGGTTATCAATTGTTTAATGCTTCATCTACTCTATGCATTCAATTTCTAAAAATTGATCATCGTAAAAATCAATCTTCTCGTACAACGTAAAATGAGTATAGAAAGTAAGTACGGGGTATCGTACCCACAGGGACTTTTGGATTGTGCCGTGTATTTTAAGTATCAATTCCTAAATTTTTCTTTTTTCTTTTTAGGATTCGAACAAATTTGCAATGATTTGATTGGGATAGATTTAATTATGAATTAAAATTTAGAATTCTAAGGTAAAAGAAAGCAATATTAAAATGAGGAAATAAAATGGAAAAGAGTACTCAAGGAATCAAATACTCCGCTAGCTATGCGATTGGTTTTTAGTTTTAGGTTTCACAAAAGCAATTATTTGAAACAAACAAGCCCACAACTACACATTTGAAGTCGTTAACAACAAACAACATTAGGGTATTCAAACCATTAGAACGGACAATCTTCAACCAGCACAAGTTGTCCAAACTAAACTAAGGTTTGTGCCACAACTCATCTGGCCAACACATAGCCCGTCTCATGTTTCCAATACACAAGCATAGAATTGCAAAACATACATTCTCAATGACAAAAATTGAATACATAGAGTAGATGAAGCATTAAAACAATGATAACCAAACATTTTACAACTTGTTTCAAAATACTTTACAATCATCAAACCCTAAAATATAACCCAATTGCTTGGCTAAGGTTTCATTGAAACCCAGAGTCTGGTCTCTAGCCGCTCAATAAGAGAAGAAAAGCTGCAAATGTAAAGAGAATCACCATGGAAAAGCTTGTTAAATCACCTCTCCTTAGCCCTAGCTTCTCTTTTCTAGCAAAATTCATAACCTTGTTTTAGTCTTCCAAATTCTTTTTATACCCATGCACTCAAAATAGGTCACTTAATCCTGAGGCGTGCTTCCCAATGCTTCCTCCATTCTTACAGAGTTGCTTTTGATCTTAGTCGCTCGTGCGGTACATATCCACCGCACGTGTGGGACATATCGACATGATCCTTTCTCATTTTCTCCTTAAGACTGGCTTAACCTAATTCAAATGAACATATCCACTACTTATGCCAAGTTACAACTATGATAGACTCCAAGTATAGATTAACAGGCCTCAATGTGGTACATTTCGGCATCGATCACAACCTAACTTACACTTTAATAATCCTTGAGCAAAGCAACTAGAAACAAATAAAAACGCAATAATCCTAATTGCATCCACTTTCGCGAGATGCACAATTGCATTTAGCTTCTATAACAAGCCTTTAAACTACAAAGTTATCCCAACAGGACGAGTGTAGTCTCGAGAGGGTTTCCAAAGATGGTACCCACAAAAATTAAACATACCCATTGCTCATGAAATGCACCCAAATCTTTACGACATGACACACTCACTCAACACTTACAAATCATGAAACAAAGATTCCCCCCCAACTCATAAACTTGTTCAACACATGAAATATCCATGCATTTGGTTATGTGAAACCTCAAAAGACACTCAAAATGAAACTTTATGCAACCTTCACATGTAGTTCCAAATAAATACCCATCCCCAACTTAATTCACATTGTCCCCAATGGCATGTAAGCAAACAATAGTAATAAAGTAAAGATAGAAAAATACAAGTCACCAGATCATAAGATTTGTAGAATCTAGGTCACAAGTCAGACAGCCTTTGAAAAGTTACACACGACAGTAGATCAACCCATCACATAACCCTATGACTAGCATGACAAATCAAGAGACAGGAAGGCCCACCAAGAAGCAAAAGGTTCTGGCGGTGGAAGAAAGTGACCAAGTAATACCCGGAGATAGACTAAGTCTCACAGGTATCTTGTTGGAATTGAATACGAGGGGGCATAGAAATCCAATTCGAATGCCTAGTGTAGCTTCATCCTTGTGAATAAATAGCCTCACAAATAGATGCAGGCAACTTAGTGGTTTGCATTACATAGGCTAGTATCATTGAAGCAACTGAGCTTATCTCAGGTAGGATTCTAACCTAGGGTCACTTCCATTTGTTTTCAAGGGCTGAGGAAGGGTAACGCAACTCTCAAAACACCTAAAAATAGTATGCAAGATGTAAAAGTATATCATGATGTTCCAGGTTAGTGTATGGAGAACAATGAAAGGAGCAAAGGACAAAGCACCAAAGAAAGGAAAAACATAATAAAACAATAGCCCCAATAGCATTTTATATTCATGATATAGCAATCATTACATAGCCATTGTAACCTTTTAAAAAAAAAAAACATTAAGCAAGCAGGAATTGGGCAAAAAATGCTTATATTCCCTTCACAAGAATTCACCTTATGTTGGTGCAAATGCGCTTATGTCCATGCTCCATAGTTCATAGGCCATCTACCAAGATACCCTAACAGGTTCAATTGATGCTGAGAACAATGTTGGGAATTTATAACTAATTTTGAACTTTATTGGTCAAATTGAAGATCAACAAATACATGCATCCTATAGCCATATGCATAAACGACATTACAAATTTTTTTCAGAGTGGATTTCTTATCACAATACAAGATCATGTTTTCTTCCTGTACAACTGCAAATCTCCAATTCAGACAACATAATAAACGACAAAAATCCAAACAGACAACAAGCCACACCATGTATTCTGCTTTTGTGCATCATAACATAATCCTGCAGTAAGTATTTATCAAAAAAAACATAATCCTGTAGTAAGTAACTAACTACTCTTTCACTCATGACCAAATTACTACCAAGTACGTAAGTGAGTACCATACATCAACTACCAGATACCTAATTGTATGAAACCTGAAACATTTCCAAAATAATACAACACAAACAACTTTAGAAACTTGAGTTAGAAGCTCACTCCAAATAATATTGCACGATTTCAATGCAATGGTGGGCTCAGTTTCAAGACAAAGCCATGACAAAAATAAAGCTATAAAAATAAAAGGAAAAAAATTCTTACAATGGATATATGGATTGAATCTGCACATCTGCAGGGAACAACTTGCACTCTTCTGAGAAAATTTGAGCTTGTTTTTCAGCAATAGCATCTATTAGCTGTATGTCCTTTGCCACCTGCTCATCAACACTAGCAAGAAGAAATGGATCCAGATTTCATGTAAAATTTACTTTTGAGAAAACTAGATGAAAACTAAAAAATCAAAAGAAGGATGCAAAAGAAACTAGGATTAATGACTTAAATTATGAAAAGATCCCTTTGTAGGCATCTATCCAAAAAAAAAAGGGGGAAATTATCTCAACCTCCATTCAGAGTTATCAGCATATATGCTCGCCTCTACAAGATCAACCATCAGTCGAAGCATTTCAGTACGATCGTCATAGCTTCCTCGTCCCTGTAGCAGAGGAATAGCATTTAGCATGGTTAAGGAGTAGCATCATAATCTCACATGCCAAAAAAATTTTTGCTAGCTCAAACGATAAGTAAAATCTACTATCAACAAAACAATCATGTGCTTTCAAACTAGAGCAGCAAACAAACCCAGCTGTTCATGAACTGTGTCTAGTATTGGATTCATTTCAACTCGCTTATTTCCCTACTAAACTGAACTTGAACCTTATTTGAATTCTTCTTTAGTAAATAAGATGAGCCTGAACAGTTCCAAACCTAACTTTTGTGGTCTCGTGAACCCAAACTTACAATAAGATATGGAATTCTTGCTACTTCTGCGACTTGGTATAAATTTTGAAGCCCCCTAGCTGTTGACCATTAGATGTTGTATATATAAGAATAATAGATGAAAGGTAAAATAGGGAAAATTATATAATACATCCATTGTTGTCAATTGTGAATCATTTACTAAAATAGTGAATCATGAATTGTATCAATTGTAAATCGTAAGATTCACTTTATTTAGTATAATATATACATATAAAAATACAATTAAGTGTTTAAAAATACACGTGTATTAATATAATTAATTGACCTCTTTTTGTATTTTGCAAAAACGAGCCATTTCATGCATTATGCAAACAGAATTAAATCACAGTGAATCGTGATGAATTGTAATAAATCGTAGTGAATCGTACGATTCCACAATTTGACATTCAATAACATGAATCAAATCATTTTCGCTGAAACTAGTATAGAGTATGAATCGAATCGTGAATCGTAAGATTCTAATAACCATGAATATATCCACCTTATTATATTAATACCAATCATTGTTAACATATAATAGATTTAGCCGAAAGTGTTCCTTTTCTTTAATCACCGAAAGTTGCATTATCTTAGTGGTTGTATTATTTTATGCCCTCAAGGCCCTTCTTGTCTCTCTTGTAAACCCTAATTTCATCTATAAATAAGGGATGATTTTACATCATACCCTAAGCTGATTATTCAAGCTTCATGGTATCAGAGCCTCTAGGGTTCGAAATTACCTCTGCTTCATCTTCCTCAGCCTTCGTTGACCTTCCTCAGTCGCCATCGTCTCTGCATCGACCTTCCGCAGCCTTTGTCGAGCTCCTCCAGCAGTTCATCAGCCCTCATCAGTCACCTTGCTCAGCTCATCGACCTTCCTCCGCTCGTCGAGCTCCTCCAGCAGGTCGTCAGTCTTCGTCGAGCTCCTCCAGCCTTCGTCTGCCTCCGTCGAGCCTTCGTCAGCCCTCGTCGCGCCTTCTCTCATCGGTTGGTACCCCTCGTCCTCTATACACAGTACTAATACATATATATATATATATATAAATGAATACCTAAACATTGTGTTGTATCTATACACAGTACTACTACTAATACTATATATAAATGAATACCTAAAACATTAAATATATTTAAAAAACAAAAAAAACAAAACAAAACAAAAAAAAAAAAAACAAAAAAACAAAAAAAAAAAAAAACAAAAAAAAAAAAAAAAAAAAAAAAACTTTATGGCTTCTTAAATTTGTTATGCCTTCATAGTGGTCATTGTGCCACCATCTTCCGGGTTTGTGATCGTCACTAGTTTTGTTGAGGGTTCTGTAGTATCGTATCCATGGAAGATTCCACCAGTGTGTCCCCTACTTCTCAAACACCGAGGAGTGAGAATCTTATTATACCTACTACCATGACTGAGAACCCCAACCCTAGTTTAAAAATCACCACCTCTCTATTTAATGGTCAGAACTACCTCGCATGGTCTCAAAGTTTGACCCTATTTTTGAAGAGCAGAGGGAAGATGGGGTATGTTGATGGCAGGATACAGGCACCTAGTACCACTGACTCGGGTTATGCCCAATGGGAGATTACCAACTCTTTGATTATGGGTTGGCTTATTCATTCGATGGTTCCTGAACTTGGTGAGGGCTACTTGTCTATGGAGACTGCCCAGGATGTTTGGGATGCTGTGGCTGCCACCTATTCCCGCAAAGGAATTTCTCACAGGCCTTTGAGTTGCGCCGCTCTATTGAGAGCTCACTTCAGGGGGAGCAGACTGTCCTGCAATATTTCACCTTCCTCACTAACGGCTGGAAACGCCTTGACCACCTGGAAGACTATAACCCGTTGCCCTGCGGATTCTGTCGGGTACAAGAAGTTCCTCGCACGGGAACGGGTCTTTAAATTTCTGGCCGGCCTAAATGTGGAGTATGATCCAGTTAGGGGTCGAGTTCTGGGTATGGACACTCTTCCTTCACTTCAGGAGGCATTTGCCTATGTACAGAATGAGGAGAGTCGCCGGTCTGTTATGATGTCCCCTGTCTCTACTGACCGCTCAGCATTACTGTCTACTCCTCGAGATGGCCTCAGCCTGACTCCCATCCCTCCGTCTGCTGCTAAGGAGTCTGTATTCTGTGATTACTGCAAGAAGCCGCGGCACACTCGTGAGACGTGTTGGAAGCTTCATGGGACTCCATCCGGGGGTCGAGGTGATCGGTCTGGTTCTCGAGGCGGTCGGTCAGGCCAATCTAGAGGACGTGGTTCCTATTCCCGGGCTCATCAGACTAGTGCCGTTGATCCACTTGATTCTAATTCTGCTTCTGTTGGCCCAACTTCTGATACTGAGCTGGAGGATGCTTTGCGCCAATTGTTGGACCGTCGGTCTTCTTCTGCTCTCAGTACAGCTTCCTCGTCCTTTGCCCGCTCAGGTAACTTAGCCTCTTCTCCTTGTGCTTTCCTGTGTCATAAGTCTTTGCCTTGGATCATTGATTCTGGTGCCTCAGATCATATGTCTGGCTCCTCTGATCTTTTCTCTGTCTATAAGCCCTCTTCAGGTCAAGACAAAGTTAGGATTGCCGATGGTACTGTTTCTTCCATTTCTGGAAAAGGTTTAGTCCACGTCACTCCTACCATACATCTGTCTTCTGTTCTCCATGTTCCCAATTTTTCTGTTAATCTGTTATCCTTGAGTCGTCTCACCCAGGATTTGAATTGTAGTGTGACGTTTTTTCCTGATCATTGTCTTTTTCAGGACCTTGTCACGAGGAGGACGATTGGCAGTGGTAGTGCAGAAAATGGTCTCTACTTCCTAGATCAACCGGACAAACTTGCTTATTCTTCCACCACATCTTCTACTACCCCCGCTGATTTATGGCTGTGGCATCGGCGTCTTGGGCATCCTTCATTCCATTTACTTAAGCATTTATTTCCTTCTGGTTTCGCCAATCATCATGTGTCTGACTTTCTTTGTGAGTCTTGTCAACTCGGAAAACAGCACAGAGCTTCTTTTGCTCCCAGTTTGAATAAAAGTTTAGTTCCTTTTTCCTTAATACATTCTGATGTTTGGGGTCCCTCTCGTGTCATGTCTGTGAAAGGTCATCGATGGTTTGTTACATTTATTGATGATTTTTCTCGTACTACTTGGGTGTATCTCATGAAAGATAAGAGTGAGGTTTTCTCTGTGTTTCGCACTTTTCATAAGATGATTTGTACTCAGTTTGGGGCCACTGTCAAACTCTTTCGTTCTGATAATGGCGGGGAATACATAGATTCTGGGTTAGGACAATATTTCTCTACTCATGGCATTATCCATCAGACCTCTTGCACCAATACCCCTCAACAAAATGGGGTGGCGGAACGCAAGAATCGACATCTTCTTGACATGGCTCGGTGCATGTGTTTTTCTATGAATGTGCCTCGGCCCTATTGGGGCGACGCTGTTCTCACCGCTGCCCATCTTATTAATCGTCTCCCTACCCAGGTCTTGCAAAAACAGGCTCCTCTTCACGTCCTCCTCGGTTCTCAGTCCTTGTTTTCTATTCCCCCAAAATTTTTGGTTGTGTCTGTTTTGTTCATAATCACTCTCCCTCTCGTGGTAAGTTGGACCCTCGCTCCCTCAAGTGTGTTTTCCTTGGTTACTCTCCTACTCAAAAGGGGTATAAATGTTACCACCCTTCTTCTCGTAAGTGGTTTGTATCCATGGATGTTACTTTCTTTGAGTCCCAGTCCTATTTTTTGTCCTCTCCGGTGTCACCGTCCTCATTTCCGGAGGAGCCTTGGTGTGAAGTGAGTCCTGTGCTTCCTATGGTGGACCCAATTGCTCCTGCACCACCCTCTTCTACTGTGCTCCCTATGGTGGAACCAGTTGTTCTTGCACCACCCTCTTCTACTGGGACTATAGAACCCACTGCCACCAAGGATAAGGTCGAGCATGTTTATGTCTGGGATATAGACAGACAACACTGGATACAAGGGACCACTTCTGCTACTCCACTGCCATCTCCTGCTTTTGATAAGAGTCTAGGTAACTTTGAATCTCTTGAATCCATTGATCTTGATGTTCCTAGTGCCAAGAGAAAGGGTGTGAGATCTTGTACTCAATATCCTATCTCACAGTTTGTGTCATACTCTCATTTGTCATCCTCATATAGAGCGTTTGTGTCCAATATTTCCTCTGTTAGCATTCCTAACCATTTTCAGGATGCTCTTGCTACCTCTGAGTGGAAACTAGCCATGATTGAGGAAATGAAAGCACTTAGGAAGAATGGCACTTGGGAATTGACTGAGTTACCTACGGGCAAACGACCTGTGGGATGTAAATGGGTATATACTGTGAAACACAAAGCAGATGGGTCTATTGAGCGTTACAAGGCAAGACTTGTGGCAAAAGGGTTTACTCAGACATATGGCATTGATTATCAGGAGACCTTCGCACCCGTGGCTAAGATGAATTCAGTCAGAGTACTTCTCTCTCTAGCAGCTAATCTTGATTGGCCGCTTTATCAGTTTGATGTCAAGAATGCCTTTCTCCATGGTGACCTCGAAGAAGAGGTATATATGGACATTCCTCCTGGTTTTGAGAATCATCAGACAGAAGGCAAAGTATGCAAGCTTCGGAAGTCATTATATGGTCTCAAACAGTCTCCAAGGGCTTGGTTTGAGAGATTCACTCAGGCTATGTTTAAATATGGCTTCAAACAAAGTCAGGCAGATCACACATTGTTTGTGAAACATTCCTCACGTGGTAAGACTACAGCACTTATTGTTTATGTAGATGACATAGTTCTTACAGGCAATGATAGTGAGGAAATACCTCTGTTGAAGAAATATTTAGCTAATGAGTTTGAAATCAAAGACTTGGGAAGCTTGAAGTATTTTCTGGGAATTGAAGTTGCTCGCTCTAAGGATGGGATATTTATCTCACAGAGAAAATATGTGCTTGACCTGTTGAAGGAAACTGGGATGCTTGGCTGCAAGGCATGTGCCACTCCACTGGAACCTAATCAGAAATTGGGGGATGATGAAGGAGGAGAAGTTGTTGATAGGGGGAGCTATCAGCGATTAGTGGGAAACTCATTTACCTATCTCACTCTCGTCCTGATATTGCTGTTGCTGTCAGTGTGGTTAGTCAGTTTATGCATGCTCCTCATCAGATTCACCTTGAGGCTGTCATGAGAATCTTGAGGTACTTGAAGTCTGCCCCTGGTAAGGGTCTTTATTTTTCAAAGTATGATCATCTTCGTGTGGAAGCCTATACAGATGCTGACTGGGCTGGATCAGTAACTGATAGGAGATCGACTTCAGGGTATTGCACATTTGTTGGAGGCAACCTAGTTACTTGGAGGAGTAAGAAACAGAATGTGGTTGCCAGGTCAAGCGCAGAAGCTGAGTTTAGAGCTATGGCACAAGGTGTGTGTGAACTTTTATGGATCAAGTTATTGTTGAGTGATCTAGGTATCGATCAGAAGGACTCCATGCGGTTATACTGTGATAATAAGGCCGCCATCAACATCGCTCACAATCCAGTTCAACATGACAGGACAAAACATGTTGAGATTGATCGCCACTTCATTAAGGAGAAACTCACTAGTGGTACCATTTGTACTCCTTTTGTCCAGTCTGGTGAACAACTTGCTGACATTCTCACCAAGGGGTTGGGAATAAACCATTTCATGACATATTAGGCAAGCTGGGCATGAGAGATATCTTCGCACCAGCTTGAGGGGGAGTGTTAACATATAATAGATTAGCCGAAAGTGTTCCTTTTCTTTAATCACCGAAAGTTGCATTATCTTAGTGGTTGTATTATTTTATGCCCTCAGGGCCCTTCTTGTCTCTCTTGTAAACCCTAATTTCATCTATAAATAAGGGATGATTTTACATAATACCCTAAGCTGATTATTCAAGCTTCAATCATCACTAAGCACGACCATCATGGGTTGCAATTGAACCAACCCACGATCACAACTTGAGACCATTGTGTCACCACCACACAACATTGCCACTATCAAAAGCGAACTAGGAAGCTCCTTCTTTAGGGCTGAGAAGACCATATTAGTCATAGATATATCGATTTCTCACCACCAAAAAATTCAAAAGGATGTGTATGAGACATCCACCCAATTTTTCTCCATATTTATTGCTTGATTACAATCTAACTGTTCATTCTAATATATTTCCCAACTTTAAGCTTAGAGTTATTATGGAGATCTAAGTATACATTTCTCATATCACGTACAAAGCTTCAATCAAAATAAGCTTTTAATTAGATTTGATGTGCTTGTTGATTGGGTGAATGTGTATATGCATGTCTTTTCTGGGAAGGAGGGTTCACGTGTTGACATAGAGAACAATCATTCAGTTACGCATCTTTTGTTCAACATGTCACCTCCATGTGCTTGGTTCCCACGTGTCACAAGTTGACCAAAGGAATGTCTCCATGTCGTCTAGCCATGCCAACCAAGGCTAACATATGCGATGTCTTAGCCTTGAGCCTAGACGCTTAAAATTACTCTTGATGCATCCCCAAGTATGCTCGCCCAGACACACACCAACTTAGACAAGCAAATCTTCACTCTAGCAAGTCGACATTCTCATTCACGATAACATGCTCAACACCCTCGACTCATCACAGCAATCCTCCATCCAAATGTGTCTCTTCTATGCATCACCTGTTATCTCTGAGGCTATCTCCAATGGCACCCTACTTCTCTCATGCTGACCTAGGTTGAAGCATTGGGCACCCAAGCGACCCCATGAACCTCGTGCGGGATCACTAGGCCTATGTCACTTAGTGACTATTGTTTTGGGTTTGTTAAGATACTCATCCCACAATCCCTCAAGGGGGCTTGCACCTTGTTCAATCTTAAAGAGAAAAGGAGATCTCCACTATAAAAGAACTCTAGCTCATGACCAAGACACGTGGCGCATTCCATACCTCTCAATAGTTGTAGAGAGCATCCCCACAACCATGTGCCACATGAGTGCCTCAGAGGATATTAGCACCACCACAAGCCAAGGTAACTTTACAACAAACCATCCAAAGACAGCCACCTAAACTTTGTGAGCTAACCTCCTTAGCATAACACCTCTATATATAGCAAGCATCCATCTCCTTCATCTCCCAGCCAGTACATTCCTTTGGCAAGTCGAAGACTCCAACTCATTATCTCTCTTTCTGTCTCTCCTAAAACCTCCTCAACTCCCACCTCATCCACCGTTGATGGTCTCTCACCATCTCAGTGCCTACCATGCATCTCAAAGGGCTCCAAAACCAGCTTACTCTCCACTATCCATACATCTAAAAGTTGTTACGTCATGGATATGCTTCATCAACTATTATTCTTGTTATTTTCATGATTTCTCATTTCATTCCCATTTTCACACGTAATAGTTGATGGTTGTTAGAATCGTACAATTCACAAATTGATTCATACGTGTTTAATCAAAAAATGGGTGAATCAGTCAATTGAATTACCAATTCCCTGCGATTCAATTTTGTTTTTGTTTTTGTTTTAGTTTTATTTGCATAAAGCATAAAACATCGTATTTTCACCAAGTTGTCAAGAAATAAAAAAGAGATCAATTAGTTATATCGATATATGTGGTTTTATATGTATATACATATATATAATTTAGTTATATTGATATTTATTTTATTTTAAATTTAAATTTAAATTTAAATACTATGGGTGTACTTATATATATATATTGTATACTGACCGGGCACCCAGTAATCAAAATATATATATATATATATATGTATACTTATAAAATTATATTATATTAAATAAAGTGAATCATACAATTCACTACTATAGCAAAATGATCCCGATTTGATAACAATGTACTAGCTTATGTTTAGTCAAATATGTACAAGAATGCCAAGCAAGTGTAGTGCTCTAATCCACCCAAATGTCCAAGGTTCAACTCATCCCAAGCTAGCTTTGATACACAAACAAGGTTTCTAGGCCCCCTCATGCATCTATTGGGATTAGTCTTGACTCTAAATGGGATGGAAATATCTCAAATATGCAAGAGGGCCATAACATAATGCTAGTACTTTCACAACGATATCTAGAGAGAAAAAGAGAGAGATAGCCGCTACATAAGCAGCCCAACTGTGTGTTACATGTGCTCCACAGGCTGCACTGCACCTTTCTTCCCAACAAGCCCTTTTTTGTTTTGATTTAGAAGACAGGCTGAATAAATTTTCAATGAAAAAAAGTTAAAAAATGATTAAAGACAGTACTACGAGATTCGGACATTCTTATTCGTAAACTCTACTATAATACCACTAAATTATGCAATTATTAACAGTAAATTAAAAAAAGAAAAGAAAAGAAACAAAAAGAAAAAGAAAGTCCAAGATCAAAGTCAAACATCAACTACAAAATACAAAAATTTAACATGATTGACCCACCAATAGGGCTACATCTGCAAGCAACGATATATCAATCTCACTAATATACAGAAAATTTAAAGTACATAAAACTTTTTTTCAAACAATCGACCAAGAAACAAAAACACAAAGAGAGTAATAAAACACAGAACCCAAACTCTCTTCATTGCATACAGTAACAAAGCAAACCCCCAAAAAGACACAAATAGAGAATTAGCATTATAATTCGTTTTTACACCACAACATGCTCCCTATGAGGGAAGAACCCCTCACACCTGAGCATACTCAAATTCCTACCGCTAAACATTCTATATAGAGCCCCAGACCAAATTCCATGTTGCACAAGGACTATAGAATTCATGTACCACAACAAATAAATAAATAAAAACATGAAAGGAAATGGCACGATATTAGAAATTTGAAACAATTTACCAAACTCTACACAAAAAATTACAGTCCAAAATTTATCCTTTCCCATCAAATCCATTAGAATAACTTCAGCAATTTAAAATCACGTGCACCATACATGATGCATGATATACTTGACAGCTACCATCTGTAACCAAAAATGTATTTTCAATTGTACATAGCTTAACCGTAAGACAGACAGAAATAGTAACTGCATAAAAGTATTTGGAAAAATGCATATCTAACAAATAATACGGCAACGTGCAGCCACAAAAGTTGATCAATATAGCATACTTTCAAATATACGAGAAAAATAGAGCATACTTTCAAATATACGAGAAATGGAAAAACTCACTTGAATTGCTTCTGTATCAATAGTAGTGGTAATACCCAGAAACTTTGCAATCTCTGCTAAATCTGCAAAACAGCAGGCTTTCCTTTGTTTAAAAGAAATGGAAGGACACAAAACCCTAAAAGCATAAATGCATGACCCTAAAAAAGAATAAAATCAGCAGATCCATTTGCATACCCAATTGAACTTTCAAAGGGAATTAAAGTCTAAAAATTAATAACTCACAAGCACAACCTAAACTTTTCGACTTCAGGCACAGAGAAATGCATTCTATCCACTACATCTATTCAATAATATAAAGCATACATCACATTTGGTATGAACAGTCACTTCCCCTCAATCATAACTGCAAAATCCTGCTGAATGGTTTTCCTGATTCATTAAACTGTCCAAAATTTCTAAACATTTTTCTCATTTATCAAACTGCCCCTCAATCATCAAACCATCAAAAATTTAAATGTAAAATTACCAGTTTACACTAAACTTGGTATGAACACTTTTGTCACAAATTTTCTTATTCCTAAACTACCCTTTTGTAACTGCCACTTTAAAACACAGCCATACACCCATGGATCCTATACTGCTAATTTCAAGCAGCCCCATGTGGTCGTGCGCACACCTTATAGTGTTTTTATATATATATATATACACTATTATAAAAAGAAGACTTCTCTTGGTGTTTATATCTCATGTTTTGGGTTTTCCAAAATACCCTCATATCAGTTATATGGGCAGCCATGCCCTAAATTCCTTTTTTTTTCCCAAATTTATTTTCAATTTTCAGATTTTCAATTCAATCATATAATTTACAATCTTATTTTCTAAAACAAAATGATCATACGTGCGACACCGCTTCTAGTGTATATATATATAGTAAGGCAATTTGTTTTTGAAAATGTCTTAAAGATACATTTGGTTGGAATGGCTGAGATTAATTTTGGGTTTGATCCAACGGGTGACAGGAATTTTTTGAACCTTTGTCCTACGTGGCATCATTGCATCAAGGGCTAGGAGATGATACCAACATTCAATGGTTGAGATCAAGCCTTCCTTTCTCTTTCTTTTTCTCTGCTTTTCTTTTCTTCTCTCTCAACCTCGCTTCTCACATTTCAAATTTCAAACTTCTTCAGAGAGACCATGCTACCACTCTCTCTCTTCATGTCTCCACCATGGGTTTGTGAGTTGCGAAGGGCTGATTGAGACTTGAAAGCGCTTGATCTACAAAGTGCTAATGGACAACTATAGCTTGAAGGCAATGATATATGAGTAGTTGATTTCGACGACTGAAGCTCTTCAAGCGAGCATGGCAGGCCAAGAAGAGATTGAGGCCACTTTGGTTCAGAGATCTAACAACAGATCCAGTGGGTATCCCCATCACGAACCCCTAATATCACTCTCTTTATATTTGTATAAACAATTGTCAATTTCCAACAATATTGAACTAAAATTTGTGTTTTTATTTCATTGCATTTATTAAATCTTCTATTTGTATTCCTATCATTAGTTAGAATAACACCCAACATGCTTGGAGGTGTCTTTAGAGGCTTCCTCATGAAATTGAGTCCAAAATTTTCAACTGTGAATAAGGCTCTTCTCGAAGCAGCAGCTTTTTGCTCGGCCACCAATTGCAGTGCATTTGGCTGGATTTATGTGGGAGTGAATCTTGATTCTAGAGAGCTTCTCGCCATTAAGCAGGTTCATTTTTATGTGTGTCTTTTTTCTTTTCTTTTTTATATAGTTAAATTTGGTGTTAGTTTCTTCAATTGTTTTGGCATTGATTTTTATGTGTATCTAAGGAGGTTTCAATTGCAAAAAGAGTGCTTCAAAAGAGAAAAACATATCCAATTAATTGCTTTATTTACAGTTATGTTGTTGAATCTTACAATTTGTATATGAAGCATTGTATACATTTGATTTTATTTGTGAAGTGATGATTGGTTGGGTCCTTTATATCAAAGTAAAAAATTGATTTTTACTTGCAAGATTAGTGTTCAGATTCATTGTTGCTTCCAATTTAGTTTTAGTGTTTATTGTGGCCAATACAAGCTATGCATTTCATATCATCTCTGTTTCTTTTTCTCAACTAATTTGCTATATGTTGCTTCATGCATTGCTAGGAATGTAAAATTTTGGCCTCTTCTTGTCTTTCAATGATTAAAAATATTGTCTTTTGGACTTATCTAATAGTCATGATACAAATTTTTGACTTTTTCTTGAATTTTGCAAAGAATAGTTTGTGTTTTTTTAAGGTCTTTTTAATTATAATTATAATTTTAATTATTTGATCCATTTACAAAGCTTAGATAATTGAAAAAAATAGCAAGTTCATCAATGTGTGTTCTATGTTTACTTCACTGTGGTAATTTACTATCTAGATCAAAGTGTTTGGAGAGGTTTGCCTAATTCGTATTTTTGCTGGTGTTGAAATTTGCCCCCCGATTCAACTAGGAAGACTTCTTTACGAGAGTTATCATTTTATTGTTAGGTTTCACTATGTAAAACCTGTGTAATCTTCTCTCTCATATTCATATTTGAAATTTTTGCTCAATGCTATTTTTCATGTGTTTAAGCCAACGATGGGGTCAAAATTATGCTTACCAATGGTATATTCAGAGCTATTAGCAAAGTACATGAATTTTGTGTTGGAAAAGGAGATTAGTTACAAAACAAATTGGAAGAAGATTATTTGTTGCTATGACAACGTCATTGCAGAAAATTGTGAAACATGCTATTATCACTTTTAAACATGGGTTTGCTGAGTTTTTTTTGGTATTGTTCATATTCAAACCATAAAATCATCTAATTCAATGATATTATAGTAAGCTATTCATGCATATTTTATTGTTCTTCTGATTGTTTTTATTACTGAGATGAGGATAAGGCTCAACGGTAAAGCTTGCCAGGTGGCGTAAGTTCGAGTCAGGTAAACATCCTCCCTAGAAATGGGGATAAGGCTCCCTAGACAGTCTTCTCATGAACTGGGTCACCCCATTATTTATTATACATAGATACATACATTCATTATGTATAGCACTTAAAAAGGAAGTTTTGTTATTACATTGGATGCGGGCGTTCTCGTCGCGATCCATGGCATCCCCTTGTAGATTTTGTTGAGAGAATGGGGATTTGTCACCTAACAACCTGTAATTCAGTTGATGAAAATGAAACTAAGCAAGAAATTATTAGAGTGAGTGAAAGTTCTAGAGAGAGAGAGAGAGAAGGGGGATGGATACTTGAAGAAGAGCCATTCGAGAAGGGCGTAACGCTCCATGCCGGCAAAGAGGAGAGACTGAGCAGGTGCGGTGGCTCTTGGGTAATTCAGCATCCCCAATTTTCTCTGTATCTCTTCCATTTGCTTTGCCGCCATTCGATTCGATCTTCCCTTTATCTTCTCTCTGCCGAATCCAACTTTTACACAGATCGCCCCAACCGCCGCCACTGAAGACACAAAGAGCATGTTTGTTTTTAGCGACGAGGGTGTGGGATTGGAATTATTAATCCGCCCAAGTAAGAGTAATGTCAAACATCCCAAATATTCTATTAAAAGTTTTAATAAGGCTTCGTTTGGGAATATGTTAATTTAGTAATTTTTTAATTATTTAATTGAAAAAGTAGATAAAAAAATTTATATATTTGGGATGATTTTTTGACTAATTACGAAAAGATGTGTAAAAAGTAGAGAGAAAAGAGAATCTTTCTCGTTTGGGAACAGGCTATTTTAGTAACTTTTTGGCTTTTTACGAAAAGATATGCAGAAAAGTAGAGATGTGATGTCACTAGTTTTAGTTGGCTTTTTGACTTTTTGGCTAAAATAGTCAGTCCCCAAATAGTAACTTTTTGGCTAATTGGCTAAAAAGGTAAGTCCCCAAACGGGGTATAAATGTCTCATATGGGTGTGGGACCCACATAATGTGGTACCATGTGGGTTCCACACCCATGTGAGACATTTGGTAAAACTTTTGGTAGAATTTTTGGGACCTCTAGCATTTTTGCTGAACTAATAGTCTATTCTATTGTTTGTTTGAAAAATTTTATTCCGGATTAATAGTTTTTTGGATTATTAATTTCATAAATATGAAATTATTCTATCTCATGAGGAGGTGGGATAGAAATCATAGGATTGTTATTTCATGGGATTATTTTGTGAAATTTCTATTTTACCCTCCATATTATTATTTAGTAAACAATTACAAAAGGATAAAATAGTCTTTTGAACATTTATAAATTATTTTTTTAGTGTTATTAATTTAAAATTATATATTAAATAAAAATTATAAATTATAAATTATAAATTAAATTTAATTAAAAATAATAAATTAAAAATTATGGCCTTATAAATTAAATTTTTTTAGTGTTGTTAAAAAATTAAATTTACATATTAAATAAAATTATTTTTTAGTGTTGTTAATTTAAATTATATATTAAATAAAAAATATAAATTATAAATTATAAATAAATTTTTTTAGTGTTGTTAAAAATTAAATTTACATATTAAATAAATTATTTTTTTAGTGTTGTTAATTTAAAATTATATATTAAATAAAAAATATAAATTATAAATTAAATTTATTTAAAAATAATAAATTATAAATTATGGCCTTATAAATTAAATTTTTTTAGTGTTGTTGAAAATTTAATTTATATATTAAATAAAATTATTTTTTTATTGTCGTTAATTTAAAATTATATATTAAATAAAAAATATAAATTATAAATTTAATTTAATTGAAAATAATAAATTAAATTTATGGCCTTATAAATTAAATTTTTTTAGTGTTGTTAAATTATAAATTATAAATTACAAATTTAAAATTATATATTAAATAAAAATTATAAATTACAAGGATAAAATAGTCTTTTGAACATTTATTATTCTCCATAATATCCCAAACAAACATGGGATTCAATAGAATAGTCCAATCCAGACCTCTAATCCCATGACTAAACAAACATAGGATACAAATTTAGTCAAACCAAATAGTCCCGGGACAATGTATCCCAAGACTAATAGTTCGATGGATTATAATCCCTCCTTATCCAGTCCGTCCAAACAAACGCACCCAAAGAGGACTGAGTTTGAATATTTTGACCTATGATTCTCTAGCCCTCAAGAAATTGTTGGCTCAAAAAACAAAACAAAATAGAGAAAAATAAATAAAATTTTGAACATTTACTAAAGTGCTGTTTGGTAACACTTACGTTTTCAGTTTTCTATTTATATTTATAAAAACTTAAAAAACTCAAATAAAAACTTGTTTGGTAAATTTTTGATTTATAAATCAGTGGTCTCAGTTTATAAATTTGGCCAAAAAATGTAAACTCAAAAAATGTGCTTCCTTTTTGAGTTTTCAGGTTTTTTTTTTTTAACCACCCAACACTAGCCACCACCCCCATTTTCCACCACCGTCTTCCGCCACCACCACCCACCCCCACCACCACCACACCTGCCACCCCATTCACCATCCACCTGCCACCACCACCCACCACCGCCACCACCACCGCCCCACACCACACCTACCACCTACTCGCCACCACACACTCATCTCACCGCCGCTACCACCACCCCACCACCCACACCCACCACCACCACTCACACACCTACCTGCCACCACCACCATCACCCGTCACCACCACCCACCTGCCACCCACACACCAACCACCACCCACTCACCACCTACCTCCACCACCACCACCCGCCACCGTCACCCACCCACCCACCACCAACCACCACCACCCGCCGCCACCATCCGCCATCTGCCACCCACTGCCACCACCACCCGCCACCACCCACCCCACCACTCGCTACCACCACCATCCGCCTCCACCACACCACCACCACCCACCCGCACCCCACCCACCACCGTCACCACTTTCCACCACCGTCTTCCGCCGCCACTTGCCACCACTTGCCATTTCTCACTCTTTTTTATATTTTTAAAATTTTTTAAACATTTTGTCAATTACCAAACGCGTTTGTAGTTTATATTTTTCTAAAAATAAACAAAAACCAGTTTATAAAATTTTGTAAATATAAACTGAAAATGTAAACGTTACCAAACAGACCCTAATAAATCCTGGACCATGTAATCCCATAAATAATCTTATCAATTTGTATGTCATGTCTAGGGCTGAGAAGGAAATTGAAAAATACGAACCGGTTCAGTCTAATTTGATAGGTTTGAACTGTTTTCTAATTGATGATTCAGTTCTGATTTGAAAATTTTGAAAATCGATTTTCACGAATTGATTCCAAATTTAAATTCGTGATTACGGATTAAAACTAAATCAGACCTTATGTAAGTTAAAACTATATACATATCTTACATCCTAATGCATACAATTTTAGATATTATGTTTGTTTAAATTATGTGTTGAAAAATCATGGCTAAATTAATGAATATTTGCTTAATGTTATGTTTTTATTTGGTGAGCATGTTATTATTATTTTAAAATTTATGGTAGATTGAATTTTTCTGAAAAGGTTTGTGATTTTTCTTTTGAACAGATTATGTGAAATCATGATTCCAAACCGAGTCGCACTTTGTTTAAATGGTTTGGTTCGAATTTTTTCAAAGATTTAAATTGATTGATTTGATTCCAATTTTTATAGAATTGTAAACAACATATTTGTAACAACCCAAAGCAATAACAACAGTCCATCTCATAGTATTCAATGGAAAAACAGAAATTTACATGATATTAACCTTTCATTGATTCTATTTCAGCGTACAAAAGATGACATATATATATATACATTCATAAATCCTAAATTATGAATCTATAGTATATGACATGTTTAAATGAATGGTAGTAAAAAGAAGTGCAATTAAGTTTATGCCTCAATGGTTACATCTTTCCAAGTCATCGCTTAGGTACAAAAAACTAAATTTAAACTCAATACATAGAAAACCCAAGGCTTGTACAAAATAATTACACAAAAGAAATAAAAAGAAATTCTCGGCTCCAAATCCTCCCAAGTTATGTTCTTGGCGAAGGCATTTGATCAACACCTGAAAGTTATTTTCCACGTAAGGTGAGCTAAAACCCAATAGAGATACTTGAACAAAATGTACAAAGCTTAACGAAATCATAAGGTAAATGCATATGCATGCTATTTGCCAATCATTATGCGTTCTCTTTCAAAACGACACAATGCCTCAATTATATGCATATCAGTTCTTAAAACAATACTTTTTGAATCAGAAAACAGGGCAGTGGATACAAACATTGGGAATCTCTTGGTACGTATCTGTCAGCAGGCTATACAAGCACTATCAAAGCTATTTTACCAGTACTAATCACGTGGGTTTCTGGACTTTCACTAAGGACACACAAGCCAATATAATAAACCACAACCATACCTCCTAACCAAATTCATCAAGGTATACACCCTTGTTTCTTAAAACAATACATTTTCAATATTTAAGTATGAAACAATGTTCAATGCAAGATGTATGAGTAATTAGTTTCAATTAACCTAATCCTCATGTAATTTCTACAACAATCAAAGCTATCCTACACCGATAGCCCAAAACAGATATCTCTACTCAACAGATAATTTTTCAACAATAGATATAATCTCATAAACTTCAAAATGAGAGCAATAATATATATCCAACTCCGCTCTTATCATCAACAGATACATTTAGCTTATCTTTTCAAATCCAACATCTTTTCATTTTCTTCCATAAATCAAACATCAATGATTTTCCAATAAAACATCTTTTACTTTCAAAAATCACGTTTTATGAAGGAATTTCCAACATTTTAACACAACGCAACAATATTCACACTCCCACAACCCTTCTTAAGAATCCATATGAAAAACCCCTCCTTTATATTTCAAAATCAAACCCTAGATTTAAACCCTAAATCCCCAAATCACTAAACATTTTTAAAGAACAAATAACCAAGCTAAGAATCATACAAAGGTTGAAGAAATTCCTACCTCAAGAATAGAAGAGGAAGAGAACAAGAGTATAAGTTTGACAGAGCTGAAAACACAATCTCTTTTGATTAAAACGAAGCTTTCAACGAGCTCTACCTTTTTCTCCAAGGAACTATAGTGGAGAAATCAATTGATTTGGGTGTATTTGAGGCATTCAGGCAAGAACTAAAGAGAGAAAGAGAGAGAGTGGAGAAATTAGGTTTAGAAGTGTTTTAGAGAGAGATAGAGAGAGATGAAAAAGTGACTAAAAAAGGCTTCCTTTCGATCTAATACACGCACAGATTGCTCAAGCAACCAAAACACCGTTCGAGGGTCAGACACAATAAATGACACTGCTCGAGCGCATAATGACCCCCTCCCAGAAGTTTAGACCTACAAAAGACTGCTCGAGCGAAGATCACCCTACTTTCAGAAGTTTTAAAAACCTGCAAAATACTGGGAGACCTCAAAGACCGCTCAAGCAAATTAAAATGAAATGGACAATAACTCTTTTGAAAAACTAACTCCCAACCTATTTCAATGTGATATCCGAACCCGTACTATGCTTAATTATGCATGTGATTATGTGTTTGATATGAATTTGCAAGTTAAGTATGTGAATTATGTAAGTTTAAAATTATATATGTTGAATATAGGAATATTTGTTGCAATTAGAAATTTGAACTAAAAATTGAAAGCCTTAGAGGCGCGGCAAACTAAAACCGACTCCATAACTGTGATTAGCATGATTTTTAGAGCCTACAATGAAATTTTGAAAAATCACAATTCATAATGTTTTAATTAAGTTTTATGAGTTAAGTTATATTTATGTATTTGGCTCTTGAGTTCATCATTTTGATTGAGAGCTTGCTAGAATGAGTTAGAGGAAGAGGAAGAGGAAGAGCTAAGGTTTTGGAAGAGAATCAAAGGGCAAACCTTAGACTTGAGTTAAGGTATGATAATCTACTTATAATCTTTGTCTCTAACTCATCTTTGGCATGAAATAAAGAAGAAATTGGGAATTTTGAGCTAGGGTTTTGAGTTGTGTAAGGGTTTGAAATAAAATCATGAAATCTCTTTATTTTTGTTTGATTTGAGTTCATTCTTGTGATTGATGCATGAAGCAAACTCTAAATGGTTTATACAGCCAAGATTTGTTAGAAGATTCACCATGTTTGTTTGTATTTTGAGTTTGTGTATGACATTCATGATTGTATAAAAAAGATGAGTCAATGAATTTGATGTTGAAGCAACATTGATATGTTTAAAGTGAAATTATACCTAAATCATGCAAGTATATCATGTTTTTGAGTGAGTTTTGCTTTGATTTGGACATGGAAATGAGTTTGAGAAGTTTGCATTTTTGTACCATTTTCGAACTGTTTGATTTTTCCTAGACCGCACGAGCAACCACGGGCTCCATACGAGTGGAACATGAAGAAAAATAGAGGTTTTCATTCTACTCTTTGGGCGCTCGAGCGGCCAGTGTTTCCACTCGAGCCGCTCGAGCAGATTTGGGCCGCACGAGCGGTTAAGACTTCCGCACGTATGGAACCCCTATTTCAGCCCAATTTCAAAAAGGCATATTGCCTTCATCCAAACTCCGTTTTAAGCGATTCTTGAGCCTAAATTCAAGCCCTGAAAGTTTAGTTTCTAATGGCGGTGGTCTCAAATCCATATTCTAAGTACACAAATAGATATGCTCAAATTAGTGAAGGCTATTTATTTTCTTTTAACTGTTTCATGCCATTTCCTACCCTAACTTAGTTTCCTTTCGTTTCTTGCTATTTTCTTAAACCTTAAATACGTAAACATGATATTTTTAATGAAAAACAAATGAAATTTTTGTAGGAAACATTAATTTAAATCATGAACATTTAGGGCCATTTAATGTACATCTTTGGCACATGCTTCATACGTGATTCACATGTAGAGAAGATTAGCATTAAACACTTGAGAGAAATTAAAGAATGGGGAACGATTGAACGGATATGTAACAAATAAATCAATTGAGTGAATTAAATGCAACATGTTTTGAAATGCTATGCTTAGTTATGTTTCTGCAGGCTGAGTCATTAAGGAGTATCATCCGACCAAGCACTATAAGTAATTTCTTTGTAATGGTATTTTCATATGAAATACTTTGGAATTGTGAAACTTATGCTTTGTATAAATTATGTGCCTTGACGAGTGTTTCCAAAATGATAAAATATGCTTGAAATATTCAGAGTAATTATGCTATGGCAAGTTTCTGAAAGAATATTTTGATAAGACTGAATGAGTTTCCTTTTGAGCAACAATTATGATAAATTAGGAAAATGTGCTTTGACCCTCAGTAACTGTTATTTGTCTGTAAGCTGCCTTGGACGTTTTGTATAAGTTGATGATTCGCTATGAATGTTATGTATGATGTCAATCTTTGACGATTGTTCTGTATTGTAATTCAACAAGTTAATTAAGGCCTAAATCATGGTGAGTAATAGTATCGTACATATATATTTTGATTGTGCACCTTGAGCTATGAAGGTCAATTGAGCCAACATTGGGTTTTGATCGAAATGAATGAACTTCATAAATGTTATATGACATGTGCAATGTGGACCTAAGGTTATTCTGTTTCTGTTTTGATATGTGATTGGCCCTGATGCCGTTTTGATAAATGATTGGGTCCGAGGCCATTCTGTACTTATGTAGGCCTGAGGCTGTTCTGATATTAATGGGCCTGAGGCCGTTCTGTATTATATGTAGGCCCGAGTGTAGACACCCTATTTTTAACCGCCCTTAAGACTTGGGCGCTTTATTCCAAATACCTGATGATGAAAGTTACACTGTGCAATCTTTCGAATTCTTAGCGAAGAAATTTGGATTCAAGCTCTACTCCCAAACCTTACACCCCATTTTGGCCAAACTATTTTAGACCTTAAAACCCTCTTTTTCAAAATATTTTTCCAAATGTTTCTACGATGTTCCGAGGCTTATATTTCGATTAAAATATTGCACTTTTCTGTAAAACGAGTAAGGACAAAGTGGAAATAAATGGAAAAGAGGTGAACTCTTTGAAAAATATTTAAAAATATCTTATTTATAGGTTTGGAGTTGAAGGAAATAGGAGGGTATGCAAGAAAACTAGTTGGGGAAATAGTTAGGCATCAATCTATTAAGAGAAAAATGAGTAGCCTTCACTAAATTAGGAATATCTCTTTGTACACTTTGAATTTAGATATAAGGCCACCACCATTGGAAATTAGACTTCTAGAGTTTCAATTTAGACTCAAAAATCACCTAAAACCGAGTCCAGATGAGAGAGATATGCCCGTTTGAAGTCGGGCTTGCAAAATAGATTTTTGGCCCAATTGGGTTTCAATGAAAACTTATCCAAAGTCCCCTTTTAGGCCCGGCTTTTCATTTTTGGGCCCGGCTGTAACGTCCTCAAAATATAACATAAAATCCATCATTATAGACAAGTTTTAATATATAAAAATCAACATCCTTCTATTCATCAGAGTGTTTCATTACAAAAGTATTACATGTTGACAACAAAAGTAAACGCCCCATGGGCTTACAACTTTCCAAGCCAACACTCGGTTACAAGAAAAGAGTACTAACTCATATACACATTAAGCCCTAGGCTTGAATTTACATGTAATACATCAAAAGGAAAATGACATCCAAAAAGTCTGACAGCCTCTAGCCTCCCAAGCTATGTCCTTGGAGGTGGCATGCTACCTGTACCTGAAAATGATGTTCCCATATAGGGTGAGCCACAGCCCAGTAGAAATACACTAAACCAGCTATGAACAATGACTAAAAGATTGGCAGTTGATAGATGGCCAGCACTGTTACATCCACTTATCACATTACATTTACATGACTTGCAAGTCTATGTTACTTTTCATTTCTCCATTTTCAGTAGATAAGCATACTAGCTAAATCAATACATCAATAGATAAGCATATTAGCTATATCAACACTTCCAATGATAAACATATGAGTTGTATCAACATTTTCTTAGATAAGCATATTAGCTATATCAACACATTAGCTGACAAGCATATGAGCTGTATCAGTGGAGTCCATCCCCTATCTCCTCCCAATCAACAACCGGTTTAGAGGTCCATCCCCTATCTTCCCCTAAACCGTGGAGTACATCCCCTATCTCCTCCCACACACGCAAGGTATATACATACAAGTCATATACACCATCAATCAATACATAACGTTAATGTATTCTGTCAACCGTCATATTCTATGACATATCCAATTGATTAGTTTTAGTTTACCTAATCATCATGCATTGTCTACAACAATCAAGACTACCCTCCACCGATAGCCCAAAGCAGTTATTTCTAAACAGAAAATAAATGCACAAAATGGATAATATATCAACATTTCAATTTGGTGAGTGATGAATAATTCAACAACACCCTTTAATCCCATACATTCCCAATTCCAACATTTCTAATTCCATTCCTCTTTTCTCAAATTAATTATACGAATTAATTTATCAAGTCAATTAGGGCAAATTCCCTTAACTAACAAAACAACTCTAAGGTTCCATTTTCATCCACATTCCACCATCTATCTCATTTTTCTATGTCAAACTTGCATTTAGGTTTATTATAAACAAAACCCCAATTTTTTTGTAAAATTACACAAAGGCCCAAACTTTCTCAAAATTACCCAACAACACCCAACGTATCAAAATGCTAAAATTTAAAGACAAAATCCATAAGAAGGAGTAAGATATCCCCACCCCAAAAGGTGACACCCAACGAAGAAGGTGAAGAAAACGAAAATGCTCCAAATCACAAATTTCTCGGATCAAAAGATAGCCCTCGATGATCAACAACTTTTTTGTAAAGACCAAAGGTGAGGAAGTCACTCCTACTAGATCAATACTTAGAGAGAAGGTAGAGCTCTAGAGTGAGAAGCTCAACAATGGTGTTTTTGGAAAAGTAAGAGAGAGAAGAGAAGTGAAAAAGTGATTTTAAAAAGTCAAAACACGGAGCTTTAACCCAGTCGCCCCGCACGAGCGGCCAAACCCACGCTCGAGCGTCACTCACAGATCCCCGCTCGAGCGTCCAATCCCTCGCTCGAGCGTCGGATGCACACTCTCAGAACTTTACACTGAACCAGGTCCCCGCTTGAGCGTCCAACTCCCCGCTCGAGCATCACACACAAACTCCCGCTCGAGCGTCCAACACTGCAGAAGAAATACTGGGAGGGTGATTATCCCGCTCGAGCGCCAAAACCCCCGCTCGAGCGGATGAACAACAACAAAGGCCCCGCTCGAGCGCCAAAAGCTCCGCTCGAGCGGATATGCCAAAATCTGGGCAACTAGTTTTGGTTTCTAAGCTCAACCAACCTGTTCCAAACCTGCCCAACACAACCCAAGACTCAAATACAAGGAGTGAAGGATGTAAACAAGATATACACAACAACCAACTCCACGGAACCTAAGTCCGGATGCAACAATTAAAGAAAAGGAAAACCGGGATCACTATACCAGCCAGGTCTCATTAGTGCCAAACAGAACAGCTGGCGGGAGTTGGACATCTGGCTTTGTTTGAAGATATTTTTGACCAAATTGGCCCAAATTCTATAAATAGGACCTCCCACTTCAGATTTTAGGGTTAGAAAAACCTTCTAAAAGGTTTAGACATTGATAAGTTATCCTTGGACTTTCAAGCTTCCTTTGTTTTTCATATCAACTTTCACCATCCATACACCATTAAAGCTTGGATTTGAAGCTTTCTTATAGATTTTTCAAATCATATTTTCTGAACCTAGAGGGTTAGGAAATATTTCCAAAGACTTTGAAGGTTTTTGAGAGCTAAGACCATCCATCTTCCTTCCAAAAGCCTCCTTGACTTCATATCACCTTTTATCTATACATACACAACACATACACCATAGGAGCTTATTCTTGAAGCTTTTTGTTGAACTTTCAACACTAATTTCAGAAACTTGAGGGTGTTGGAATCAAGTTTGTTAACCAAGAGCTCACCTCTATTTTCAAAAGGTATAATTTTGCACCTTCTTCTTTAACCTTTTTTTACTCTTTTCCTCTATTTTTCTTGTCTTTATATACTGATTTTCAGAGCTTAAAAAGGCTGGAAAACATGGTTTAGAAGTTCCAAACGTGGATGGGTTAGCCACCCCTTCTTAGTCTTACTTACTAGTTTTGTATCTCTTTGTTAATCCCTATCTTTTGTGCTCTTTTAACATGATTTTAGCCACTGTTTTTGGGCTGTTTTTGGATTGTTTTTGG
This sequence comes from Camellia japonica, assembly GCA_030407325.1. NCBI lineage: Eukaryota > Viridiplantae > Streptophyta > Magnoliopsida > Ericales > Theaceae > Camellia > Camellia japonica. Next base: position 138,633,855 of record JAPPVO010000019.1, read on the forward strand.
ACTATTTTCAGAGGCTAAAATATGTGATTTGAAGTTGTAAAAAGTGGAGGGGTTAGGCACCCTTCCTTAGGCTTGCTTACTAGCTTTGTTCTCTTTAATCTTTACTTACTTTTTCTAGCTTTTCAAACTATTTTCAGCTTGTTTTTGGGGCTATTTTGTCATTGTTTTTTTGGTTTTAGGGGCTTCTTAATTCATTTAATTCGTTTATGTTTTGAATACTTTGCTTGTTGTGTTGTAAGTCCTCATGGTTTCAGTTGTTTAGGCCTTAGACACCGCATCATTCGAGTTGATAGCTTTATTTATCTAGTTTTCATGTAAAGAGTCCCACTTTTGTAATAATCAATCTTGCATAATCAACTATGCACCCTCCCTCCTTTCTTGGTTTTCTTTGTTTGAGAGTTGTTTCAAGCGATTGATTGTTATTCAAGGCATGAGAAATAAACCTCTTATGCTCAATGGCTTAATCTCTTCGGAGGTTCATCGTCAAGGCATAGTCTCTCTTTCATGGTAAGGATTACTTCTCGTTTGGCATTTCTCTTCATTTAGTGGACTTAAATATCACTTTGGGACAAAATGATTAAGAATGGAAAGGTAAGTTGGAAAAGGCTAATAAAATTGACTTAAAATCAATTCAACCGACATAAGGAAGAGTAATCAAATTGGTTGGATTCGACTAGACGTTATGCCAAGTCTATTACATCAAGAGTCATCACATATTAATTTGTGATGTTTGATGATTCTTAGGGCGTGTCTACTTCCCTCCTTGAACTAACTTTATGGTAGGAGGGAGGGGTGGTATGTCTTTCATTACATTAATTAATTTTTTGTCCAAACTGTGTCCAAACCATCACGCAATCAACTTGCAACCATTGATGGTTTCAGAATCGAATCCACTCTTCTCTTGAGTTTCTCCATGATAAAGAAGAGCAGAAAGGACAAACATGGCTCAAAAAGGCTCTATCTACACTGTTTTCACCTCAGAGCACAAAAATATTTTTTTAGATGAAAATAGGGCATGGCTGGCCTTGTTTGGACCCGGATGGGCCTCATTGGGGGCTAATCGGGCTCCAATGTTTGGTAAGAAGAATACTTTTGGCAGAAATAGAGGGTAGTGGCTAAGGGTGAAACAAAGCGGACTTCTAGGGAGCAGATAGAGCAGTTTTTGAAAACTGTCTTCATCAACGTGCATACAATCATTGTGCTTATTGTCGTTCATTTTAATGTTGTAATATTATTGTTCATATTATTGTCATAATTATTGTTGTGATTATTATTGTAACAACCCCGACCTCTAAGTAACGTTAATTCATAATTAAATAAGCCTAATTAGTAATTAAAGTAAAATCCTGAATTAATTGCATGTGTGTGTTGCATTAATGTGCTTATATCTGTTTATCGTAGAAATATTTGTTTCTATTTCTGTTTCGTTCTACGAATTGAAAGCCCTATCAGCATCTGATTACGAAATTGACTTGATTTATGTATTATTTAGGATTTTTGGAAAATTATGGTAGGTTTAATTAAAATTCAGTTCGGAATGATTAAATTAGAATAATTTAATGTCCAATTGATTAGTTGATCAACAATTTAATTAAACCATTAGCCAAGCCTATATAAGGCTCCCATATGTATCTTCACTCATTCTTTTCTTCATCTTAACACATTTTTGAGCTCACACACACAAACCAAACGTGAGAGAGAAAGAGAAGAGAAGTTTGAGCTCAATTTAAGAAGATTGCTAGAGAACTTAGAGAATTTGGCTTGGAACTTCCAACAATTGATCATCTAGAGCATCATTGACAAGCCTAGGTAAGAATTCAACCTTTAAATTGTACAATTATGATGTGTAAGACATGAACGCTAGAGAATTATGATGGATAATGCAAGAATTAAGCTAAAAATGAAGAGAATTGAGCCATGTCATGCATGCATACATATATCATAGCATTTTGAGTTTAAATTCCACTCAAGTCATACATGCTTGTGTCCTTCTTGACTTGGTTTTGAGAATTCATCACATTTCTTACCATTTGACCTTAATTGATCATGTTTTGGAGAGTCTAAGTTCATAGCAATTCATGCATGTTATCTTCAAGTTATGTTCTTTGAGCTTCAAGCTTGGTTTTGTATAATTGACTTATCTTTGGGCCTTGATTTTGTGAATTGATTTTGAATTCAAGTTGTTTTGCATGTTCACACTAGTTTCCTTTAGTTTTTGGCTTAAAGGATCACGAATTTCAATTTAGAATTGAAGTTTTGAGCTTGGGAGCAAATTTGGAAATTCCAAAATTCTGCTCTTACGCTCAAGCGACCACTCTGAGTGTGCGCACTTCCGCTCAAGCGACCTAAAGTTGGCTCGAGCGTGAAATACATGCTCCCAGAAGTTTACCATTTTTGCAGACCGCTCGAGCGACAAGGGTTGCGCTTGAACGAGGGCCTGAGTCTCACGTTTGAGCGACCGTCGAGTGTGAAAACCACAACCAGTACTTTTGTAGAAGTTTACAAACCGCTCGAGTGACAGAAGTTGTGCTCGAGCGACCACCCATATTTTGCATGTCCGCTCAAGCAAAGAAAGTTGGGCTCGAGCGAGACCCCTGTTGTCAGCAATTTTTGTTAAGTGTTTCCAAGTACATTTTAGCATCCTCATTGCATCCTAGGCATTCCTAGGCCAAGGTTAAGATATAATAATGAGGATAAGAAGTAGAAACACACCAAGATAAGAAAGGATTAAGTTAATGATTCCGAGTGTGTAATTTAGTATATGTTTATTTTGTAACTGTGTAGGTCACGCGCCACAAGACATCTGATTTGCCTACTCTGTCTGTTTGTTTTGGAGCCAACTGTGAGTAATAACTTAGTAAAGCTATGTTCAACTCTAATTATTTTTTGTATGATGAAATAAGATATATTTCATGAAATGTTATGTTTTGTATGATGAATGATTGTCCAAATTCTAATAAGTATTCGGGGCTTAAGTAAGTTATTTGTTCCCGGTCTGGAGGTTCCTTTGTGGAACTGACAAGTTATCTGTACCCAGCCGAAGGTTCCTTTAAGGAACTGACAAGTTATCCATACTCGGTCTAGAGGTTCCTTTATGGAACTGACAAGTTATCCGTACCCGGTCGAGGTTCCTTTATGGAACTGATAAGTATGATCTTCGATGCTTCATATGTGATCTGTTAGTGCTAATGGATGTAAGATTGAGCATGCATTTTGATTTTTGTCATTGACTTGAACAAGAATATGAATATAAATCTATTTCTGATATGAACTCTGATTTATGAATATGTTATGGACATTATTCATCAAACCCTTTACTCTGTTATTATTCACTGGGCTTTCGCTCACCGTTTATATTATGTATGTAGGTAAGTAAGTAAGCGAGTGACCAGGTCTAAGTTGTTGCCTAGCGAGTTTTGGAGTCAACCAACCATCGTGCCTCCTAGGGAGGTTCCTGTGTATAGAAGTCGAGTTTTGTGGACTTTACTAAGTCATGCTTTATTTTTGTTTTTGTTACCTGTACATTGGGCTAAGTCCCTTTTGATGGTGCATATGGTGCTGTGAGACTTATGTGGATATGACATCATATATGTGTATTTTATATAAAGTTTTAAATTTCTGTCACATCAATGTCAACATAGCTCAATGGACCGCAACCCCTAAATATATGTTATTCTGTTAAGAGGTCGTGGGTAATCTGAGAATTACTGGCCGGTTACGACGCTAAACCTATAAGGGCTGGTTTGGGGTCACGACAATTATTGTTGTACTGATTGTTGTAATATTATATTGTTGTAATTATTGTTGTAATTATTATTGCTATAATATCCTTGTTGTAATAAATTAGATAGCTAGTTATTTATTTATTATTCATTCGGTCGGACTTGTAATAAGTAGTTTATTCAGACACTCATTTTGGACCCTACTGCGCGAGGACAAATATGTAATAATTGTGTATGTCTTCCAACCCCCATTTTTTTCTCCCTTTTATTTACCCGCTTATAATGGTAGCATCATATTTACTTAGCATCTTCCATGACTTGCATCTATTCGTCTTACACGCATAAGAGTTTGGCTCATCATTCTAATCAATGTTAATTTCAAATTCCTTATTCAAATACGTGCTTTGTCTCATGCCTTGGATTGACTCACATGCCATGCTAGTAGCCGAGCCTAGTAGTTGCATTTTGTATATGTTGCATTAGTCAATTACATATTAGAGCATGCATTTTTTTAATTGTTTTATTTCTTTTGGCTTGCCTCGGAGTACTAGGTGAGCATTTCTTACTTTAGCATATTGCATGAATGTTAGTGTTGTCATATCAAGCATGATTATCATGAGACTAAGTGCTTAGTTGATATACCTGTTTGAATGCCTATGGATGGAAGCTTTTTGCTTAAATTGGGATAATTTGATTAATGTATATATAAGATCATTTTTTCGAGTGGTACATATTCAAACACTTTTCAAAATGAACATGAAATCAAAACTTTCCAACTTTTGTGAATTAGTCTATACTTGTTTGACAATACATGGTAAAGATAGCATAATAACTGGAATAAGAGCATATAATGTAAATAAAAATTATATCATGATTGGTAGAGGCTGATCTTTGATCGGGTGAGTGGGGTGCTCAATTCATGACATACCTAAGTTCCCGAGTCAAGACACTTTGGTGATAACGGACTAATGGCCTTTAGCACGAGTCACGGGTTTCCTAAATTTCTCAAAAATATTTAGGTGGCGACTTTGAAATCTAGCATTACAGTCCATTTTTGGCATTTTGATTCATAATCGCTTTTCTAAAAGATTTGCCAGATTTGGACTCATTTGTGTTTATCTATTTTACATTGCACTTGTGATATCAGATTCAGAATCACAAGAGTCCGAACTGTAGAGCTATTGTATCTGAAAGGAGCACGAAAAAGCAAGCTACACCGAGGTTGTTCTGTATCATGTGTGGGCTTGAGGCCGTTCTGTGGACCCGGAGTCGTTCTGTAAATGTGATTAAAAGAAGAGTATGAACTTCGCTATTTGGTAAGCTACGAAAGGATCAATGAACAGTATTTGATACTAGGTGCTTTCGAAACGAGTTTAAATATGTCAAGATGCTTATATTGATTAAATAAGACATGAGGCTCATTCATTTAACTCCTTACATGGAGATTACTCATTGGGCTTCCAGCTCATTCTGTTTATTTATATGTATGTAGGTGAGCATCAGGGAATTCCACATTAGAGACTACATCGGAGTCTGTCTTTTGTAAAGCCACCCAAGTTGCACCTCTACATCGGGGCCCTAGTGTTGTTTTGGCCAAGCTAGAGAAGCTTGGGTTTTGTATAGTTTATGATGTTATAAGTTTTGCTTCTGGGTTATGTATATGTAATGAATGTGTGTAAATGTTATGGCATATGATATGAAGTGTGATGTGAGATATAATATGTATGTTTCTGATCTTGGCATGTATGTACAGCTCAATGGACACATTTCATAATTACTTCCACTACAGGCCCCCGTATATTTAAATATATTTTTATAATTCTGTTTGAGGCCGTAACTAATTTCATGATTACGGGCCGGTTATGTCCTAAACCTCTAGGGGCAGGTTTGGGTCATGACATTCAAATACAACCAACAACTCTAAACAACCAAACTCAACTATCAACAATATGATAAGGGTATAAAACAACAATTAAAGGTACGGAAAATTCGGGTCTAAGAGCATGGAAAGGGTCAGGTCTAAACTGGAACCGTTATAATATTGGTCCTGATTTTACTCCAAACCGAATCAACCCGGACCATGCTCACCCTTAATCATATCTCACATTAAAATTTCTCAAATGAAGCACACTCACATTTGAAAATGTAATAGGACAATAGTGCACACATTAGAATGATGTCTCATTATTGCATTTTAAGAGTGATTTATTTGACAAAAATTTAATAAGATAATAGTACATAAATGTCCCATTATCACATGTTAAGAAAAATGACACATTTGACAAAAGTTTAATAAGACTATAGTACACATATTAGAATAATGTCACATTGTCATATTTTAAAAATGACATATTTAACAAAAATTTAATAAGACAATAAGTGTACAAATGAATTATATCCACATTTGTTGTCTCTAGAGAATATAGTGAAAAGATCTCGTGATGTACCTTTTTAAATTCAATAGGAATTATTAGTATATAAGAAAATTCATGAGACTTTCCAGTATATACTTTTTTGGAATGAGACTTCTCAGTAAATTTCCTTAAAATTTTTAAAAATTCTTTTTTTTTGGTTGGGTAATTTTAAAAATTCTAAACATTGTAATTTTAAAGGGGAAATAACAAGGGAATCAAAAAAATAATAATAATTATCAATAAATAATAAACTTTATAAATATTAATAATTATAATTATAATTTTTTCAACCAATATCTAATAATTTTTAAAAGTTACCATAAGTGATAATTTTCTCAGTTTTAAACTCACAAATTCTGTACAGAGCTTAACACATTTCATATTATGGCTAAGGTAAATTACAAATATAACCCCTAAGGTTTCTTTAAAATACGAATTGTCCCTTGTGGTTAGAAAAAATACAAATATCCTATTGTCAGAATTTTTTATTTAACATAATTAATTGAAAAAATAAAATATCTATTGCTCTCCTATACAATAATAAAATTATCTAAATTTTTAATTGAAATAAATTTCTAATATCATTAAAATCTGTTAATTGATTTCATGATTTATTAATAAAATGACCATTTGTTATGAAATTATAATTTTAAAGGACGGGATGTAATTTTCAAAACTATAGGGACAAATCATATTTTAAGCAAATTTAACCAATTGTGTGAGAAAGACATTTATTGTGTTTATAGAGTATAATAGTTTGAGTGGTGTTTCTTTGTGAACCTGTCATGTTTTTGTGTTATGCAATGACCTATGAACACAGTGGGCTGGATGTACTACAAAATGGTAAGAGTATAAGATAATGTGTTACTTCGGTTCAGTTGACAGCTCAGATTTTGACATTCACTTCAAAAAAAAAAAAAAACTTGTTCTCATAGCTTTATTGTAGAGCTTGAATGTAGTACAAGTTATTGTTTAGGGGACACTATTTTCACACTTCATTTATAAAAGATTTAAAAGATGAAAACTCGTATTTTGATAAAGACATTATTCACAACAAAGTTGACAATGAAACTGTGAGTTTTTATGTTTAAAATCATTTTTTTAGCACTACTTTATTCAATAAATCAATATTGAATTAAATGACATAGTTCGATAGGTACCATTATGGGTGAGCATGGTTTGGTTTGGTTCAATTTTAAAGTAAATCAAGATCAAATCACTACCCAATTCCATAATTTTTTAAACTAAATTGAACTATAAAAATTTTGGAAACAAACCAAATTTAACCATAAAAAAGCAGTTTGATTTGGTTTGAAATTAAAATTTTTATAAACCTTGTTATCGTTTACAATGATCACAACATGCTTAAACATTAAATAATATACTATGATTTTATAAACAAAAACTTGTAGAACAAATTGCGAACAAAATATAAAATTTTGTAAACTTATGAACCACGTTGAATTTGTTAGGATATTTTCAATAAAAACAATAATATTATTAATAAAATGATATATTTGTAATACTTGTGTATAGATTGAGGAAATTATAATTTTTTAAGTGTGTGAACTAAGAAGGATGTGCACTGATAGTAAATGGTGTGTAAAAATAAAATTTCCCATTATTTGTGTGGCAGTAATTAAGTTAGCATCGATAATTAATTTTAATAGCAATGATTAATTTAGGAGTGTCAATTTCTATTTTTTTTTTTTTTTAGATAGGACCAATTTCTATTTGATTACTACTATTGTATAGTGATGATGCAGTTCGTTCCCGGTGGATGGACTGGACCAATCCAAGCTCCTCTAGTCAACGTCCGAGTGGCGAAGCCCACCAGATGACCTGCAAATAAGTCCAATGGGGAACGGGGTAGTCCCCCAGCGAACCCTCAGATGGGCAAGTTAGCAAATAGGAATGGGGATGAAGTATGTAGAGAGGGATTAGAGATAGAAAAGCTTAACCTTCTTCTTGTCTTCCATGCTTGCTTATATCCTTTGGTAATCATTTCACTGTCCCTTCCGACGTGCCCCTCACGCCGAAAGTCTGTGTTGTAGCTTGTCTTGTACAGGGTAAGGTGGCGCTGTTCCGACGGGGACGTGTTGTCGTAATAAATGCTGTGATGGGCTGCATTAATGGTGATGTATTGTGGCAATAACTTTGCAGATCTTTGTCTGCTGACGTGTCCTGTTCTGCACCTGCCATGTGTCAGAGTATCATTGGCCTTCCCTGCTTAGTTGGCCTCCAGCTGTCCTCGGTTTTACTACCCGGGTTATGCAATGGAGTCTAAATGGTGGGCTTGGGTTTGTTCACTGTGGGCTGTGGTCCTTGTGGGCCTATCCATGTTAGTAGTCTCCCATTCCCGAGTGCAGCTTCAGTCCAACGAAGGGAATAGTAATGAGGAAGATGAGTCCGACCGGCAGGGAGAGGTCGACCGCGAGGGTGCCGAGCAGAGGAGTCCGACCGTGAGGGTGGCCGAGCGGGAGAGGCCGATCGTGGGAGTGGCCGAGCGGGAGGGGCCGACCGTGGGGTTGGCCGAGCGGGAGGGGCCGACCGTAAGGGTGGCCGAGCGGGAGAGGCCGACCGTGAGGGTGGCCGAGCGGGAGGGCCGACCGCGCGGAGTGCCGACCGTGAGAGGAGCCGAGTGGGCGGGCCGACCGTGCGGAGTGCCGACCGCGAAGGGAGTCGAGTGGGAGGGCCGACCGCGTGAAGGACGAGCGGAGGGGCGCGGGGCTCAAGAGGCGGCGTGTGTAATGAGGATTTGAAGTGGGAAAGACAGGGGAAGTTGTTGGGGCAGTGCATCGCGGCCATACACGTGGCGCTATCGTGGAGGGTAAGTGAGGCGTTGGAGCAAAAATGAAACGATAGGTCATTATAGGTTTGAAAAGACAGTTGTGGCGGATGATTTGAAAAGTTTTCAAACTGGCGAACATTAATTGGGATCCTTGGAATACGGGTAAACCGTGGGCTTTTGGTATTATTCGATTCACCTATTGCTTTACAAAAACTCAAAACCTTCGAAGTATCAGTTCCTTTGTAACTTTCTTGCACCTGTATCAGAAGCAATACGCAGACACGCCATAGACATGGCTCAGGAAGAGGCTGCGATTTTCATAGTGGACCCACTTGGGGATGACGACGCGGAGGATCTAGCGGCGCAGTACAGGTCAGGGAGGGTGGAGGAAACAGTGATGCGATCCCATGGTTCCACCGTGATAGCTGCGCCACAACCAATCAGCCAGGTGGAACCAGATCACTGGCATTCGAAGGCTGACAGGTCCATTATTACTGCGGCGGAGTTGGAGGCCATCCGCGAAAGGTACCAGATTCCGGTGGAGGTGGAGTTGGTGCTGCCAACATCAACGGAGAGGCCGTCTGATGCCAGGCCAGGGGAGTTCTCCCTCTATGAGGAGGCGCTGAAGGGTGGGCTGAGATTGCCACTGCCGCAAATCGTGGTGGATGTGCTCAACCGCTTGGAGGTAGCGCCAGGGCAGCTAATGCCCAATGCGTGGAAAATTTTGTTATCTTGCGCAAGTGCATAGCCGAAGGCAACAGAAGGGCAGGCCATGACAGTAGATGAGTTCTTCTGCTGCTACAAAGCTTCAGGGCAGCAGGAGACTTGGGTAACTCTACAAGCCGCGGCGGGGAAGGGCATGGTGGCAGGGTTGCCGACTTCGATCAAAGGTTGGAGACCCCGATGGTTCTACGTGTCCAATTTGGGAGGTGCTGGTGTGCGCACGATATGGAAAATGCCAACCAGATCTATGGAGCTAAAGTTGGGTGTGGCGGCGGAGGAGAGGGTAAAGAAGTGAAAGAGTGGAGAGAGAGGGAGAAGGTCAAGTGGGACGAGCTTGTCCAGCCGTCGGCACTGTTTCAGGCGGGTCTGGGTCCACAACCGATCGGGGGGACCTCGATCGGTCGGAGTTGGAGACCAGAAGAAGAGCACAAGAGGCAGAAGATCAAGCCATCTTGGTGAGGGCCCAGAAGTTCAAAGAGTCGCAAGCCGACCGACCGCCCCCACCAGTTGCGAGGGAGAGGATTCGACCTCGTCCCAAACCCTTAGGAGAGAAGAACTTGGGCGAGTTTGTGCCACGACCGCTGCCAAAAGACCCTTTAAAGGAGAGGTCGTTGAAGGAGATGGAGGCCTTGGGCGTAGGGAAGAAAAAGAAGAGATTGAGGCGGAGTGAGGGAGAGCCAACCCAGAAGAGGAGAAAGGAGGTGAGGGTGGAAGAGGCCAGTCTGGCCGAGCAGACGGAGAGTGGGGAGGTGGGGGAGACCCTAAAAATAGTAGTCATCCCAACTGAGGTGGAGACCCCTATGGGCAAGGATACCTTAGAGGTGGCGGTGATCAGCCCAACAGTGGAGGTTGTGAAGAGGGCCCCACAGTGCAAGTAGGAGTTGGGGCGACTGGGGTTGGGCCAAGTAGGGGGGAGCAGATCCAAAAGGGCCCTGCACCCCAGGAACGAGGAGTTGGTCGGGGTGCAGCCATTTATCACGCGCGTGCTGTGGCTGGAAGGCTGGAGGGAGAAGAAGGCCCAGCCAGGGCGGGGGCAGACCGCCTAGTGAAGATCGTGGAGGAGACAGCCCTGCGCTCGGCCTCTGGATTCAACGAGGCTGACCTGTTCAGGGGGTTATGCTCCGCCCAAATGGAGGTAACTACCCTAGCAGGGGCCCTGCTGAGGAAGGCTGGGGCTGCCAAGCTGAAGACTGAAGAGGCCAAGGCGGAGCTGGCCAAGTTGAAGAAGGAGAGTGCTGAGTGGGAGACTGCCCACACTGAACTGCAAACAGTCAAGGTGGATCTGGAGAACACACGTCGCCAGGTGGTGTCGCTGGAGTTCCAACTTTCTGGAGAGCAGAAGAAGGTGGAGGAAGCCCAAAGAGCTTGCACCGTTGCGGTCGATCGGCATGAGGAGGCCATGAGCAATAATGAAGAGCTCGTTAGGCAGAAAGATGAGGCGGATGGTAGGGTGGATGCTCTACAGAAAGAGTTGGAGAGCGAGCGGTCGAAGGCAGAGGGGGAGAAGGAGAAGTATCAGAAGGAGGTGGATGCAGAGAGGGGGAGAGCGTCTGCCGAAAGGTCAACTCTGCAGAAGGAGTTCGAAACAGAGAGGGCGAAGTTGATTGTTGAGGGACAGGCCTTGAAGAGGGAGTTGGAGGCTGAGAGGGCCAAGGCTGTAGCTGAAAAAGCGACCTTGATGAAGGAGCTGGATGAGGAGAAGACGAAGGCGGTCTCGGAGAGGGCAGCCTACCCTGATCTGTGCATCGCAGTGGTGGAGCAGTTCAAGGGATCTCTAGAATTTCAGATAGCTGTTGACGTTGCAGTGGCCAGCAACTTAGCAAGGGAGGAATCTGGGGGGGCTGGCCCATCCAAGACGACTGCTGGGGAAAGAACTGAGTCTGAAGTCATTGCAAGCTTCCAGCAGTCGGACTTCTACAAACACGAAATGGCAGAGTACTGGGACAGTGGGTGGAAAATGTTCAAACGGAGGGCTGAAGAGCTGTTCCCAGAACTCGACCTTAGTAGTGTGACGATTGGGGAAGAAGATGTGGCCCAGACCCCCCTGGATGAGGGCGTTGAAGAAGAAGATCTGGTCTCCAGCGAGGATGAGGAGTGAACTGCAGTAGTATTTTGGTTTTGTCTTTGTGTACACATTGTAATTATTTTGTTTTGTTTTTGTTTTTGTAAGTACTGTAGTGGACTGATGTACACATTTTTGAATGAATAAAAATTGCCTTTGAGTGTCTATGATTCGATTGTGTTTGCATATGTATAAGGCAGTGTGAATGAAATTTGGGAATGGCGTAAAAATTTAATATTGAACAAAGTTAAAAACTGTCTGATGCATAGTAGAACTGAACTTGTCTAAAAACTTAAAAACTCAATGCAGAGCCAGATTGGAGTGGTATGAAAATTTAGTGAAGTTCAAAGTGGTGTTGAAATAGGACTTGTATAAAAATGCAATGCAAAGTAAAGTAAAAGACTCCTTAATACTTGCAATTGAATACGTATGGATGAAGGATCCATGGATGAAGATAGAAAAGTAGGTTCCAAGTCGATGGGAGAAATAAGCTAGATGGTGAGGGAGATGATCTGGTTAGTAAATGAAATACGTGAGAACACCTTTGAAATTTGACTAAGTAAGAAGGTGGTTCTGGAATTGTGACTAAGCGTTAGAGCCAGATTGGAGTGTCCTACATTATGAAATTTCATTCATAGGATGATTCCAGTGTGGACCTGGAATGAGAGTTGCAAGTAACTTGCTCTGTTCCAGCAATGGTGGCACTCAGTCTAGTTGAGGCTTTGAGGGCTCAGTCTGGCTGATGCTTTGAGTGCTCAGTCTGGCTGAGGCTTTTAGTGCTCGGTCTGGACGAGGCTTTGAGTACTCAGACTGGCCGAGGCTTTGGAAGTGCTCAGTCTGGCTGAGGCCTTGAGTGCTCGGTCTGGCCGAGGCTTTAAGTGCTCAGTCTGGCTGAGGCTTTTAGTGCTCGGTCTGGACGAGGCTTTGAGTGCTCAGTCTGGCTGAGGCTTTGGAGTGCTCAGTCTGGCTGAGGCTTTTGATGAGTGCTGCAAGCAAAAATTTGATTGGGACGACAAAGATAGCTGGGAGACAAAACTGTTGTTATGAGAAATGTAGTACAATGATCAAGAATTACATCATGCGTCAAAATGAAAGTACAACAATTGAGCAATACAAAAGTAACAGCTTATTGAAAGTAGCGTTTCAAGTGTTCAGCGTTCCATGGGTGGGGAAGGTCGCGACCCTCCATATCTTGAAGTCGGTAAGTGCCTGGACGCGGTCTGGCTTTCACAATATAGGGTCCCTCCCATTTGGCGGCCAATTTACCCTCAGTCGGATTCTTGGTGGCAAGGGTTGCTTCTCTCAACACTAAGTCCCCCACAGCAAATTCCCTTGGTCGGACCTTGCGATTGTAATGTGTTCTCATTTTTTGTTGGTATGAGGCTAATCTGACCGCAGTGGTCTCCCTGAGTTCTTCAATCAGGTCTAGGTCCGCGCGACGGAGCTCTTCAGTCAGTGTTGGGTCGGGATGTAGAACCCTGGGGGTTGGCAGACCGACTTCTACTGGGATGACCGCCTCAGCGCCGTATGTTAGGCGGAAAGGGGTTTCCCCGGTAGGAGTCCGAGCTGTGGTTCGGTAGGCCCAGAGTACATTTGGTAGTTCCTCAGCCCAGAGTCCCTTAGCAGCCTCCAGCTTAGCCTTGATGATCTTCAAAAGAGACCGATTGGTGACCTCAACCTGGCCATTGGCTTGGGGATGACCGGGGGAGGAGAAACATGGTTGAATCTGGAGATCTGCACAGAACTTTCTGTACTTAGCGTTGTCGAATTGCTTGCCGTTGTCTGACACAATGGCCTGAGGGATGCCAAACCTGCAAACGATGGATTGCCAGATGAACTTGGTGGTGTTCCGCTCGGTAATGGTGGCTAAGGGTTCAGCCTCTACCCACTTGGTGAAGTAGTCAATGGCGACGACTGCGAACTTGGTCTGGCCTCGGCCAGTGGGAAGTGGACCGATCAGGTCGATCCCCCATTTGGCGAATGGATAGGGGCTGCAAAGTGTGATCAACTCTGTAGGCGGCGCATGGGGGATGTTGGCAAAGCGCTGACACTTATCGCACTTGAGGACAAAATCAGTCGCGTCTTGATTAAGAGTTGGCCAAAAGTAACCAGTACGGAGTATTTTGTGTGCTAGGGACCTGCCGCCCGAGTGGTTGCCACAAATTCCCTCATGGATTTCCTGCATGACGTAGGTTGCTTGCGTGGAGTTGAGGCATCGCAGGTATGGTCGTGAAAAACCACGTTTGTACAGGATGCCATCATTGAGAAGATAATTGGACGACCGAGCCCTTACTTTGGCGGCCTGCTGTTTATCTTCTGGGAGGGCCCCTGTCGTCAGAAATAGGATGATGTCGGACGCCCAAGGGATGGGTTCAATCTGGAGGAACTGTACTTCGTGCAGGTCGGGTGTGATGGCAGGATGAGTTAGGTATTCGAGGCGGACTCCGTGGCTGAGGTCAGACTGGTCGGCAGAGGCCAACTGAGCCATCTCATCTGCTTTGGAATTTTCTGCCCGAGGTATGTGTTTGATCTGGAAAGTATTGAAGAGGCGAACAAGGGGGAGTGCCATGTCCCTGTAAGCCCGCATTGTGCCATCCTTGGCATCGAATTCCCCCGTGATCTGACCGACGATGAGCTGGGAGTCACTGAAGACGCGGATGTGGCTAACACCAATGTCTTTGGCCAGGCGGAGGCCTGCTATCAACGCTTCATATTCGGCCTCATTATTGCTGGCCTCAAACAAGAGACGGAGAGCGCATTTGAAGTAACCACCCTCAGGGGAGGTGAGGATGAGGCCCGCCCCACTACCTTCCCTCCGAGATGAGCCGTCGACGTTGAGAGTCCAAGAATGGGGGTCTTCTGGTTCAGTAAGGGTTGGTGGAGGTGGAGGAGTAGTGGTTGGGGTGGTGTTGGTGAATTCCAGGATGAAGTCGGCTACAGCTTGCCCCTTGATTGCTGTGCGAGGGCGGTAGGAGATGTCAAACTGGCTGAGTTCCACTGACCATTGCATAAGTCGGCCAGAAAGCTCTGGCTGCTGGATGATCTTCTTCAGGGGTTGGTCGGTGAGGACCACTATGGAATGGGCCTGGAAGTAAGGACGAAGTCGTCTGGAGGCGGTGACCAAGGCCAGGGAGAGTTTTTCCAGCAGTGGATAATTCTGCTCTGCCCCCCTGAGGGCTCGGCTGATGTAGTAGACTGGCCGCTGGACTGAGCCGTCTTCCCTGATGAGAGCTGCACTGACGGCGGTGTTCGATACTGCTAAGTAGAGGAAGAGGGGCTCGCCTGTGATTGCTTGTGAAAGGAGGGGGGGATTGGCCATACATTGCTTTAACTGCTGAAAGGCCTCTTCGGATTCAGTTGTCCATTCAAAAGTCTGCCGGAGGACTTTGAAGAACGGTAGGCACTTATCTGTTGCGCGGGAAATGAAGCGGTTGAGAGCCGCCACTCTGCCAGTGAGTCTTTGAACTTCTTTGACAGTTTTGGGTGACTGCATCTCAATCAAGGCCTTGATTTTCTCAGGGTTGGCTTCGATGCCGCGCTGACTAACCATAAAACCCAAGAACTTTCCAGATCCTACGCCGAAGGCGCACTTCTCGGGGTTGAGCTTCATCTGATACTTGCGAAGGGTGGCAAAGGTCTCCCGTAGGTCGGTCAGATGGTCAGTGGAAAGTTTGCTCTTGACTAGCATGTCGTCCACATATACTTCCATGTTCCGACCGATCTGATCGTGGAAAACAGCATTGACTAACCGTTGATAGGTGGCCCCAGCATTCTTTAGTCCGAACGGCATCACACAGTAGTGGTAGGTACCTCGGTCGGTAATGAAGGATGTGTGTTCTCGATCGGACGGGTGCATCATGATTTGGTTGTACCCAGAGAAAGCATCCATGAAGCTGAGCATTTGGTGACCGGCCGTGGCGTCGACCAGCAGATCAATGCGGGGGAGTGGATAGCTATCTTTGGGGCAAGCTCGGTTTAGGTCGGAGTAATCGACGCAGAGTCGCCACTTGCCATTGTTCTTGCGGACCAGAACCACATTGGACAGCCACTTAGGATAGTCCACATTTCGGATGAACTGAGCCTCAAGGAGTTTGTCAACTTCTGCGGCTATGAGATTGTTGCGCTCTGGGTGGAAAATACGCTGTTTTTGTCTGTAAGGTCGGAAATGAGGTTCGATGCTGAGGCGGTGGGTTATGAAGGCGGGGTCAATGCCTGGCATGTCTGAATGGGTCCAAGCAAAGACGTCATTGTGCTCGGTCAAAAGGGCCGTGAGATCGGATTTCGCTTGGGGGGATAGCTGGCTGCCGATCTTGGCAGTTTTCGTTGGGTTAGTGGGGGTCGATGGGAACCTCAATGAGCTCCTCAACAGGTTCTCCTCTGATCAGCTCATCTTCATCTCGGACATCGAGTCCTTCGATAATCATGGCCTCCTTCAGCTTGACTTCTTTAAGTGAAGCAACATAACACTCCCTGGCCACGGTCTGCTCTCCTCTGACAGTGCCGACCCCGAGGTCGGTGGGAAACTTGAGGGCAAGATGATAGGTGGATGTAATGGCTTGGAAAGCGTTTAAGGCGGTGCGGCCAAGGATGATGTTGTAGGCAGATGGGCAATCGACCACAAGGAAGGTGAGCAACTTCGTGGCCTGCCGTGGGTATTCACCAATAGAGATGGGAAGGTCAATGGAACCAATGGAGGTTACACGGTCACCAGTGAAGCCGACCAGGGGGGTTTGGAGTGGAGACAAGCTTTCTTCCCCAATCTTGAGCTGGCGAAAGCAGTTGAGGAAGATGATGTCTGAAGAGCTGCCGTTGTCGATGAGAACTCGTCTGACCTTGTAGTTGGAGAGGATGGCCGAAATGACAAGGGGGTCATCATGTGGGTAATGGATGCCTGTGCAGTCGGCGTCCGTAAAAGTGATGGGCTCTGTCCACTGTTTGGGCTGTTTGGAGGGTCGGTCTACAGTAGCGACTGCCTTGTCTGAGCCCTGCCGTATTTTTCTCAGTTCCGCCCTCTGAGCCGAACGGGATGGTCCTCCGCAGGCGAGGCCACCTGAAATAACTCTGATTTCACCAACAGGCGGGGGTGGGTTACCTGGTGGCCGAGGCTGTTGTGGAGGTCGGTCATGGCCTGGATTTGGTTGAGCCGGCCGCCGCGGTGGGGTGTGCCGGCGATTGTCTCTGTGGGGTTCGGTTTTTGGCCGTTGCTGAGGGCGGGAGTCGGTGAATCGGCTTAGGCGCCCCTGGCGAATGAGGGTCTCCACCTGATCCCTGAGGTTGATGCAATCATCAGTGTTATGGCCATGGTCCTGATGGAAACGGCAATATTTGGACTGGTCTTTCCGGTTGGAAGGGTTCCGTGGAGGGGGAGGCCATTTGAGGGGGTAGTCCCGTTGGATCTGGTTGAGGACATGTTCCATGGGAGAGTTGAGGGGTGTATATCGCTCGAACCGACCGGGCGGTCGGACTGGTGCCGTCCGGTCTGCACGAGGGGGTCGGTCTGTATAGTGGGGTGTTTGGCTATGATACTGGGTGTTTTTGGGTTCAGAGTCTTTTCTCTTCTCTCTTGGGGTCAGGTTTTTAGCTGTTGGATCCTGCCGAGCGGCGAGTGAGTCCTCGGCATTCATGTATTTTTGGGCTTTGGAGAGTAGGACGGCCATTGAGGTCGGGGGGTTTTTAGAGAGGGAGAAAAGGAAATCAGACGACCGCAGACCGGCCATGAAAGCTGTGAGGATGACCTTGTCGTCATTTTCTGCAACTTGCAGGGCTTCGGTGTTGAAGCGAGTAACGAAGCTGCGGAGTGATTCCCCTCGGTCTGACGAATGTTGAGAAGTTGGGTTGCCGGGCGTCGCTGGCGCTGGGCTCCGATAAAGTGGCTCAGGAAAGAGTCACTGAGATGTTGAAAGGTGGATACAGAGTCTGGTGGTAACTGGCTGAACCACAGCCGAGCTGACCCCTTCAGTGTCACGGGAAAAGCTCGGCACATAATCTCGTCTGGGAAAGCATGGAGAATCATGAGGGTGCGGTAGGTCTCCAGATGGTCGACTGGGTCTGTCGTACCGTCAAAGGAGTCGATGGAGGGCATTTTGAACTTGGGGGGCAAAGGTTTGTCTCGGATGGAGGCAACAAACGGTGAGGTGGCTGTAGTGGAAGGCTTATGCTGGATATTCTGCATGACCCCTTGGAGCTGAAGTTTCATGGCTCGGAGTTCAGCGTCCCAAAGGGGAATGTTGTCACCACCAGAGGGAGACAGGTGTTGGATGCTGCTGGCCTCTCCCTCGGGGGCTGGTGCTATGACCGATGGGTGTGGGGGTGGAGGTGGTGGATTTATATGTGGGTGAGGAGGCTGCAAACCCCCCGAGTTGAGAGGGTTGGGTTGTGGGACAGTATGGCCCGGAGTTTGTTCCGGATGGGGTGGAATATCTGGAGGTGGCGGTGGAGGAATAGGGAGGTTTCTTTGTAGAAGAGCATTGATCAGGGCCTGGTTTTGTTCGGCCATGCGGTTGATGCTGTTGGTAAGCTCTATGAAGTACTGTGGTGGGTTGTTTGGATTGGGAGGGTCGGTTTGGTGGTCGGTAGCATTATGGTGGGAAGCCATGGATCTGGTCGTGACTATACACTTGACGAGTGAGGTGAAAAGGTTACTGGAACAGGGTCTTCGGCGGCAATGAACACAACTGGCGCACGGACAAACCAGTTCCCACAGACGGCGCCAACTGATGATGCAGTTCGTTCCCGGTGGATGGACTGGACCAATCCAAGCTCCTCTAGTCCACGTCCGAGTGGCGAAGCCCACCAGATGACCTGCAAATAAGTCCAATGGGGAACGGGGTAGTCCCCCAGCGAACCCTCCGACGAGCAAGTTAGCAAATAGGAATGGGGATGAAGTATGTAGAGAGGGATTAGAGATAGAAAAGCTTAACCTTCTTCTTGTCTTCCATGCTTGCTTATATCCTTTGGTAATCATTTCACTGTCCCTTCCGACGTACCCCTCACGCCGAAAGTCTGTGTTGTAGCTTGTCTTGTACAGGGTAAGGTGGCGCTGTTCCGACGGGGAGGTGTTGTCGTAATAAATGCTGTGATGGGCTGCATTAATGGTGATGTATTGTGGCAATAACTTTGCAAATCTTTGTCTACTGACGTGTCCTGTTCTGCACCTGCCATGTGTCCGAGTATCATTGGCCTTCCCTGCTTAGCCTCCAGCTGTCCTCGGTTTTACTACCCGGGTTATGCAATGGAGTCTAAATGGTGGGCTTGAGTTTGTTCACTGTGGGCTGTGGTCCTTGTGGGCCTATCCATGTCATATAGTATCTTAGATTTTACACTCCAATTTTTTCATTTTTAATTTGTTGAATTGTTAAAAGATTAAAAAGAATTGTAATTTTTTACATTTCACTGTTATTAAAAGGTTAATATTGCTAATTTATATTAGTTGTAACTTTTATAACTATAAATATTATAAGGCTATTTATATATATATATATCACCAAAACATTATGATGTTTATTACATCATTTAAGAGTTTTGAAATAATCATGAGAATTTATCATTATTTGAATTTAGAAAGAATCATTACAAGCTTCTAAATAATGTAATGGAGATCTTTCATTATAATTTTGGAATGATTATACTATAACTATTCACTTCTAGTTTTCTATTTAGCCTGATTAGTTCCATTATTTAATAAATAATATAGATCCTATAAATACATATGACTTTAATTGCATCAATATACTTAAGAAGTGGAATAAAGTGGTGAAAAAAAATAGTGATAAATAGCATTTCTCTAAACTTTATATTGAAATACTGTCATTAAATTGGATTATGTAATTTGCATTACTTAAAAATCAATTTCCAAACAAAACCAGTGAATGCCCCATATTATTCTAAGATTTCAGGAAGTGAATCTGGAGTTGTTATTGTGAATTTGAGAGTGAAAAAATGTGATTTGCTGGGCTAACGATCGATCATCTCCAATGTACTAGGCATATAATACTTGTTAGTTAAAATGCCTAGTGTGATTCACTTTTTTCAATTCCAATGCACTAGGCATATGATTAGGCATTTTGGCTCAACTCATATTCACTAGCTACATGTAGCTAGCCTTCAACGTTAGGCAAAATGTATTCAATCATTAGGATCATTTCCCTCCATCTTTGTTGTTGACGTGATATTCTATAAAATTAATAGTATTTGGATAAATAGCTAAAATAAAGAGCATGGTTGGAGTAAAAATATAAAACAGTTGATAGGCAAAATAAAATATATACTTTATAGTAATATTTAGATAGGTAAAATGCCTACTACCGTTGGAGATGCTCTTATTCTAAGATTTCAGGAAGTGAATCTGGAGTTGTTATTGTGAATTTGAGAGTGAAAAAATGTGATTTGCTGGTTGACGATCGATCATAGCTCTTGGGGAAATCAATCACCTCACTTGAATTGATTTTGTATTTCATCTAGTGGTTAGTGATTGCTAAACGATCGATCACCAATCAATCTCTTCACCAAGTTAGATTCACATTTTTCATGCAGTAGCTAGTAATCGCTAAGCTATCGATATTCTTTAATGCAATCAATCGCTTTGATGTAGATATTTCAAATATACATTTTTGTATCTTCTTTCTCTCATTATTCTTTCTTCCTTCATATTTTCTCTATCATTTATCTCTATCATCCATTAATACTACCTTAAAGCTTAGATTTGTCCTACTTAGAGTGAGAGTTGATCTTCAACTCAAGTTTTAACGTTGTAGAGTTTGGTGAGGGTTTCGTATCTATTGGGGTCGATTTTTATTTTCCCTACTTTCAAGTTTTTGGGTTTCTCTTCTTCTCTATTTGAGGTAGGCATTTCTTTTATCTATGTAATATGAGTCTCTAGATGAATGTGTGGTATCTTTTCTTTTCATTATTTTGAGAAATTTGTAGAGATTTAGAAAGCATATTTGGTAGAGACTGAGTGTTTAAATAATGTTGGCCATTTCTCTATATTTTCACTATCAAATTTATTTTCTTTATATTTAATAGCACGATGATGCTTTAAACTGAGAAAGTCCCAAAATTTTTAAAATCTTAATTTGAGAAGCTATTTATTATTGTTGAATTTGTCTATACACTTGAAATTGATATTGAAATATTGAATTGTGGCTCACTATCTATTCTATAGATTGTAAATTATTGAGAATTTGTGGAGAATTGCATTGTTGTAGAAATCACCAACTTAGGTTGAATTGAAACTTATCTTTTGTAAATTGAATCGTTGAATTCTTGAAATGTGATGAATGGTAGAGTTATTGAAGAACACTGTAACACCCTGAAATAAAAGACAATAAATCATCCACCATATCCATTAAATAACAATACATGAATAAGTAATTACCTCCTAATAGTTCCAATGATTGTACAAAAGGGTAACATATGTAGGTACACATTCACAAGCCTTACCCTAAATCTATAGCATATAGTACATAATCGAGAAGTAGAATGAGAATTGAACAAATAAGAAATGCCCTAAAGGCTTACAACTTTCCAAGACAGTGCTTGGTTACAACAAAATGGATTTAAATCCAATACAGTTAAAGCCCTAGGCTTGTACAAAACAAATACAACAAAATAAACAAAATGAAGCTCTTGCTTCTAAGTCCTCCCAAGCTATTGCCTTAGCGGGGGGCATATCATCAGCACCTAAAATGGTTTTCCCACATAGGGTGAGCCAAAAGCCCAGTAGAAATAATCCAACACAATATATAAATCTTAACAAAGATATAAGAGTGAAATGCATATACAATGCTCGTGTCAAAACATTTTATATCTTTTTCCAAAACCTTGTAATGACAGTTTAATACCAATTCATAAATCACATCATTTACAATAGAGAACAGGGCAGTGAATCACACTTTGAGAATCTCAAAACCATTTTAACCTTTCATGGAAATTTCGTCTGTAGGAAATCGTAAACTGGCACTTATGTAAACGTAGGCTCTACAAGCATTACTATTGCCATTTCACGAAAATTCCATCCGCGGGATCGACACCCATGTATACGCACAGTTTTTAGGACTTTTACCATGGATACTCAGGCCAACTTATTTCAACGAGACAATACATACTTTCTAGATTATCCCATTTTTCTCAAAACGATAAACATTTCTAATGTATAAGTGTGAGATAATGCTCAATGCAAATGAACGAGAAAATAGTTTCAATTCTCCTAATTCTCATGCAATTTCTACAACAATCATTGATATCCTCTACTGATAGCCCAAAACAGATATTTCTAAACAGATAAACAATTGCCAATAAAGATAAACTTTCAAAATCTCAAGATGTGAGTGATAATACATATCCAACTCCACCATCTTCATCAATATCAACCCAATTTCACATTTCCAACATCAATTCCATTATTTATACAAAATCAACATTATATATATATATATATATATATATTTAAAACCCAAGTTTCCTTCAAAAACAAAATCCAAGTTTCAAAACCAACCATTCTATCACAACTCAACCTCATTTCAAATCCCACAATCATTTTTAAGAATCCATTTGCAAACTCCTCTTGTCATTTTAACCCAAAATCCTATATTTGTCCAAAAATCCTCAAATCCCAATATTGTTTTAGGAATAACAAATACCTAAGTTAAAAATCATAAAAGAGTGTGAAAAATCCTTACCTTAAGCTTAGAAGACGATAAAGAATGGAGATACTTCAAGAATGCCGAAACCCAACTTTGTTCAAATCAAAAGGAAATCTACGGCGTGCTTTACCTTTTTAACAATGGGACACGGGTGAGGAACTCGACGGATCTAGGTGTATTTGTAGAGGGGAGTAGAGTTTTAGAGAGAGAAGGAGGGTGTAGATCTAGGATTTTTAGAATGTTTAGAAAAAGAGAAATGAAAAAGTGATTCAAAAGTGGCTTCTTACGAACTGATATACGCACAGATTGCTCGAGTGTAAGAAGTGACCGCTCGAGCGAAGAATACAAACTCCCAAAAGTTTTACAGACAGACAACCATTGCTCAAGCTCAAAAAGGACCGCTCGAGCCAACACCACTCGAGCGTAAGAATGACTACTCGAGTGAGGGATGCCAACTCCCAATAGTTTTGTAGGCTTGTAAAAGTACTGAGAGTTTTCAAAGACCGCTCAAGCGCAAGAAATGTCGTTTGAGCATAGAAACAAAATTTCGGGTAACAACAGTTTAAAAAATAAGCTATCAACCTGTTCCAAATGCAACCAACACATCCCAATAGCCAAACTCAAAGAGAAATAAGCGGAAACAAGACATGAACAACTATATAAGACAATGAAACGTGGATCCAAAACATCTAATGGGTCGGGTCTAAACCAGAGTCACTATAACCTCCCCCCTTAAGGAATTTCGTCCCCGAAATTTGAAACCAAACATTAAAACCTTATTCTGGACACCCCATTTTTTGCTGCCCGCAAGGCTCAAGGGTTTTGTCCAGTACACTCGATGATGAAAGTGGTGTTGTGTGTGGTTTGAGGTCTCGACGATGGGGCCATGTTTTAAGCTCTGAAACAATACCAAACCTCCCATATTCCCACTGATAATGCCCAAGAAATCCATTTTTACACATTGTGTCACCCTATGCTGAGGCTGAAATAGAAAAACAGGGGAACACATTGACGCCTGACCGTGCCTCAATGAGAGCCGGCCGTGGCTATTGAGGGTCGGCCGTGTCTTAGTAGCGAGAAACACTGTTTTGGGCGGGAGGTTGCCAACTGTCCATTTTTTAAGATATTTATGGCCCCTCTTGCTCAAATTCTATAAAAACGACCATATATCTCTGTTTTGAGGGTTAAAGAATTTCTGCAAAGCCTCTACACCACCTTGAGAGATCCCTCTTCTCCTTCTTCTTGTGCAAGCAACACTTTGAGCAAACCTATCACATTGAACCTATATCCATACACCATCTACACCTTCACACTTTAGTCTAGGAACCTTAGTTGAGCCTTGAACACCTCAATTCAAGCTTGAGAGTGTGGTGAGACTTAGGTTGATTCACAAACAAAGAGCTACCTTTGTCAAGAGGTATAAGCTTGTCATCCTCTCTTTTATCTCTTGTTCTTGTAGTTCTATGTTGGTTTGATTCTATTCCAAGTGTTTGAGTTTGGGTTTGGTGAGCTACCAAAAGGGTAGAGAGAGTTTACACTCTTTCTACACCTTTACCTATAGCTAAAATCCTTACTTTTACACTCCTTTTCTTCGTTCCCTAAATTGATTTTCAGAGTTAAAAAAGGACTAAAAATCATGCTTTGAGGTTTCAAAAGTGGAGGGGTTAGCCACCCCTCCTTGTTATTACTTACTAGTATTGTTTTCTTTCTTTGTTGTTTAGCTTTTTAGGCTTTTTTCATGCATTCTAAGCCACCGTTTTTCATCTCTTGAGGGCTATTTTGGGGCTGTTTTAGGTTGTTTAAATAGTTCATGCTTTGATTAGCTTGGTTGTTGTTTCATAAGTTTGCCTACATAGCTTGTTGTATATTGTTCTTAGCTTTTCTTTACTAATTTCCATGTTTAAAAACCTCATTTTAATAATCAACTTGCCATTCATCTCTTTCATTTGATAGTTGTTTTAATTGGTTGACGGTTATTCAAAACGTGGACTAGCGATCTATGCTTAATAGCTTAATCTCTACGGGGTTCATTGCCAATAGTGTAGTCTCTCTTTCATGTTGAGAATCACCTCCCGTTTGACATATTTCTCATTTAGTGGACGTAATCTTTAGTGGATGTGACAATCATCTTGGACCTAATGGATTAAAGAATGGTAAAGACTAATGAATTTGGATTAAAATGAATCAACCCACATAAAGAAAATGAGTTATATTGCTTGGGGTTCGGCCTGATGTTATGTCGAATCCATTGTGTCAAGGGTTATCTTGCATTAATTCATGATGTTTTGATGAATTTTGAAGCATTTCTACCTCTCTCTTTGAGTTCACCCTATGATAGGAGGGAGGGGTGGTTGTTATTCCTTTCATTTATTGATTTTTTTGTCCAAATCGTACCCGAAATCATGAAGCAATCAACTTGCTCATTGATGGTTTCAGAAACGATTCCAACCTTCTCTAGAGGCCTTCCCATGACAGAGAAGTGTGAGAGGGACAAACAAAGTCCAGAACACTTTGTCTGCACTGTTTTCACTTCAGAGCACAAAACAGAATTTGGCATGAAATTGAGGCACGGCCGGCCGGTCATCAATGTTTGGTCAGCAGTGTATTTTGCAGAAAACAGAGGGCAGTGGCTGAAGGTGAAACAGAGCAAGCTTGGGGTAGACAGAGCTATTCTTGGACATTATGTATGCAACCTTTGCGCATCCTTGCTTACATTATGATCATTGTTGTAATTAATTAATTAATTAATTATTGTTGTTATAATTAATTTTGTTAATTATTAGTGTTGTAATTAATTTATTAATATTTATAATTATTATAGCTAGTTAGCTTAGATAGTTAGTTCGTTTATCATTATTATCCTTGTTATAATAGTATAGTTAGCTAGTTAAGTTTTTGTTTTATTTATTCATTCAGTTTTTGTTTTATTTATTCATTCAGTTTTGTAATAGTTAGTTTAATTTGGACTTTCGGACTTTGATTCGCACCCTTTTGCACGAGGGTAATCATGTAATAAGTTGTATGTCTTTCAACCCCACGTCTTTCTCCATTTTATTTACTTGTTTTCGATAGTTAGAATAGAACATCATTTTTCAAATTAGCATTCTTATGCCTTGCATCCATTGTCTTGCATGCATCCAAGGCTCGGCTCATCATACTAATTCAATATCAATGTAAATTCATTACTTGAATACATGCTTCATTGCATGTCTTGAAATGAAATCATATGCCATGCTCATAGCCAAGCCTATAAAATACATAATGCATGCTTTGCATTTAGTCATATTGCATTAATTAGGAACATGCATATTTTTCTAATTATTTTGCTTTGTTTTTGGCTCGGAGTACTGGGTGAGCAATTTTGTGTTTTAGCATCTTGCATCGAATGTTTGTGTTATCATGTCTAGGCATACTTCCATGGGGCTAATTACTTAAATGATATAACTGTTTGAATGCCTGTGGATGAAGGCTAGTTGCTTGAATTACGATAATTTGATTAAATATCCATTTTAAGCCCACTTTTTCAAGTGGCAAATTCACAAAACAATTTCAAAATAAAACACGAAATCAAATGTTCCAATTCTTGCAAATTAGTCTATATTTGTGTGTGTGTCACATAGTAAAAAAAATAGCTAATAATCGGAACAAGAGCATATAATGTAAATAAAAATCACATCATGATTAGTAGAGGTCGATCCTTGATCGGGTGGGTGGGGTACTTAATTCATGACCTTCCCTCTTGTACCTAAGTTCCCAAGCCGAGACACTTTGGTGATGACGGACTAATGGCCTTTGGCACGAGTCTCGGGTTTCCTAAATTTCCCAAAAATAAAATATTTAGGTGGAGACTTTGAAATCTAGCAAAGCAGTCCATTTTTGATATTTGATTCAAACATCGATTTTTCAAAAGAATTGCCGGATTTGGACTCTTTTATGTTTATCTATTTCACATTGCACTTGTGAGATCAGATTCAGAACTGCGAGAGTCTGAACTGTCGGGCTAGTTGTCTTTCGAAAGGAGCACGAAAAGTCGAGCCACACTTGTTTAAACCAATTACTACAATGATAGTAATTCAAATTCATCACCATGACTTATCTACCGGTCATCCATTCCCTTCAACATGATAAATAAGTTTTCAATACTGAATATACAATTCACATTTCCAAAACATACACAATGTTTGTATTACATTACCATAACAAAATTTCAATACATGTTCAAAAGTCAACAAATAAGTCCGAATACTTCTCACAGACTTCTGTCTCAAGCTCCCAAGTGGCCTTCTCAACCCCGTGGTGTCACTACAACACTTTTACCAAAGGAATCGTTTTACCTCGCAAGACTAGGTCTCGAGTATCTAAAACTCGAACTGGTCTCTCCTCATACAAGGCATCCTCATCTACCTCTAACTCCGTTCAATCCAACACGTGTGATGGATCTAGCTCATACTTCCAGAGCATACAGACATGAAACACGTCATGAACCCCGGAAAGTTGTGGCAGTAAGGCCAAACAATAAGCTACCTCCCTAATCTGTTCTAGGATCTTAAAAGGCCCAATAAATCTAGGAGACAACTTTCCACTCTTCCTAAATCTCATCAAACCCTGTCTAGGTGATATCTTCAATAAGATGTGATCTCCCATATCAAAGGATAACAGTCTCCTCCTACGGTCGGCATAGCTCATCTAACGACTTTGAGCCGTAACTAACCTCTTACGGATAAGTGTAACCTTCTTCGTCGTTTTCCAGACTAAATCTGGACCTATCATATATACATCACCCATTTCGGTCCAACACACAGGATATCTACACGGTCGCCCATACAAGGCCTTAAACAGTGCCATACCAATACTCGACTTGAAGTTATTGTTATAGGCAAACTCCATTAAGGGCAAGTACCTCTCCCATGACCCATTAAAGTCAAGAAACACCCCGAAGCATATCCTCTAGGATCTGAATGGTACGCTTTGACTACCCGTTAGTCTGAGGATGATAATCGGTACTAAAAGTCAGTCTAGTACTAAAAGTCAGTCTAGTACCCAAAGCATTCTACAAGTGTAGGTTGTGCAACTACAATAAACACGGTAGCCGACTCAACAGACTCGCCAAGATACAAGTCGAACTCACCAATAGCACCCAACATCTCCCATTCCTAGATGGCAATACACGCTACATTGCTAATGTTTGTTTATACTCAAGGCATCAGCCACTACATTGACCTTCCTCGGATGATAGTGGAACTCAAAATCATAGTTCTCTATGAACTCTATCCATCTTCTCTACCTCAAATTTAAATCTTTTTGTGAAAACAAGTACTTTAAACTCTTATGATCAGAAAAGATTTCAAATCTCTCGCCATATAAGCAATGCCTTAAAATCTTCAAAACAAAGATCACCGCTGCTAGCTCTAAGTTATGAGTAGGATAGTTTCTTTCGTGTGTTTTCAATTGACGTGAGCCATAAGTTACTAACTCCCCTTCTTGCATCAAGACACAACCTAAACCTTCCTGAGATGTGTCACAATACACAGAATAACCCAAACCCCTCTCCGAAATAATCAACACTAGAGCTGTGGTAAGCCTAACCTTAAGCTCCTGAAATGACTTCTCACATGTCTCACTCCATACAAACTTTATTTCCTTTCTTGTCAGTCTAGTCAAAGGTGAGGCTAACTTAGAGAAATCCTTCACAAAACGACGATAATACCTAGCTAACGCCAAAAAACTACGAATCTCAAAAGCGTTCGTAGGTTGTTCCCAATCTTGTATTGCTTCTATTTTAGATGAATCTATAGTCACTCTTTTCCCGGATATTACATGGCCTAAGAATTTCACCTCCTTCAACCACAACTCACACTTCTTGAACTTAGCATACAATTTGTGGGCTCTTAATAACTCAAGCACAACTCGCAAGTGTTCCTCATGTTCCTCCTCAGAGGGTGGATAAATCAAAATGTCATTAACAAAGACGACTACGAAACGGTCTAAGAAGTCAAGGAAGATTTGATTCATCAAATCCATAAACATGACTGGTGCGTTAGTTAACCTAAAAGGCATCACTAGGAACTCGCAATGGCCATACCACGTACGGAATACCATCTTGTGGATATCCTCCTCCTTCACTCCTAATTGGTGATAACAAAAGCAATAAGACACTTTCAACTGGTCAAACAAATCATCTATACGAGGCATTGGGTACTTGTTCTTAACAGTTACTCGGTTCAACTTTCAGTAGTCAATACAAAGTCACAATGTGCCATCCTTCTTCTTGGCAAAGAGAGTCGATGCTCCCCAAGGTGATGTACTAGGGGGGATGTAGGTCCTCGAAGGGGATTAGTCTCCTCGCATATGATAGCACTACAGTTCGGGGCTCCTGTGGTCCTGAATCTGGTTTCATAAGTGCAATGTGAAATGGAGAAACACAAAAGAGTCCAAATGTGGCAAACCGTTTTAGAAAATTAATTTTGAAAATGGATTGCTTTGCCAGATTATAGAGTCGCAACCTAAATATTTTTGAAAAATTTAAGAAACCTGTGACTCGTGCTGAAGGCCATCAGTCCGTTATCACCAAAGTGTCTCGGCTCGAGAACTTAGGTATGAGAGGGGAAGGTCATGAATTGAGCACCCTACTCACCCCGATCAAAGATCGACCTCTACTAATCATGATCTGATTCTTATTTACGTTATATGCTCTTGTTCTGATTATTATACTATTGTTACTATGTGTTGTCAAACAAATATAGACTAGTTCATAAAAGTTGGAACGCTTCGATTTCATGTTTGTTTTGAAAAGTGTTTGAATATGTACCACTTTAAAAAAGTGATCTTATATGTGCATTTATCAAGTTATCCCAACTTAAGAGAAAAGCCTTCATCCATAGGCATTAAAACAGGTATATTAACTAAGCACTTAGCCTCATGGTAGTTATGCTTGTCATGGCAACAACCACACGCATGCAATATGCTAAAGCAAAAATGCTCACCTAGTACTCAACCGAGGCAAGCCACAAGGAATAAAATAGTTAGAAAAAATGCATGATCCTAACGATGCAAATGGCTAATGTAACACATACAAAATGCAATTATTAGGTTCGGTTTATTTAACATGGTATGTGAGTCAATTCAAGGCATGCGATAAATCACATATTCAAGTAAGGAATTTGAAATTGACATTGATTAGTATGATGAACCGAGCCCGTATGCAAAATGAATGGATACAAATCATGGAAGATGCTAAGGAAAATATAATGCTATGCTACCATTCTAAGCAGGTAAATAAAAAAGAGAAAGAATGGGGGTTGGAAGATATACACAAATTATTACATATCTCGCACGAGGGTTCGAATGTTCGAGTGTCTGGATTAGACTAACTATTACAATACCAAATGAATAATAAATGAACGATTAACTAGTTATTTAATTTATTACAACAATTACATTAAGATAAACAACGATAAGAACGCACAAAGATCGCATGCGCGTTAATGAAGACAGTGTTCAGGACCTGCTCTGTCTGCCCAGACTACTCTGTTTCACCCTCAACCACTGCCCTCTATTTCTGCTAAAAGTACTCTGTTTACCAAACATTGGAGCCTGGCCGGCCCCCAATGAGGCCCGGCCGGGTCCAAATAAGTCCGGCCGTGCCCTATTTTCTTGTAGAAAAATGTTTTTGTGCTCTGAGGTGAAAATAGTGCAGACAACAGTTTTACACCATGTTTATCCCTTATGCTCTTCTTTATCATAGAGAAACTCAAGAGAAGAGCGGATTCGGTTTCCGATCCACCAATGGAGCAAGTTGGTTGCTTGATGGTTTTAAACACGATTGGATAAGAAATCAATAAATGCAAGGAAAGACAAATCACCCCCCCTCTTATCATGAAGTTAGCTCAAGGAGGGGAGTAGACACACCTCAAGAATCATTAAACATCACAAACTAGTATGTGATGACTCTAGAAGCTATGGATTTGGTATAACGTCCGACTAAATCAAACCAATTTTATTACTCTTCTCTATGTTGGTTAATCCACTTTTCAGCCTATTTTATTAGCCTTTTTTTGACTTACCTTTCCATTCTTTAATCAATTAGTCCAAAGATGAGAATTAAGTCCAATAAGAAGAGAGAAGTGCCAAACAAAAAGTTATTTTTGGCATGAGGGAGATGTAATGCCTTGGTAGTGAACCTCAGAAGAGATTAAACCATTAAGCATGGAAGAGTCTCTTTCTCAAGCTTAAACAACACTCGGTTGAAACAACTCTCAAACAAAGAAAACCAAGAAAGGAGGGAGGGTGTAGAGATGATTATGCAAAGTTGATTATTAGGTGGGACTCTTACATGGAAAAAAAAGAAAAAAAAATAAAGGTAAAGAAGACTATCAACTCAAATGGCTCGATGTTTAAGGCCTAAACAATCGAAGCCATGAGGACTTGCAACATTACAAGTATAATATTCAAAGCATAAGCTATTTAAATGAATTAAAACAGCCCCAAAATGTGAAAAAACAATAGCTAAAACATGTTGAAAAAAGCACAAAAGGTAGGCAAAAACAAAGAGATACAAAATTAGTAAGTAAGACTAAGGAGGTGTGGCCAACCCCTTCACTTTTGAGACATCTAAACCATGTTTTCCAGCCCTTTTAAACTCTGAAAATCAGTGTGTAAACCAAAGAAAAGAATGGGAAAACAGAGGGTATGAGTTATGGGATAAGGTGCAAGAAAGGGTGTTAAGCCTCTCTGCCTTTGGTAACTCTTTAACCCCAAGTTTCAGCACTTGAAATGGATCCAAAACAGTATGAAAACACAAGAAAAAGATAGAAAAAGATTGAAATAAAAACAAGGAAAAAGGTGGCAAGCTTATACCTCTTGAAGAGAGAAAGCTTTGGTTGGAAACCAAACTTGATCCTAGAGCACTCTCAAGGTTGAATTATGGTTTTCAAGTCTCAACCAAGGCTCCAAGGTTTAGCTCTAAGGGTGTATGTGGTGTATAGATATAGTTCAAAGATGAAACAATAACACAAAGTTAGCTTGCAAGGGAAGAAGGAGCTCTCAAGGGTCTTTTTAGTTCTTTGAAAATTTTCTAACCCTCAAAACAGAGATATTAGCACGTATTTATAGAATTTGAGAACATTAGGTCATAAATATTTTCAAAAATAGACAGCTGGTGGATTCCTGCCCAGAACAGTGTTTCTCTCCCAAAGGGCACGGCCGGGCTCTAATTGCCACAGCCGGGCCCCAATGTGGTTCCCTTGTTTCTCAGTTTCAGGTTCAATGTAAGTTGGCACAATGCTCAAGGATGGATTTCTGAGGTATAGAGGTATGGAAATAGCTTGGGTATGGAAGGTTGGGCTTGTTCAGAGCTCGAATTTGGATTCTTTTGTTGAGAATTCAAACCATTTACACAATGTAACTTTCATCATCGAGTGTTCAGAATAAAGTGCCCGAGTCTTGCGGGCGGTTAAAAATGAGGTGTCTACAGTTGCCCCTCTTTGACAGAGCTCAAAGTCATGAAATGACATGAGTGAATGTCACAACCCAAAAACGACCCATTTGACGAGGCCGTAAGACTTGGGCAAGAAAACAAATAAAAATACAATTGGTTGAACCCGAGGGTTGCTTACGTATCCTTTTGCAAGGAATCAAACCTACGTAGTTTAGGGGCAGAATACACAATGACATATAAAATGTGATGCATTTTGAAAATTGGACTTACACGTTGTGCGAAGCCGGTTACTTTTGAAAACTCATGAACATGCAAAATAATGCAATGAGACAATAAATATGACAAGATGACGACATAAGAATGAAACAAGCCTCAAGCTTAAATCAAAATAAATCCAACCATGTTTCAAACAGAAAGAGTAAGCGAACAACAATTTCAAACACGTCTCACGTGAGAGGAGGATGAAAGATACAAACCGAACTACGTCTTATGTAGAAAGGATGTAAGAAAATATAAGTCAAACTACGTCTCACATAGAGAGGGTGAAGGGTGGTGTGAACAATAGACGCACCTGATGTTTTTGACCGGGTAAAACAACTTCGAGCGCTTCTCACGTAAAAGGAAGAAAGATGGTGTGAACACCAAGCGCACTTGATGTTTTTAACCGAGGAAAATCACAACCTAACGCATCTCACGCAAAAGGAGGAAAGATGGTGTGAACACCAGGCGCACTTGATGTTTTTAATCGAGGAAAATCACAACCTAGCGCGTCTCACGCAAAATGAGGAAATCGAATCAACGAAAGAAAACAAAATATTTTAGGACTCGATACAATGAGTATCCTATCTCGAGAAGGCCTCGGAAAATGAAGCTTACAGAGATAGCAAAGTTTTGATCATGAGTTAACAAATCAAAATGATGCACAAATCAAAACGATGTTCGGATTAGTAATTTGAAATCAAGTTTGTAGATTTTATTTTTTATTATTTTTTATTATTTTTTTATTTTTTGAAAATGGGCTTAACTTGAATGTAACACACCTCAGGAAAATGATATAAAGAAACTGAATATGGATTTCGATTCCGTAATACATGAAATCCGAAACAACTTATGAAATAACGGAACAAATTATGAATTAATGGAACAAATCATGAATTAACGGAACAAATCATGAATAAAAGAAACAAAACAAAACAAAAACAAGAAGAACAAAACTCCTTTTTTTCCCCTATTCTTTCTTTTTATTAATCCTTCTTAATTCTCTCTTTTTCTTTTTTCTTCTTCTTTTTTTTTTTCTTCACTGTTTGTTTTTTCCTCTTATTTTTTTCACTGTTTTTCTCTTTTTTTCTTTCTGCTGTCTTTTTTTGCTTCTTTTTGCATCGAGGCCTACTTGGAATAAAACACGATGACCCAATATTGGAATAAACAAAATAACAAACTACATTGCATTAGGGGCCGACCAGGCCTAAATGAAACACGGCCGGGCTCTAATAGAGTGTAGACGTCCCCGAACGTCCCGGGAGGGAATCCCGTTTTGTTCATTGGGCTCACTACAGTTCAGGACTCAATGTCACGGTCCTGTATCTAATCTCGCAGAGTGCAATGCAAGACCGATGAATCATCAAAGAGTCCAAATCCGGCAAATCATTTTGAAAAACAGATTTTTTGAAAGAAGTGCCAAACATGGACTGGTTTGCCACATACAGAGTCGCCACCTAAATATTTATTTTGGGGGAATTTAGGAAACCCTGACTCATTGCCTAAGGCCACGTGTCCGTCATTACCAAAGTTGCCTCGGCTCGGGAACTTGGGTACGATTGGGGAAGGTCACTTTGTGAACACCCCCACTCGCCCGATCAAAGATCGGCCTCTACTAACCATTATATCAAGTTTTGAAAACATTATGCGTTCTTATTCTGGTTATTAGCCTAGAATTACTATGTGATGCGCACAACATACAAGTATAGACTGGATTGCCTGAGTTGGAACAAAACATTTCATGTTTGTTTTCGAAAGCGGTTTGCTACTCGCAAGTAGGCTAAAATGTGGATTTTGCCACCCTCGGGTGGGCTTAGAAAACATGGTTTTGCCACCATCTAGTGGGCTTAAAACTCACAATCAATGCATTATTCCAATTCAGATAGTCCAACCTTCACCCACAGGCATTCAGGCAGATATATCACATAAACACATAGCCTCATGGTAAGCATGCTATCATGGCAAACACTCACACTCATGCGGTATGCTAAAGCATAAAAGCTTACCGAGTACTCCAAGCCAAAGAAAGAAACTAATTAGAAAACATGCATGAATTCTAACTTATACAGATATGCCTAATGCAACACATGCCGAGATGCAACTATAATAGGCTCGGCTATTCTAAGATAGCATATGATGATGCTACAGCTAACACGTATTCAATTAAGAATTGAAGTACAATGCAGTTAGTATGATGCGCCGAGCCCGGTGCATGCAAAACAGATAAATGAATGCAAACATGCAAACATAAGTATGCTAATTGAAATATGCCCTAATCTGACCATTATAAGCTAGTAAATAAAAGGGAGAAATACGTGGGGTTGGAAGACGTACGCACACTCACGCACACTTATTACACAATTGCCCTCGCTCGGAGGGTCCGAATAAATAATACAAACTGAATAAATAATTAACTACCCTAGCTAATTAAATATTACAAAACCCTAATCAATTAATAAATTAATTACAAAAGGAGGAGGCCGCAGCCCTGCCTCGGAATGCTTGGATGATGCATGCTCGATCGCCTCGCTCGGAAACCCGTTGCCATACCACTATTGCCTCTGTTTGCACTGTTCTGCACCTCTGAGAATTGTGAAAATATTCTTGATGCTTTTGAACCACTCCCTGATCATTTTGGGATGCCACCAGCCAAGGTAAAGATCCACCGGCCATTAATAAATGATCATCGACCAGTTGTGAAGCCATCGGCTAGATATTTTTGGTCGGTCGGCACTGTATGTAGTCGGCTGGCCAAAATCTTCCTGCAGAATCCTGTTTTGACAGCAGTAGAGGACAGACAGTGCATGGCAAGGAAATTTCAAAGCAATGTGTGCATGGCCACTTTCCCTATCATTCTATAGACTCAAGGGAGTGTGGCCCTCGGCCCTCGGGCCACCAATCACGCATTTCGATGCTTGATGGCCAAAGGTACCAAGTTTGCAAATCAATGTAAATGAATGCAACAAAACAAATGAATGCTACACGCCCTATCATGTTGAGATCAAGAGTGTCGGCGACCGAGGATTGAGGTACGTTTCGTCACTTCAAGTACGAAACGTCCCTTGATCCTTGTATTTGGTTTGACACCCCAAACTAAACACAATGTAATGTATGCATGCAATATGGCTCAAGTATGTACACGAGGCTAAGGTAACAAGCATGCCAAATGCAATGCAACCTATCACGCAAGCTAAACTAATGTCACATTAATATGCCAAGTATGCAACAAGGTTATGGAATGCAACTAGCTAAACGACATGCAAACATGCAAACATGATATAGTGCAAGCATGCAACTAATGTAATGCAACATGTCAAACATGCAATTATATACAAAGGTGGACTTCAACCAGAACGGGAGACCTCAGCCATGTCCCAAAACAGTGGCTAAAATACCAAAATCAAGGCACCAAAATGCAAGACGGACATGCACACATATTGGTCCATCGCTTAGGCCACAATGCACAACCTTCAAACATGAGCGAGATGTGATAAATATGAGGATATAGCATTACAATGAGCTCTGAAATCACATGAAGAACGATGCCAAATCGACTACACAATGCAAACATGGCATGCCAATGGAGTTAAAACTCAAAGCTAGCTACAGTACTTGAACCATGGCTATATCAACCAAGCCCCAAAGAGCCAAAATGACTTAGGACAGTCCTAGGGCAGGTCAAAATAAGGCTAGAACATGCGTGGGGTGAGGCCAAAACATGCTATAGGGATCGGCACAAAATAGGATGTATACAAGGCCTAAAAAGGCAAATGCACTACACCTCTTACAACCATTCATGGCATGACTTAGGACAATAAAATCAGATTTATAACACACCAAAATAAACCCCAAAACCCAATGAGAAGGTCTCCCAAAGGCCAAATCATGGAGGCACATGCAATGGTCCAAACAAGGAGCATGAAACAACAACTCTCCAAGGCATGGAATAGGTGACAAATGTGAGTGTGTGGCCACAAAATATGATGACAACTGATGCCAAATCACTGAAATAGCTCAAATGAAGCATGCTAATGACTCACACACCCGAAGCCAACAAGCTAGAATGCAAAGAGGCTATATAAAGCATGGCAAGTATAACCAAATTGACACCAAACAGAACTTAAACATGTTAAAACATGACTAAAAACTTCACAAAGCCAAGTCAAAACATGCAAGCATGGTGGTCTAGATGCACGATGCATTTCTAGGCAAAATAGAGGAATGCAAGGCAAGTGTATGGTGCAAGCAAGGGGTCAACAAACCAACCTAAAATAGAGGTAAAGCATGACCAAATAACACCAAATACCCACTGAAATGGAGCCAAAATTGACTAAGCATGCATGCTACCCTTATGAGCCAAAAATACAAGCAAGTGAGACATAAGGGGAGAGGGGAGAGGGGTGTCCCTCCCCTATACAAGACCTCAAAACCCCTTCACCACCACTGAAAATCCTCTAGATTTCAGTGGTGAGAAGGCCAATACACGAAAGTTCCCAAAGCTCAACAAAGAAGGCACAAAAGAGGCCAAACAAGGCCTAAGAGGGGGAGGTCGATCCCAAACACAAAAATGACCTTAATGAAACATCTTAAACATGAAAAATCAGAACCTTTATTAGTTATACACAAAGCTCAAAATAGCATGCAAAGTAGGTTAACAGCTAGTGCAAGAATGGGGAATATAAAGCAATAGTGCTCACTCTTGGAGAACACTTGAAGAACCAAAACTCCAGCCCTCTTTTTTTATCAAAACCAACTCAAAAGCTC
Source organism: Camellia japonica (assembly GCA_030407325.1). NCBI lineage: Eukaryota > Viridiplantae > Streptophyta > Magnoliopsida > Ericales > Theaceae > Camellia > Camellia japonica. Next base: position 138,670,668 of record JAPPVO010000019.1, read on the forward strand.
CAAGAACAACCCCTCAACACCTCAATAACCAAGGTATGGTGTAACACTAAGTGTCTTAGTGCAAAACCAAGAACAAAACTCACTTTTGGACACTCTAACATACACAAATGTAGAGAGAGAGGGAGATATAGAGAGAGAGTGGTGCATATATCATATATATCTCTGATTTTCTCTAATTTGTTCAACCCCTTCAAAGGAGAAGAGAGGCCTCCTTTTATAGAGCAAGACAAAGGCCTAATCTTCTTAGAGAAGTTAAACAAAAAGGGTCAAAGGGGGTCAAGCTTCTTGAGAAAGCTAAGACTAAGGGTTCAAGCTTCTTGAGGAAGCTAAGACAAAGGTCCAAGCTTCCTCAAGAAGCTAGAGCAAAGGGTGCAAGCTTCTTCAAGAAGCTTAGAACAAAAGGGTGCAAAGGGTGCAAATCCTCCATACACGTGTATGGAGGACAGATCTGTGTGCTCCAGCTGGCACAGCTGGCATGCACAATGCCTAAAAAAGGAAAAAAAGAAGTCCTGGCCAGAAAATATGGCCGATTGACCAAATTAAAGGCCGGCCGACCAACAAAGGTGCTGACCGGCCATCATAAATGGCCGGTGGCAAGAGAACATGGCCGGTGACATCATGTCCTGGCCGGTGGCATCTGGGGATGGCTGACAAGCCATTCTCTGCCCTCAGAAGCAAAAACTAACAAGTTCTTGGTCCAAAACCAAGCACAAAATAGTCCAGTTAAGAGATCCTGAGGCAAGGCGCGCGGCCGAGACCTCCGGGAACTCAAAACGAACACGAACTTCGATGATCATCGGGTGTTCAAATGATGACGTCCAAGTCTTGAGGACGGTAAAAAATGGGGTGTCTACATAGAGCCGACTGGATCGCGATAGTGGTAGAGGGGTAATTCCGTAAAATCGCAACCCATGAGTGTTTAAAACACACTTGGTCCTTCAATTTGCACACACCCACATTCAAAACCCCTTCTTCGCTCTCTCTAGGCCCTTTCTCTTTCTAGATTTCCCCTCTCTTCGCAACACCCTTCAACCCTCGCGGAATTTTCTTTGAAAACTCTTTCACTCCTCTATATTTTGAATTGATTAGAATTGGTTTTGTTAGGTTTTGGGTTTTCTCTTGATTTTTCTTAGATTCTCACGTATTTGTTCGGGTTTTACACACCCTCTCTTGTTCTTTCCCCTTCTCTCTTTATTTTCTCCCTCCTAGGGTTTAGTTTTTGGGATTTTCACTCAATCGCACTCACCCACTCACTTTCTTCACATTTCTCATTTTCTCTCTATGGCTAGTGACGAGATCCCCATTCTGGACCCTGTTGCGGTGTAGACACTCCATTTTTGACTGTCCTTAAGACTTGGGCACCTCAAGTTGATCACTCGATGATAAAAGTTCTGCTGTATAAATGTTCAATTTCTTCAGTAAGAAGAGCTTCTAAATCCCAACCTTATATCCTATTTTTGGACCAAAACTATTTTAGACCTTAAAACCCTTTTTTTCAAAATATTTTTTCAAATATTTCTACGATGTTCCGAGGCTCGCATTTCGTTTAAAATATTGCATTTTTAGGTATACTGAGTAAGGACAAAGTGAAAATAAATGAAAGGGAGGTAAACTCTTTGAAAAATCTTTAAAACCTCTTATTTATAGGTTTGGAGTTGAAGAAAAGAGGAGGGGAGGGAAGAAAACTAGTTGGGAAAAAAGTTGGGCGTTAATCCGTTAGGATAAAAATGAGCAACCTTCACTAAAATAGGCATATCTCTTTGCACACTTAGAATTTAGATATGAGGCCACCACCATTGGAAAGTAGACTTTCGGGGCTTCAATTTAGACTCAAGAATGACCTAAAACCGAGTCCGAATGAAGGAGATATACCTGTTTGAAGTCGGGCCTAGAAGCAAATTTTTGTGGCTGGCCACCCACTAATAGTGGCCTACCGGCCACTTGTGTAAAATGCAAATTTTTTTTGCCAGCTGTCCACCAAAAGCTCTAGCTATTCCTATATAGATATTTCCAACCTGAGAGGCTATTTTTCTATAAATACAATGCCTTCCCTCATGTTTTTAGGTTACAAAAAATTCCAAAGGCCAAATTCTTGAAAATCTCTCTCTCTCTCTCTCTCTTTCTCTCTTTCTCTCTCTATCTTGCAACACACACACCTTACCCAAACACTTTCTAAACCAATATTGGAGCTCTCCTTGCTGAGATTATTGAGTCCAAATTTCAGCCCTTAAGACTGAGAACTTGTGGGTTTGTTAACAAAAGAGTTGCCTTGCTTCAAGAGGTATAATTTTGATCATCTTTACACTACTTGCTTTCTATCTTTTCTTGCTAATTTTGAAATGTTTTTGCACTGTTTTTATGGCATGAAACTTGTGGTTTAAAGCTACCAAAGGTGGAGGGGTTAACAACCCTTCTTTGAACCTTGTTCTCTAAGCTTTTGCCCTTGTGTTTCTCATTCTTTTCTCAAGTTTTTTGAGATTTTTACCACTGAATTTCAGAGTTTTTCAGAGGCTAAAATTCATGTTTTGAGGTCCCAAAAATGGAGGGGTTAGCCACCTCTCCATTGGCTTGTTTACTAGCTTAAATTCTTCATTATTGTAGTTTACTCCTTTAGCTGTTTTGACTTCAATTCCAGCACTGTTTTAACCTATTTTAGGACTGTTCTTATGTGTTAGTTTCATTTACGCTTTGTATTGTATGCTTGTAGTGTAATGGTCCTCATAGGCTTGGTGGTTTAGGCCTTAAACACCAGCCTATTTGAGTTGATAGTATTTATTTCTTACTTTCCATACTTGTTTTTACTTCTAAGCATCTCTGCAACCTCCCCCATTTCTTGGTTTTTCCTTTGCTTTGAGAGTGGTTTCAAACTGATTGCTTGTTTAAGCTTGAGATTGAGGTTGTTGTGCTTAATGGTTTAATTCCTTTGGGGGGTTCATTATCAATGACATGACATCTCTTTCATGCCTAAAACAACATTTGGTTTGGTACTTCTCTCCATTAGTGGACTTAAAGCTTATTATTGGACTCAATGAATTAAGGAATGGAAAGTAATTAAAATGAAGTAAAACATCTTGGACTAAAATGGAACAAGATAATAAGTTAATTTAGTGTTCAATCGGACTTTATTTGAACACATGGAGACTTGAGTCATTTCATACTTGCTAGTGATGAAATGGTTCAAGTTTCCAAGATCAGCCACTTCCCTTGATTAATCCATGTTAGGGAGGAGGTTTTGTTGGTCTTTCTTTACCATTTATTGAATTTGTGTCCCTTGATTAATAAGTCATTACGCAATGAAATTGCATCGATTGATGATTTGCGAATTAAGCCTACCCCTTCTTTGACCTGTTTGCTGATAAGGAGAGGCGGGTGGACAAAACATCCCCTGAAAATACTCTGGTTTGTGCTTTATTTGTCTTCTGTTGCTGTAGGAAATAACCAACATTAGTGGCTGGCAAGCCACTTTTAGTGCACAGCAACTCACTTTTAGTGGGTGGCCGGCCACTACTTCTGGGTTGTCGGCCACTTTTTCTAGGCAGGTAGTGTCCTTTTTTCAGCAGAGCAGAGCAAGGCTGAAGTGGAAAAACATGTGCAATTTTCTAACTATGCAACAGAGGCATTTCGGTAGCAAAACGGAGAGCATTATCGGGTGGAAATCCGCATCCATGCATGAACCATCCCTCGATTCTCAGGATCCGTGAAATGATATTGTAATATTAGCATGTTGTGCTAGCAGTAGCGGATTTGTAATTATTTAGTAGAATAGTTAGTTAGTTGTTTTGTACTTATTTAATTAGCTAGAGTAGTTAGTTAATTTGTTGTTGTAAAATTAATTAATTAGCTAGTGTAGTTAATTTATTTCATTTGGTTTGTAATAGTTAGTTAATTAGGTAATTAATTAGCTCGTCCATTTATTCGGACCCTCTTGTGCGAGGGCCAAACTTGTAATAATGTGTATGTCTTCCAACCCCACGTCTTTCTCCCTTTTATTTACTTGCTTATGATAGATAGTTTAGGATATCAAGTTTCTTTAAGCATTCCCCATGTTTGCATCCATTTGTCTTGCATGAATCAAGGCTCGGTTCATCATTCTAAAACATGTTTACATACTTCGTTGAATACATGTTTAAAACTGCATGCTACCAAATCGATTCACATGTCATAATTAGTAGCCGAGCCTATTAGTTGCACCATTGCATGTGTTGCATTAGTCATATTTTGCATTAGTTAGGACCATGCATTTTTCTAACTCTTTTATTTCTTTTGGCTCTCCTTGGAGTATTAGGTGAGCTTTTATTTGCTTTAGCATATTGCATACGTGTGATTGTTCCCATGAGGCTAAGTACTTAAGTGTTATATCTACTTGAATGCCTGTGGATGAAGGCTAATTTCTTGAATTGGAATAATTTGAGTAAATGTGCATATGAGATCACTTTTTCAAGTGATACATATTCAAAACAATTTTCAAAACCAAACATGAAATCAAATGTTCCAATTTTTGCAAATTAGTCTATACTTGTGTGCGCATCACATAGTAAAGTTAGTCTAATAATCGAAACAAGAGCATATAATGTAAATAAAAATCACATCATGATTAGTAGAGGCTGATCTTTGATCGGATGAGCAGGGGTGCTCAATTCATGACCTTCCCCTCTCGTACCTAAGTTCCCGAGCCGAGACAACTTTGGTGATGATGGATAAGTGGCCTTTGGCATGAGTCCCAGGTTTTCTAAATTTTTCAAAATAAAATATTTAGGTAACGACTCTATATCTGGCAAAGCAGTTCATTTTTGGCATTTTGATTCAAAATTGATTTTTTAAAAGATTTTCTGGATTTGGACTATTTTGTGTTTATCTATTTCACATTGCACTTGAGAAATCAGATTTAGAACCACGGGGAGTTCGAACTGTAGGGCTGTCATATCCGAAAGGAGCACGAAAAGTCGAGCTACATGTGGATATCGGAGCCGTCCTCGGTGAGGACATGGAGGCCGAGGGCATTCTCCCTTCTGTACCTGAGCCCGAGTTGTTCCCTCTTCCCAATAGGCCTTTTGATGCGGCCACCTACCAGTCACGCACACACGTCCTGACCCCTGGCGAGATTCTGAGATTTGAAGGCCTTATCCCAGGGATTGACGAGGATGTCCTACTACGAGAGCTCGCGGAGCATTTTTCTGCCGATGCCTTTACGTTAAGAAATCTTTGCCTTTGTTTTGAACACATTTTGAATAAGCAAGCATATCCTTTATTGTCTTTTAATGCAAATACTGATAACATTCCCACACCATATGTTATAGCCCGGACGATAGGTGGCTATGGGTTTGTTTTCGGACCCTACATTGGTATGAGAGGCTCCCTGTAGAGGTCCGTACACTAGTCGACACCGTTGGCTTCGGGCCTTTTTGCTCAGGACTTATACAGATGAGGGCCGAGCCACTGCTATACGGGGCCCTAGTAGAGAAGTGGTGGGACACCACCGACTTTTTCCATTTCTCATCGATGGAGGAGTTGACTCTGACCCTGTATGACTTTTCGATGCTCACAAGCCTGCAGGTAGGGGTTGGCGGTGGGATCCAATTTGATCTTGACATGGCACAGTGGAAAGCTGCACAACTTCTTCTTCTCGAGGCGATTCTAGATACAGCCGGACACTGGATGGTTCGCTATAGTTTGTTCTTGGACCACTTCTCTGGCCTTCAACTAGTTACTCCAGAGGAGATTGCTCTATATACCCGTGGATTCCTTATGTATCTCCTCGGTACTACCCTGTTTGCGAACAAGGAAAATACCGTAGGACTATATAGCTTGGGCGCACTGGTGTATCTCCCACAAGTGGGGGAGTATGATTGGGGTGGTACCGGCCTGGCCACCTCTACTGTTATATGAGCTCGGTATCCTGCTGAAAGGCAGACTCACTTGGTGTATACTAGAGAGTCTGGGAGGTACACCTTCACACTTCATTTTCTATTTTTTACTACAAACCATGCTTTCTGCTTTGCACTTCTTGTTTATATCTGTTTCAATTGTTCACTTGTTTTCCTTAACTTGTTCTCCTTTTGCAGCTGTAGGTTTACACATATTTCACTTCCCTTGCCCCAGTCCCAGTGCGGTCGATTGAGTTGTCTGTACCCCACTCCCGGTACCACAACTCCTAATTTGAGCGGCGCCGGTGCGTAGATCGTGACTTTCCTTACTTTCGATGCTTCTTCGACACTATCACTGTAGAGAGGGTAACGAAACCTCATACTGATCTATCTTATATATATATATATATATTTTTATCATTTTTACTGCTTTTATACTGTTCAACCCTTGACCTCAGATATTTGATTGCAAATTGATTGGCACCCTTGGGCGAGCATTCCTCAGGCATTGAGGACAACCTATGTTGCTGCATGGGAGGCCTTCACCATTTGTTCGAGGGTCCCTTTGGCAGGGCATACCATTTGGGAGAGCGATTCACTTTATGTAGAGAGAGGATGGTGACCGGTACCACGGAGTCGGCGACTTCATAGCATTCCTACAAACTTGTGTGATAGCTCCGCTTACCAAGGGTGTGGTTCACGTACTTCCTGAGGTTGCCATTGCCGCCGCTACTGGAGGTGTTCCTGCTGCAGCTCCTATTCCTGGGCTTCCTGCGATACCGACCAAGGTTGTATATATGCGACCTGATGGGGTGATTGAGCAGATCCCTCTTGAGCACATTGAGGAGAGGGATCGCAAGTTGGTGGTTGCTCCCGGTGTCAAGCAGGTACATACTTCTCTATATTTCTGCCTACTGTGCTTTGTTATTTCTTCGTTCCACATTCTCAAATTTTCTCTCTTTCACATGTGCTTGTAGGGTATGTCGATGACCTCCTTCGGACGGTTGACTGACTACTTCTCATGGTGCAGAGGAGACAGATTGCTTTGGTTACTCATGGGATCAAGGTACACTCTGTCCACAGTTGTTACAAACTTGCCCATAATCCTGTTGAATCTATTCTAATATTTGTACCCTTTTCAGTTTGAGCTGGCGGCAGCTGCACCTGCAGGACTTGCTCCAGGTGGGAGAATGAGAGGGAGACGGGGCCCAGTGAGAGGCAGAGGATGGGTTGATCGGGGAAGAGGTAGAGTGAGACAGCGTTCGCCCTCTATCGAGGCTACTTTTGATGAGTACACGACCCTTGAGGAGGAGGGAGATGATGCCGATATCCAGTCCAGCAGCGCTAGTGATTATAGTGACGCGCCTTCCCCACGACCGAGGATGAAGAGGGCCAGGATGGGTTGATTTATTTTCTTTTCTCCCTTTTGCTTTGTAGTTAGGAACTATGTAGCTTCAGATAGACCTTTTTGTTTTGTTTTTGAAGACTTTTCTTTTTTGCTTTGTTTTTGTAAAACAATAATCGGGGTTAGACCCACCAATTTATGAAAAGAAAGATTTTGAATGATTTCTCCTTGCATAGCATGTGATGGATGGCATAACCATACCTTGTACAAGACTTTAAAATTGTGAATGCTTGCTCTTGCATTTATTCTCGAATCGGATAATAACCTACAACTGGACAAAATGCAAAATACAACTCGATAATAGAAAAACAAAATGAAAACAACATAAAAATGCTAAAAAACACTTGATACAAACAAGGCAAAACTCAAAATACAGTTGTAGTGAACCAAGGCAAGAGCCATACTTCACTTTGTTTCCCATTCCTTCATGCCACTGTTTGATGTTGGAACCCGGTTACGCACGCATTTTGCTTCGGCGCATAAGAGATGTGCTTTACGATTGAAGAATTTCAAGCTTTGATGGAGTCCGGGCGTGACGAGGAAATTATGCCCCAACCCCCCTTTAGCCATGCAAAGGCTTTGGAATGGATGTGTGGGCTTACTTTGCATGAGGCTTGATCTCTGGCCCATGACGGGGAGGTTGATATTCTCAGTTTGATTTGTTGCTTTTTGAGTATTGGAGATAGGGGTGACCTTCTCTGGCGAGGTTATCGCCAATATGCCCTCTATTTATGCTTGTTAGCACACTTCCTGCTTGCCCCTAGTTACGGCGAAGACAATATTAGATTGATCGAAGTGACTCAACGTCTAAAAGAGGGTAAGAGTTGCATTGGTTTGGCATTGGCTGAGACCCTGATGGGGTTAGATGCTCTTCATCAACGGGAGAACACTCGATTTGCAGGGAGTTCACTGCTTCTTCATGTATTGTTTCCCACCCTTCTTATTTATGCTCACATCACTTGGCACTCACTCTTTATTTTCACTTGATGCCACGTTTAAATCCATATTCACGAAGCCAATTATGAGTAGTAGTGTAGTAAAGTTATTTTGTTAAAGCTATGATTTGAAATGCAAACATATGATATGTTTAAAAAGTTATACTATTATTTTATCGTGAATGAACATCCTCTACTTTTCTACCATATATTAAGATGACATTTTGGAACATGTTCGTTATTGGGAATCATGCCAATAACTTTGTACTAACTGAACTCTTTGCCACCTGTTGTGGACAAGTTGTTTGCTATGCATTGGGAATATTCATCGTTATGTATATGCATACAAGTTAAGCTTTGTTACTAGATGCAAATTCTATTATGTTCAAAATGAGCTTGTGATTGGTTTCAATAAAACTTATTGGTGTTCTTTCATTTACCACTTTACTATATTGATATTCACTAGGCTTTAGCTCACCCAGCTCTCCTATATGTATGTAGGTGATGCCGAAGATCCAGTTGTGGATAAGAGGTCGTGTCAGAAGTCTTTTTCTTTTCTTTTTTTCTACTTTTGGGAGCAGGAGTTTTCGGATGAAGATCTTGTGTTTGAATTTTGGTTTTTGTTAGCTGTATATTTGTAAATGTTGTACTTTTCCTTTTGATGTTGAACTTGTAGAAGTCAAAGATAAATAAATAAAGTTGCTTGTTTGTATCATATGATCTATGCATAGGCTCTGGATAGACTCTTGGTAATTAAATGGACAAATGTATTTCTGCATAAGCCCCAATATGTTAGTCCAACCTTGTCTTGTCTTGTTAGGCCTTTGGCAGTCGGATACTACTGCCTGGTCATAACTAATATCCTGCTTGGGGCGGGACGGGGTTGCGACAGTTTGTCATTCAGCATAGATAGGTTGAGAGATTTCTTGTACAACTTCTCATAGGCTTGTTGAAGCTCTTCACCGTCTATTTCATTTTCACTCTCAAAAGATTCATTATCAGTTCCATTCTCAATTAATAACCCATCTTCCTCTTGTTTCTCTTTCCCTTTGAGAGCATTCAATCGAGCAACTAAAACAGTAAAGTGAGGAAGATTAGAACCTTGTGAATGCGACTAGCTGCTTTCATGGAACTGTATTAGAACATTCCATGCATCTTTAGCATTCACGCAATAAAAGATGCATTGTCGTTCTCCTTCAGACAGAGCCTCTCGAATAGTGTTAAGAACTTGCTCGCTACTCTCTATGTCAGCCTTTTCATCAACACTCCACTCCTCAAAAGGCTTGGTGACCTTTTTATTTGTAATAGGGTCAATCATAAAAGGTGCTTCAATATTCTCCTTAATTGTATGTCAACCTTTTGAATCCCAAGCTCTGAGGTACTCCCTCATTCTACACTTCCAATATAGATAGTTAATTCCATCAAAAGTAGGAGCACAATTGGGACTAACTCCATGAGCAAACTCAACTGGTCGGGGAGCAGGTTGTGTAACAAGAATAAAACACCATGAAGGAACCATTTCCATCTTCCCCAGATTCAGGTTCATTAGTTTCTTGTTCTGATCCGCTCTCATCATCCCATGTCACAGTATACACTTTCTTTTTGTTCTTCTTGACAGGACACTCGAGAGCAATGTGTCCAAACCCTTGACATTCATAGCATCGGACTCCCTATCCTTTCATTATATTCTTCTCAATTTTTGGAATAACTTTAAGTTTACCATTACCCCTCTCAGAACTAGTATCCTTGAAATTAGGCTTCTTTTTCTTTAATTTTTTTTTTGAATTGTTTGGTAAATAAAGACGTCATTTTGGATTCTAGATGAATCTTAACATCAGGATTCTTGATAATCTCATGAGTACTAGTAAAAGCCACACATTTTTTTTACTTTTTCTTTGAAATCAAATGTGCCTCATAAGTTTGCAAGTTTCCAACCAACTAATCGAGCTTGATGTTCTCAACATCTTGAGCCTCCTCTATAGCTTTTATATATATATATATATATATATATTGAAACCTATCAATTTTTCTAACAACTTGAGATTCTAGGATTTTTTCATCGAGTGTGAAACAAAAATTCACAATATCACTAAGTTTACCATAAAAATCATCAAACGTTTCATTCTCACACAAAAAGGATTTCAAAAGCGAAGGTGAGAGGTTGAAGTTTTGATCTCTTGATAGAAATAGTACCCTCGTGAATCGTTTCAAAAATGTCCCAAGCCTCTTTTGCAATCTAGTACAAATACGACAGAATTCTTTAAAAGTGACGGAGCAAAAGAGGGAATTGAGCGCTTTACTGTTCCAACTCAAGTTTTGGTAATCATTCATATCCCATTTATCAATTTGTTTAGGAACATCAAGACTATCGATGGTTATCACAGGTTCACTCCACCCATAGATAACGGAATGCCAAACTTTCTCATCAATCGATTTTAAAAATGCTCTCATACAAGTTTTCCAATATGAGTAGTTTGTTCTGTCAAGTAATCGTGTTCTATGAGTCGAGTTACCCTCCTGAATCAAATCCATTAATACAAATCACACAAAATCACACTCCTATGGCTTTGAAAACACAAACAGTCAAAGAACAAGTGGCCCACTCTGATACCAATTGAAGAACCTTTGTGATTCGAGATTCAAAATAGATTCAGTTACTTTAGTTCCCAAACACATAAAACAAACAATCTAAATCATCTAACTTGTATGAAAGTGATTTAGCTTGTTGTTTTCACAATTGATAAACCAAGCACAAACATTTTTAATGTGGAAAAAAAAATCACAATTGGAGCACCTCCAATTGCGATTAAAAAACCATGGGCTAAAAGCCACTAAATAATCCATTATGAAGATAATGAAATTACACATGAGTATAGACAATTACCCAACACTCACTCAGAATTGACTTTGACTCCTTATGTCTCTTCCATGAACTTTTTTGTCTCGAGATTGCTTAGCCAAGTGTTGAATCTACAACACCCAAGTCAAATCCACAACATTGAGCAGCTTCGAAATCCTTCAAAGTTGTAGCTCGACTTTCTTCGCGCCCCCCCTTTTGGAGAAGCTCGAATTGGTCCTACAGTTCGAACTCCTGTCACGGTTCTGAATCTAATCTCACAAAGTGCAATGTGAGACTGATAAACACCAAAGAGTCCAAATCCGGCAAATCGTTTTGAAAAATTGATTTTGAATCAAAAGACGCCAAAAATGGACTGTTTTGCCAGATTACAGAGTCGCCACCTAAATATTTTGTTTTTGGGAAATTTAGGAAACCTTGTCTCGTGCCAAAGGCCATGTGTCCGTCATCACCAAAGTTGCCTCGGCTCGGGAACTTGGGTACGAGGGGGGAAGGTCATGAAATGAGCACCCCCGCTTGCCCGATCAAAGGGTCGGCCTCTACTAACCATGATATGTTGTTTTATAAACCTCATGCGTTCTTTTCCGGTTATTAGCTAACTTTACTATGTGACGCACACAAAAGCAAGTATAGACTAAATCACAAGAATTGGAACAAAACAACTCATGTTTGTTTTCGAAAATGGTTTGAAATTGCCACCCTCAAGTGGGCTAAAACGTGGATTTGCCATCAAACATGATGGGCTTAAAACGGGATTTTGCCACCTCAAGTGGGCTTAAAACTTTCAATCATTGAATTGTTCCAAGCCAAGTAACAAAGCCTTCATCCACAGGCATTCATGCAGTTAATCATTTAAGCAAATAGCCTCATGGCAAGCATGCGAAACTCATGCAAGTATGCTAAAGCGTAAAACTTACCAAGTACTTCAAGTCAAAACAAAAAAACTAGTTAGAAACAATGCATGATCCTAACTATACAAATTGCCTAATGCAACACATGCAATATGAAATTAATAGGCTCGGCTACTAATATGGCATATGATACAATTTGATAACATGCTTTGAAACACGTATTCAAATAAGTATATTGAATTTATAATGCAGTTTGAATGATGCGCCAAGCCTCGATGCATGCAAGACAAATGAATGGATGCAAACATGCAAGCGTAAGGTATGCTAATCGAAAATGACCCTAATTTAACCATCGAAAGCAGATAAATAAAAAGGAGAAAGACGTGGGGTTGGAAGACATGCACACACACATGCACACTTATTACAACATCATGCCCTCGCGATGGAGGGTCCGAATGAATAAGCTAACTAACTACGCTAATTAAGCTATGCTAATTATTATAAATCAACTAATTAACTAACTTAATCTAAGCTAATTAATTACAACAAATTGAAAAACTAGTTACACAAACTAATTAGGTACAACATTTGAATTGAATGATTAGCTATGCTAACAAATTAAAGCAATTAAATGGCCTCGAGGGCGAGGGACGCATGCATGCTTGGTTGGTTTCCTCCTGAAAATCCACCGCCTTGCCTTTGGATGTCTTTGTTTGCACTCGTTGATCTCTGAAAATTGCACCGACTCCCAGAACAACTCTGCTCCACCTCAGGAACATACTGATCAAACTTTTCATTGATGGCCGGTCGGCCACCCCTTCCTTGAAATTCTCCTTTTTGCTGCAACAGAGAGCAAACAGAGGCAAAGCAGTGTTTTCTCAAGCAATATATGTACTATTACCCTCCTTGTCATTACACAAGGTCAAAGGAGTACCAAAACAACCACCACCCTATCATGCATGATCAAGGGTGACGATGACTAAGAAAAGTAGCACGTTTCATCACTTTGAGTATGAAACGTCCCATTTTTCTTGTGTTCGGATTAATGTCCGATCCGAACACATGCAATGCAACACAAAATGCTTATCTTGCCTCTTTTACTTTGTTCATTTTGTTTACTCATTTTACATTACCGATTAGTCCTTTAATCGATTAAGTCCAAAAGGTGATTGTCCTCTAATGGAAAGAGGGCTTGAACCACAAGTATTTTGAGCATGAAAGAGTCCTCATGCCGTTGGTTAATAGAAACCCTCAAGAGAGGATTAAAACCATTAGGCATGAGGGTCTCAATTTCACACTCAAGCCAACAAATGGTTCAAAGCTACTTTCAAAACAAATGAAAGAGTGAAGAATAGAGGAAGATTGCAGAGATTTTAGTGCTAAAATGGAATGCAACATGACATTAAATCATGCAAGCAACTCATGCAATACATGCTAAAAAGCCCTACTCGTTAAGCCAATGAAAGGGATTGCACTACAACCATGCAATACAAGCCTCAAAGGGCCAAACCAACTCAAAATAGAGCTAAGACCAATCAAAATAGTGGCCAAAAATACTGATATTAAAGCACAAAACGCTAGAAAAACATGCTCACATGTTAGCTTGCAAACAAGACTCAAAAGCACAACTCTCAAAAACAATGAAAGTGTGAAACAAATGAGCATGTAACAGAGCTATATACACTGAAATTACATGTAAAATGAGGCTACAACATGCATGCAACTCATGCAAATCATGTTTGAAGCCTTAAAACAATGAGCTAGTGAAAACCATTACACTATAGCCATGCAATATAAGCCTCAAAAGATACAAACACTTCAAAATAGTTCTAAAACAACCTAAAAGAAGTCCTAAAACATGTTTGAAGTAAGCCAAAAAAAAGCTAGAATAAGGGGCCAAAGCATAGCATAAGCTAGACCCTTAAGCACAATTGCACTACAAGCACACAAAGCAAGACTCGTATGACCAAACCAGCTTAAAACAGAGCTAAAATATGCCAAAACAGTAGCCAAGATATGCTGAAATTAAGCTAACACAAGCTACAAAAACATGCTACCATGTAATGCTAACTAGGCATGCAAGTGAGACACAAGGAGGGGAGGCCAACCCCTCCATTTTTGGACTTCAAAACATGCTTTCCACCACTAAAATAACTCTGAATTTCAGTGGTTTAAAGGTCCAAAAAGTTTGATTTCAATGTGCCAAAAGATGGTGCAAAGAGCCTCACAATTAGGCAACAAGAAGGGTAAACAACCCTTAGCACAAAATGGCTTCAAACCAACATGTTAAGGCTCAAAAATCAGATTTTTTTGCAGTTAAAAACTAGGCCAAAAATAGTATAAAGAGATGGCCAAACAAGTAATTAAAATAAAGCTTACAAGGCAAGTCCTTTACCTTTTGAAGCACAACACAAAACAGGCCCTCTTTTAGGCTCAAACAACCTTTCAACAGCTCAAATTAGGCTCCAAGGGACCTCAGCTCCAAGGTGGTCCAATTTGGTTAAGACTTGATGTGCAAATGTGTAGAGAATTCTAACTAGAAGGCACAAAACAAGAAGAGAGAGAGAGAGAGAGAATTCTAGAGAGAGAGGGAGAAATTTGCTCAAAATTGTCTAACCCCTCAAAATGGGGAAGAGACACCCCTATATATAGAAAATCAAGCTTAGAGCTTGTATTCATCCCTCCATACACGTGTATGGAGATGAGCTTCAGTGAGCAACAGCTGACACAGCTAGCAAACAAATATCTGAAAAATGAGAAAAATGGCCGTCGGCCATCAATGTAGCTGACTGGCCACCATTGATGGCCGATGGGCACAAGCCATGGCCGATGGGTTGTAGGGCTAGCCGACAGGCCACTCTCTCTTCCACACTTGAAGCAACAAGCTCTTGGTCCATAACCAAACACAAAACAGACAAGTTTCAAAGGCTCAAAGACAAGGCACTCCACCAAGAACTTTGGGCGTCCAAAAAGAACACAAACAAGGATGATCATCGAGTATTCGAACGATGACGTCCAAGTCTTGAGGATAGTCAAAAATGGGGTGTCTACAAAAGTTTCCAAGCCCAAAACTTCGGAATCCACCGATGAAACGCTCTATTGAAATTGAATCGACAAACCCTTTGATGTATGTAGTTTAATCCATGTAAGGCGATAAACTCATAAAGTTATCAAGGGAAAAACAAACACTAGGCTCTTTAGATGAATACTCAAACACCTACAAGTCTCTAGTTTTAGATCTAGAAGCTGTAATCCTAACCATTGCATCTTTTATAGTTTTATATGTAGTAAAATCGTGAAGACTACTCAAGCGGTGTCTCCAAAAGTCGGTGGGACAATAAGTTTCTTCGCTCGAGCGATGGAATAGTCACTTGAGCAAAGAATAAAACCTTCTAGAATTTTCAGACCAAGTCTGAATTACTGGAAGAGAGCTTTCTTCGCTCAAGCCACAACTTCACCGCTTAAGCGGTCCATAGATAAACACAGGATTTTCAGACCAAGTTTGAACAACTAGACAATGTATAATCCCATTTATTAATTAAGAGTATTTTCTTGGTACAATGTAAAAGATAAAGAAATGCAACGTACCATGAATTTTTATCCCCAAACTTATCTTTAAAGTGAAATGTCTATTGTAGATTTAAAATTAATAAGATGTTGACTACACCCACAATAAATGTGATCTATAAACTTACTTTTCAGTGCAATTTTCTATATATGTAGTATTGGTAATAAAATATTTGATATCTAAATTAAAGAAGTGAAATTTAGCCAAAACCCCCTCGGTCCAACATATTAGTGTATGAAGGACAATCCAAAATATTTTGCTTCCTAAACCTCCCAAGCAACAAGCGTGTCCTCTATTAAGGACAGACTAATAATTTTTCTTTTGATTCTAGGCAATCATGCCCTTGTATATATATATATATCTTAGAAGATAGACGAGGAGAATTCCTTGTTGAATATAGAGAGAAGACCAAAAGGATTCAGCTAGAGAGACAAAGAGAGATAAAGTGTTTGGAGAAAGGAACCCAGTAAGTGAGTTATTCAGTTGACGATGGAAGCTAAGACAAAGTCTTCCTTTGACGGTCGAAAGGGTACTCTCTGTTACTTCTTCTGGTTCTCCAAGTTGCACTTATTCATCATATCATATCATTGTACTCAAGGACCATTCTTTTGTCCTTTTCCCCGCCTTGGCAAACTAGTAAAATTATATTGCCCACTCGTAGAAATTTTGTGATACACATGCATTATGACAATTGAACTCATTCGTTATGATTTATTGATTTGAATTGTTGTTGGTTTAAATTGTTATTTGTTGATTGTTGTTGATTTGTTTGTGAACATGTAATAAAAGAACTTGTAAAGCTTCCTTCAGTCCATACTCTATTTATTTATTTTTTTTGTTACTGATGTCTGTTCAAAAAGATCGTAAAGTGTTACTCTAGTAGTCAATAACATTTTATTGTGAATTAGAGTAAAATGTTACTTTTATGTCAATTTTGACATTAATTTTTTTTAAAAAAAAATCATAATCAACTTGGTTCTTGTTTGATAGATATTGATGAGAAGATTCTAAAAATACTGTTTTTGTTAAAAACTGATATCTAGATCAAAAGTTGTATCATTTTAAAGTTTAAAATATTAAATTACTCATTAATGATACTTTGGTAATAATAGTGTGTGCTAGACTTTTCAAAGAAAATTTTTTGTGGTTGTCCTTAAAGCATTAAAGTTTTATTATGATGGAACTTTGACCAAATTTCCCGTTAAAGAATCCAAGAATAACTACTTTACGCAAATAATACAAAAACTTTCTACCATAATAATCAATAATGGAAAATTTATCTATAAATCCCATTTTGAGGAATGGTGATCTATTTAATCCTAAGGATTTTCTTTTAGACTATTTAGTCTCATTCATTTTGGTAAGGTGGATTTGATATATTTATTGGCATGTGACTTTACAGTTACATCCTTGGATGTGGGTTTCTTTTGTTTCTCTTGTGCTAGAAATGTAGGATTCACAACACATTTTTTTGGGATGTTAGAACCCAGATGGTCCTCTATGCTATGTGTGTATAATGTAAACGCATAAATAAAATAAACAACAAGTAAATAATTCAAAAAAATAATTATGAAAATTAAATTATGAATTTAATGCTTATAGCGCTTTAAAAATGCAAAACATTAAGTCGAGGCTTATGTTGGACACAATATCCTTAAAGTAGATTTCGTCCTCGTTCCAGTGATATGAGTTTTACATGCGTCTACTTCTTAGGATGCAATGACTATATCTTGAATTTGCAACACTACAAATCCAAGCCTGGCAAACAAAACCAGTGTTGTAACTCTCTCTCTTTCTCACAGACTATTCCTAAAACTATTTACAGAAAAATGCAAGAAGTAATGGAAAGTGAAATCTAGAGAATGAAGAATGAGAAAGGAAAGGAAAAATCGAATGAATTGAATTGAATAAATTGCTGGAATAGAGAGGCTATTTAGCCCCAAAGGTGCCTGTTCAGATACGCTTTCATCATTTTTCGGAATGGCCAAAAAGGTACGACCAGAAAGGGCAACCGGTCAAAGGGAAGTGATTGTTAAATTTGAATTCAAATTTAGAGTTTATATACTCATAAAAAAACCTCAAACCTTTCATGTGTGGGACAAGCACATTTCACAAATGTGTTGGAAACCCACTTGTCATTTTCACAAAGCTCAAATGTGCATTGAATTCTTATTCATCCAGAAATGGTTTTGAGTAACCAAATACACGATATTATTCATTACGCAAAATTAAACATGAACCCACTTTAACCTGTCAAAATTAATGCATGGATCCCGCCTTAATTAATGCTTAAATTTAGCAAAAAATAAGGTTTATAAAAACTATTTTCCAATAATCCCCCACATAAATGGAATTCACAATAAATGGATGTGCAACAAAATGCAGACAAATAAAGAATACAATAAGAAGATATACCGCATCAAGATAGTTAGCTTTTAGCTTCAAACCTTTTCTAGTGAAAGCCTGTCGGACTTATCATGTTCAGCTGCTTTGTAAGCCAAGACAATAGACTACACACAGTGTATTCCCAGACATAGTTTGGTTCTCACGGTTGTGTTCATTTTGGCCATAAACAACGCCTAATAATTCATAAGTGCTCTAGAGAATTTATCCTTCTCAATTCTCATAGAACCGGCCCAATTAACACTCATATAGGTGACTTCTTATTAAGAGTATTCTGCCATACCCCACTTGGATGTCCAAGGTATAAGAATCATTAAAAGAAAAGCTTATCCTACTAACGCTCTAGGCATCACTCTTTTTATCATAAAAATGGGTAGGAGCAAATCTCCTTATTGATACGTGAAGTTATCCATAATTTGGTTGTCCCTTTGAACCCAGATCTTGGGATCCCTAGACAACTAAGTTGGGTTGGCATTATGGTGACTTTTAGGTAATAGGCATTCCCCTTGATAAACGATACACCTACTCTCTGGCAAGCCTTTTGGTCAACGGATCCACAATGTTCTCTCTTGACTTTACATACTCTATGGAAATTATTTCATATGAGAGCAAATGCCAAATAGTATTATGTATTCGACGGATGTATCAAGATTTACCGTTATACATATGACTTTGTGCCGGTCCTATTGTTGCTTCACTATCATAGTGAATGAATATAGCTGGTATAGGTTTAGGCTACATTGGAATGTCCTCTAAGAAATTATAAAGCCACTCTACTTCTTCCCATGTTTTATCTAACACGATAAACTTAGATTCCATTGTCAACCTTGCTATACATGTCTACTTGGAGGATTTCCAAGAGACTGTAGCACCTCCCAGGGTAAAGACATATCCACTCATGGATTTTAAGTCTTAAGTATAAGATATCTAGTTAGTGTTGTTGTACCCCTCTAGTACTGCTAGATGTCTAGTATGTAAGCCATAATTCCGAGTATGTCTTAGATAGCTAATACCCTAATTATTGTTTTCCAATTATCTGCCCCTAGATTACTTGTGTACCTATTCAATTTGCTCACATCATAGGCTATATCTGGCCTAGTGCAATTCATTAAGTACATCAAGCTTCCAATAATCCAAGAGTACTCTAATTATGATATGACTACACTTGTATTCTTTAACAAATTAATAATAATGTCAACAGGTGTTTTTCTAGGACGTTCGTCATGCTTCCCAAATTTCTCTAGAATCTTCTCAACATAGTGAGATTGAGATAAACCATATCCTTCAGATGTTTTTATGATTTTCATTTCTATAATTACATCTGGTACTCCCAGATTTTTCATTTCAAACCTTTTGTTCAACATCTTCTTGGTAGATTTTATCATTTCGATATTGCTACCAACGATGAGCATATCATCTACATAGAGACAATCAACGACATTACCTCTATCTGTGTTTTTGATAGACATATTTGTCACACTCATTTATCCTAAAGCCATCCAAAATCATAGCACGATCAAACCTTTCATGCCATTGTTTCGGACCTTGTTTTAATCCATAAAGGGATTTGACAAGTTTACAAACCTTTTTCTCTTGGCTTGAAACTTTAAACCCTTCCGGTTATTCTATATAGATTTTCTCATCTAACTCACTATTCAAAAAGGTTGTTTTAACATCCATTTGATGTATCTCCAAATTATACAATTTCACAACCACTATTAGCATGTGAATGGATGCTATTCTTATCACATGCGAACAGGTGTCAAAATAACCAGGGCCTTCATTCTGCCTGTATCACTTGACAACAAGCCTTGCCTTGTATTTGTCCATTGAACCACCTGCTTTCATCTTTCTCTTAAATATCCACTTATATCTAGGAGGTTTACAACCTGGTGGAAGATCCACCAGTTCCCAAGTATGATTCTGTAGAATGGATTTAATTTCACTATTCACATCCTCGAGCTTCAGGACCTAACATTACTTCCTTGAAATTTTGAGACTCATTTTCTAACAAGTATGACAGAAATATCTGGACGAAAGGATTTAGATGTCCTAGCCATTTAGCTACGTCTGGGTTCATTCTCTTTATTATCATGTTTGTCTTTACTGCTACCCATAGCAATATCAAAAGTTCTTTTACTTGAACTTGTCTCTTCAGCTTCGAAAGTGTTAAACTCTTCAACTTTCTTGCAAGGAAAGATGAGTTCGAATAACAATGCATTTCTTGACTCAATAATAGTATTCACATGCATATCAAGATTTTTGGATCTATGAACTAAGAATCTGTATGCACTATTATTAACAGGTAAGCCTGAACTGACTAAGTTGAATGATGGGTCTATGTCTGCCTCGAACCAGATATACCAAATGTGCCAATAGACTGAAGGAAAAACCTACTCAAATGCCCAAACTGCCCACACTAATAATAGGTAAGCATCTACCCTCTTCTTTGGCTCTGACTCTGAGAACAAGTCAAAGACGGTGCAAACTGTTGCCCTCGTCTTCTCTGTGGGCAAGCCAGAGACTTGTAGCCCAACCAATCACACTTGAAGCATATGAATCCACCTTGGTTAACTCTCCTTGAACTAGAACTCAGCACGAGAAAGGTGGATCTATACTTCATGGCCTTGGACTACTATGTGGTAGAACCCCTCTGCCTGGAACCTTTTACTCGTTCCTTATTCATCTGAATCACCACCTCTAAATGGACCATCGATTCGACAAGGTGTCCATAGTCCCAAATCATAGACCTGGCCATTTTGAAAAGGAGCTTGGTCCTCAATCTCGTCTCGAACTTGATACAACAACGTTCGTTCATCGCACGAGTTCAAGTGCAAACCTCGAAAAGCTAGTGAAGGCCACCTCAAAATCGATCACTGGTGTGCTCAACTGCTTGAGCTTCAAAAACTACTCTCTTAGCTTCTTTCTCGTTGTGGGTGGTAGAAACTTATCCTGTAAGGCATTAACAAAAGCCTCCCAGGTCACCCCGATACGACCCCTCAAAAACTTCCACCATTGACCTGCATCACCCTTAAATTGGCAACTAAGGTCACCCTCAAACCATCGTCGTTGATGTCAAGCATCTCATACATCTTCACCATCTGGATTGCCCACAAAGTCATTCGAATTTGACTAGAAGAATTTCCTCTTCAAGAAAGACGACCATGTCTTTACAATATGGGCTTAGACTCGATTCTAAGCTCTGAGAATGTTCATGGTGTCCCGCAATGCTCTTGCTATTTTATGGGCTAAAGAGCCCATGGCCTATTGACCTACTTGCTTGGCCACGTTTGTCTAACCAATAACCTCCCTCATGTGTCAAAGTTTCATTCGGAATCGGCACTTCCTGCCATCTAGGCCTACCACGTCTACCACCGCCACATTCGTGTCCTGACATACTAATAAGGGTAAAACAAAATTTAGCACATTCAAAATGTGTCATAATTAATTCACACATGTCCTAATACAATGGACACCACATAATTCATTTTTGTAGACACCCATTTTTTACTATGCTTAAAGACTTGGGTGCCACCGATTGATCACCTAATAATGAATGCACACGCTTGTCAAATGCTTGATTTTCTCAGCAGAAAGCCTCAGATTTGAGCCTCAGAAACCTATAAGCCTTATATCATTTTTGGACCACAACAGTTTTTTTTCAAGCCTGACCACCCAGGGGCCCACAGACCCACTAGTGGCCAGCCGGCCACAAATTAGTGTACGACCGTCCCTTTTAGTGGCCAGCCGGCCACTTGTGTCAAAAAATCAGATCTTTTTGCCAGTTGTGCCAGCTATCTCCACAGGTGCATGCACTGCACCAGCTATTTTTGTATGGATATTTCTGAGAGCCTAACATGTTTTTCTATATATACTTGACCCCCTCTCATAAAATTAGATTAGAAAAATTTGGAGAAGGAAAATTCTTAGAAAATATTTCTCTCTCTACCTTGCAACCTACACACACCTTGCCTAGACTTCTTAAGCAAATTTTTGAGGTCTCGTTGCTAAGGTTCTTGAGCTTGCATCTTAGCTCTTGAGTGTGTGCAATTGGTGGCTTATAATTTAAAGGGTCACTCCTCTTCAAGGGGTACAACTCCAAGCTTCTTTTCCCTATTTATTTACCATCATTATTGCTGTTTTTGTATTGTTTTTCACCTGTGTTTATGGGGCTGAAACTTGTGGTTTAAGGCCATTAAAGGTAGCAGGGTTGACCACCCTTCTTTGAACCTTGCTTCCTAGGCTTTTACCCTTGTGTTTCCCATCTTTCCATCAACTTTTTTTGAGCTTTTTACCACTGATTTTCAGAGGTTTTCAGAGGCTA
Organism: Camellia japonica; assembly: GCA_030407325.1. NCBI lineage: Eukaryota > Viridiplantae > Streptophyta > Magnoliopsida > Ericales > Theaceae > Camellia > Camellia japonica. The sequence continues at coordinate 138,692,875 of JAPPVO010000019.1, forward strand.
AAAAAGTGGTTTTGAAGTCCTAAAAATGGACGGGTTAGCCACCCATCCTTTGTCTTGTTTACTAGCTTAATTTTTCCATTGTTTTAGCTTACTCTTTTAGCTTTTGTACATTAATTTCAGTACTGTTTTTAGGTGTTTTAGGACTGTTTTTATGTGTTTACTTCATTTATGCTTTGTATAGCATGCTTGTAGTGTAATGGTCCTCATAGGTTTGGTGTTTTAGGCATTAGACACCAACCTATTTGAGTTTATAGCATTTATTTTATGCTTTTCATACTTGTGTTCACCTCTAATCACCTCTGCACCCCCCTCTTTTCTTGACATTTTATTTGTTTTGAGAGTTGCTTCAAAATGAGTGTTGTTTAAGCGTGAGAGGTGACCTTGTGCTTAATGGTTTAATCTTTTCGAAGGTTCATTACCAATGGCATGATCTCTCTCTCTCTCTTTCTCTCTCTCTCTCTCTCTCTCTCTCTCTCTCATGCCTAAAACAACCCTCGGTTTGACACTGCTCTCCATTAGTGGACTTAATCTTTATTTTTGGACTCAATCGATTAATGAATAGAAAGGTAATTAAATGGAGTAATAAAATTGGGGCTAAAATAAATCAAGATAATAAAATCAACTTGGGTTCAATCGGACGTTAATTGAACCCATGGAGTCTTGAGTCATTTCATACATGTAGTGATGAAAATGGTTCAAGGTTCCAAGGTCAACCACTTCCTTTGATCAAAGCCATGATAGGGAGAGGTTTTTGTGTGTCTTCATCATCATTTCTTGAGATTGTATCCCTTGGTCCATAAGTCATCACGCAATGAGTTTGCATCGATTGATGGCTTGCGCATCAAGCTTACCCCTCCTTTGATCTGTTTAATGAAAAGAAGATACAAGGTGGACATATATCTCTTGGAAACGCTCTGTTTTCACTTTGTTCCTTTTCTGCTGCAGCAGGGCAATACCAACAATAGTGGCCGGCCAGCCACCTCTTCTGTACGGCCGCCCACTTTTACTGGCCAGCTGGCCACCTTTTTCAACCAGGCAGTGTTCATTTTCCTGTAAAACAGAGCAAAAGCAATGGCAAAACAGAGGCATTCTTTGCAGATAGAACAGTTCTAGCAGCAAAACAAAGGCGTTTCCGGAAGGACGATCGCATTGGCATGCATGGTTCTTTAACCGCCGCTCGAGTTTAATTAGTGTTAAATTAATTAGCGAGTTACTTCACTAGAATTTGTAATAGCTTAGTTAATTAATCTTGTGTTGTAATTAATTAGTTAAATTTTAATCTGTAATAATTAGTTAGTGTAGTTAATTTATTCATTTGGTTTGTAATAGTTAGTTAATTCATAGTAATTAGCTAAGACATTTATTCGGACCCTTTTGCATGAGGGCAAACTTGTAATAATGTGTGTATGCCTTCCAACCCGCATTTCTTTCTCCCTTTTATTTACTTGCTTATGATGGATAGTATAGAACATCATGTTTACTTAGCATTTTGCTATGATTTGCATCAATTTGTCTTGCATGCATAAGGTTCGGTTCATCATTCTAACGGCATTGTCATTTATTACTTCCTTGAATACGTGCGCCACTGTATGTTATTAAAGTGGTTTACATGATCTATTAGACAACTGAACCTATTAGTTACATTTTTGCATGTTTTGCGTTAGTCATTTCACATCATTAGGAGCATGCATTTTTCTAATTGTTTTATTTCTTTTGGCTTGCCTTGGAGTACTAGGTGAGTATTTATTGCTTTAGCATATTGCATGGATGTGATAGTTTCCATATCAAGCATGTTTTTCATGAGGCTAAGTGCTTAAGTGATATACATGTTTGGGTGCCTATGGATGAAGGCCAATTGCTTAAATTGGGATAATTTGAGTAATGTACATATGAGATCACTTTTTCAAGTGGTACATATTCAAAACAATTTTCAAACAAACATAAAATCAAAATGTTCCAATTTTTGCAAATTAGTCTGTACTTGTGTGTGTCATATAGATAAATTAGGCTAATAATCGGAACAGAAGCATATAATGTAAATAAGAATCACATCATGATTAATAGAGGTTGATCTTTGATCGGGCTAGTGGGGTGCTCAATTCAAGACCTTCCCCTCTCGTACCTAAGTTCCCGAGCCAAGACATTTTGGTGATGACAGATAAGTGACCTTTGGCATGAGTCTCGAGTTTCCTAAATTTCTCAAAAATATTTAGGTGGCGACTCTGTAATCTGGCAAACCAGTCTATTTTTGGCATTTTTTATTCAAAATCGATTTTCCAAAAGATTTGCCCGATTTTGACTCATTTGTGTTTATTTATTTCACATTGCACTTGTGAAATTAGATTTAGAACCACGGAAGTTCGAACTGTAAGGTTATCGTATCCGAAAGGAGCACGAAAAGAAAGCTACAACTTTACGTAAGCACCAAATCACGTTATTCACAAATGAATTTCCTTTCTAGAAAATAACCATTCCGCAACATTACTAAAGTTCCTGTTAGAATTAGCAATGATCAAGTGCTCTTCTAAAGGGACTTGTAGGAATTCATAACACAATCAATATCTTAGAAACTAAATCTCATACTCCCTTAATCACATAAGCATGTTATCACATAGCATACAAAGTATACATCTATTACCTATCTAGTGAGACAAACCCATTGTGGTAATAACCACGTCCCATGAGCCCAAAGTATTCAAACTCGGTAAGCTCTGATATTAAGTTGTAAAGCCCCCAAATTATAACAATAGATATTCTCATAACCCTCAACGGATATACAAATGCTCATAAGATTCAATCATTCATTAAAGACAATATTACCAAAGCATTCTCTCTTTCATTAATTCCTTTAATGTAGTACAAAGATGACATCACATGCAATAATACATTCATTAATCTTAAGCTTTGAATCTATAGCATGTGACGGATATACATAGAACAAAAGAAGAAAATGAAGTTCTTGCCCTAAGGGCTACCTATTTCCAAGACGATACTTGGTTACAACAAAAGTTGGTCAAGTCCAATACAAATAAAAGCCCAAGCCTTGTACAAAAGATACTTACAACACAAAAAGATAAATGAGCCTTCAGCTACAAGATTCTCCCAAGCTAAGCCCTTGGTGGAGGCATACCATCAGTACCTGAAAGTTTGTTTCCATATAGGGTGAGCTAAAACCCAATAGAGATTACATTAATATACTATATAATACTTAACAAAGTCAAGTAGTGAATGCACATGAATGACATTTACCAAAAATGTTACATTTTTCTCTGAACAAGGCAATACCATGTTTATAAATCAATTCATAAACCGATAATTTTTAAATAAGAAATAGGGTAGTGTATACACAATACTGGGAATCTCTAGGTAGATGTCTGCCAATACGCTATACAAGCATTAGCAAAGCCATTTTACTGGTACTAATTGGAAGGATCGGCACCTAACTGCGCAGAATTCTGGACTTTTACCTAGGACACACAGGCCAACATAGAAACAACAACCACAACCACACCTCCTAACCGTATTCACCAAGGTATTCACCCATTTTTCTCAAAACGATACATTTTCAATGTGCAAATATGAAATCATTTTCAAATACAAGATGCATGAGTGAAAGGTTTTAATCAACCTAATTCTCATGTCTTATCTACAACAATCAAAGTTATCTTCTACCGATAGTCTAAAATAGATATCTCTATACAAGAAATAAATTGCAACTAATAGATAGAAATTTCAAAATCTCAATATAGGAATAATAATACATGTTTCGTTCTACTTTCCTACTCAATAAGGGACCAACATATCCCCATCATTCGCCTCCTTATTCAAAACCAATGATTTCTAAGGTTTTCCAACAAAATATCGGTTTTCTTCAAAATTTCATTTAGAAGAGAAATTTTCAAGATTTCAACTCAACTTATCAATACAACCATTTCCACAACATTTCCCATAAACCAATTTGAAAACCCTACTTTTATACTCCCAAAATCAAAAACAAACCATTCCAAGTCAAACCCTAAATATAAGCCACAACTCTCAAAACATTACTCTTTTCAAGGAACATATAACAAGACTACCATACAAAACACTAATAAATCCCTACTTCAAGGTATGAAGAGAATATGAATAAATCCCAAAATTTGACGGAGACCAAAACTTGAACTTTTCCGATTAAAACGTTCACCTCTACGAGCTCTACACTTTATCCCAAAGCACCAAGATGGTGAGATTGGTGGATTAGGGTGTATGGGAAGGTTTATGTGAGATTTTAGAGAGAGAGAGAGAAAAAAAAATTGGCTAAAGACCTTTTAGAGAGAGATAGAGATAGAGAGAGAAATCAAAAAGTGAAAGAAAAATCTTTTTTTTTCTATACCTTTATATGCGTAGACCGCTCGAGTGACCAAAATATTACTTGAACATCAGACACACTCGAGTGAAGAAACCAAACTCCTAGAATAACAATCCTACAGAATAGATCGCTCAAGCGAACTAACCATCGCTCGAGCAAAGAATCCCCGATCATAAGTTCAGACCTTGAAAGAGACCACTCGAGCGAAAAAAACACCGCTCGAGCAAAGAACACTCTACTCCTAGAAGTTCAGACCTGTAAACACAAATTCTAGGATAAATGAAAGACTGCTCGAGCGAAGAAATTGCTGCTTAAGGAACTCAACAACAAACAGACATAAATTCCATTGAAATACTAACTTCCAACCTATTTAAAACAAAATCCAACAACTCCAAACAACCAATCCTAATCAATAACAAGACAAAAAGTAGTATAAACAACAACAATGAGTACCTGACACCGAATCAAAGAATATAAAAGGGTTAGGTCTTAACCCCAGCCACTATAAGTTCCGACATAGGAAATCCCCATGTTTCTATGCTTTTACTATGACAACAACTTGCCGATCGGTTTCTCCCTCATTCAGTATTGGAGCGATTTCATGGGTGAAGCGAGCCAAGTTCAAAGTGGTTAAATAAAACTCATCTTTTGTTGCCACCTTTTGGACTCAGCTCCATTAAACTTTTCTGATTTCTCCCTATGATTTACTGGTACTGATGGAGTTATTGTTGACAATACCGGCATTATGGATGTAGTGAGTAGTCTCAACACTATCCTTTTCCGTTGCCATTATTTCTGATAAAATAAAAATGAAACAATCACAAATTAAAATTTATACAAATAAATTGTACACACAAAACAAGCAAAAAAAAATTCTGTAACAAAACTCCAATGATAAACAATATATTACTACCACTTATCAAGGAAAAAATTAAACAATATATTACCATTATTTAATCAAAAAAATTAAACAATATATTAATACTATTTAATTTTTCCAAAATAGAATATTACTTCTGTATAAAAAATAAAATAAAAACAAATAATAAAAAAACAAAGGAAATCTACTTTAAGATTGTTAGAACCCAAATGGTCCTCTATGCAATGTGTGTGTAATTTAAATGCATAAATCAAATAAACAACAAGTAAATAATTCAGAAAATAATTATGAAAATTAAATTCTAAATTTAACGTATACAATGCTTTAAAAATGCAAAACATTAAGTTGACGCTTGTGTTAGACACAATCTCCTTAGAGTAGATTTCACCCTCGCTCCAGTGCTTCGAGTTTTACCGGTGTCTACTTCCCAAAATGAAACAACTATATCTTGAATTTGCTTCACTACAAATCCAATCCTAGCAAACCAAACTAGTGTTGTAACTCTCTCTTTCTCACAAACTTTTCCTAAAACTATTTATAGAAAAATGCATGAAGTAATGGAAATCAAAAACCAGAGAAGGAAGAACAAGAAAGAAAATAAAAAACCAAATGAATTGAATTGAATGAATTGCTGGAATGGAGAAGCTATTTATAGCCCCAAAGGTGCCTATTCGGATGCGCCTTCATGACTATTTAGAATGGTTGGAAAGGTACGATCGGAAAAGGTAACCAGTCGGATGGAGGTGACTATTAAATTTCAATTTGAAATTTTCCGCAAGAAATTTTTGAAAAAATTCAAATGATTTTTGTCCAAAAAATATAGTATGGACTGACCTGACCCACAACTGGACGACGATAGCGGTGGCGATGGCATGCGTGTGTGGTGAATTTGGGTCAAACTCATTATATCTATAACTCTCCTCCTTACAACACTTGGGTGCCCTTTGGGGCCCATCCCAAGTGTGCCAACTTAGAGTTTATATACGCATAAAAAACATCAAGGATTTCCTATGTGGGACAAGCACATTTCACAAATGTGTAGAAAACCCACTTGTCATTTTCACGAAGCCCAAATGTGCGTTGAATTCTCATTCATCCAGAAATGGTTTTGAGCAACCAAATGCACGATGTTATTCACTATGCGACATTAAACATGAACTCACTTGGACCCGTCAAAATTAACGCTTGGGTCCTCCTTTAATTAGTGCTCAAAGTTAGCAAAAATTAAGGTTTAGAAAAAACCATTTTCCAACAAATTCGGTTGACAAAATCTCGGATTGTATGGGGTGGTTCCCTTACGAATTAAAAATTTAACCCCAGCACAAGAAACCTATTACGGAATTTTCAAAATTTATAGTTTAGTTTTTGATTGTTGTCAAAACCTTCCTTGTTTTTCTTTGGAAAGCGTGAAATAAGTTTGGGGACTTTATCCCACATTGAAAAAAGAGCAAAACATGGAGCACTTTATAAAGTGCTACATGGAATATTCCTTTGAATATGAAATTGTGGGGTGGAAGCTAGTTTGCATGCACTCACACTGCAAAGATGGTGTTTCGCACTATCCGCACATGCACACGCACGCACGCGTGGCGTGGACAGTGGGATGTGTGGCGTTTGATAGTGCACTTTGCACTTAGCACGGACGCATCGACACAAGGCGCCATGAGGAAACTTTCCTATTTCCATCGGACAGGTTGCAGCGATGACATGGATCCAACGTGGCATGGGTGACGTAGAATACAGTCAACTTTGTGTGATAGTGATATGGCATCCGTTGGCAATGAGTCAACCAACCAATCGAACGGTTGAGTGTCCAATCTAGAACGTTTTGATCATAGTCGTTGATCGGAGATGTGCGCGATTGTACGAATAAGATGGCACCCGATCGTGATTAGGTATGATCAATTAATGCATTTATTCGGTGTAAGAATGATCTACACCATAGATCGTCAATCCAATGGTCAGATTTGATCAAATGCGATCAAGAGACATGACTATTCGATCAGATGCGTCAAAACCTATAAATAGGCTGCGAAATCAGCCATTTCAATCCACCCAAAAATTCATAAAGCATTCCTTGAATTCTTTCTCTCTCTCCCTCTTGATTTAGAATTTTCGATCAAGAGTTTCTTAAGCAAGTTTCTGCTTTTCTTACTGGTAATCAAATTCTATAGATTTGATTATCAGTGTCTTGGTTGTCTTGATTATATCAAGAGTATTCTGATCTATTGTTGTCAATGCAAACGCTGGTAGACTTGATCTTTAGAGCAGAATTTATTATATTCTAGCGGCAAATTTGTTGTAACCCCTTGCACAACTTTTGGTGGGCAAATATTGTCTTTAGGAAAATGACTAAGTAACGCGACTTGAAGCACCAAATTTATGTTCTACATAGACAAGATCATTACCATGTTTTGAAGACCTGACGACCACCAACTGAAGAATTGAAGACGAATTGTTCCAACAATCTAGAGACAATAATTTAGATATGGCAATGTCTATTCAGAAAATGACTTAAGATTTCATGAAGCTTGACCGATTTGATGGAGGAAATTTCCGACGCTGGCAAAAGAAAATGCACTTTTTGCTCACCACTCTCAAAGTGGTCTATGTGCTGACTACTCCCTATTCGGCGGAGCAAGAAAATGAGACTATGGAGCAAACCCGCACTTGAACCAAATGGGAGAATGACGACTACATTTGCCGAGGACATATTTTGAATGCGCTGTCAGACTCTCTATTCGATGTGTATCAACATCTGGAAACGACAAAGCAACTCTAGGACATATTACAATCAAAGTACCTCACCAAGAATGCCACTTGTAAGAAATTTCTTGTTAGTAATTTTATGCGTTTTACTATGATTGATACAAAGCCCATTATGGAACAATTCCATGAGATCCAACATATTTTGAGTTAGTTTCGACAAAAGAATATGAACATGGATGAATCTATTGTAGTTTCGTCTATAATAGAGAAACTGCCATCTTTTTGGAAGGACATTAAGAAAACTCTAAAACACAAAAAAGAAGATCTAACTTTAGAGGAATTGGCTCAACACCTCCAAGTTGTCAAAGAGTCAAGACTTCTTGAAAGTAAAGATAACTAATTGGCTCAGACTTCCAAGATTCACATAGTAGATAATGGCAAGAGGTTCAACAAAAAGAAGTGTAAGCGCGACCTCTAACATGAGAAAGATGCCAAGAAGTCGAAAGGCGCTTGCTGGCATTGTGGTAAGTCAGGGCGCTTGAAAAATGAATATCGATCATACAAGAAGAAGCTAAAAGCATCAAATGCCAAGAACAAGTTTGTAGCTATTGTATCTGAGGTAAACATTCTCATAGATGCTAGTGACTGGTGGATTGACTCAGGAGTAACAAGGCATGTCTGCAACGACAAAAGTCGTTTCACTACTTATGAACAAGTGAGTGATGAAACAATTCTCTACATGGACAACTCTTCAACTGTTGCTATCAAAGGCAAAGGGACGGTGGATCTAGAGTTCACATATGGAAAAGTCTTAAGTCTTAATGATGTTTATCATGTACCTGATGTCAGGAAAAACCTTGTATCTGGAAGCGTGTTTAATAAACATGGTTTCAAGTTAGTATTTGAGTCGAAAACATTTGTCCTGTCTAAGGATGGGATATTTGTTGGGAATGGCTACATGTATTAGGGAATGTTCAAACTTAACGTTTTCAATAATACATCTGTTTCTGCTTATATTGTTGATTCTCTTTCTTTATGGCATGCTCATTTAGGTCATGTTAATACTAGGAAATTGCATGATATGGTTAATTTAGATTTAATTCCTAAGTATGATATTGATATGTTTGAAAAATATAAATTTTGTGTGCAATCTAAAATTACTCACATTCCATTTCCTAAAGTAGATAAAATCACATCTCTGCTTGAACTTGTGCATAGTGATGTATGTGACATGCATAGTACCCCCACTAGAGGTGGTAAGATATATTTTGTAACATCTATTAATGATTTTTCTAAGTACTGTCATATCTATCTTTTGCATTCAAAAGATGAGGTGCTTGATAAATTCAAGATTTTTAAGACAAAAGTAGAAAATTAGTGCAATGTCAAAATAAAGAGACTTAGGTCTGATAGAGGCGGTGAATACCATTTTCCAGAATATTGTGAAAATGTTGGTATTATTCATGAGAAGTCTGCACCCTACACACCATAACAAAATGGAGTAACTGAAATAAAGAATAGAATATTAACAGAAATAATTAATGCTATGCTTTCTTACTCCAATTTAAGTTCTGATTTTTGGGGTGAAGCCTTGTTCACTACCTGTCACATACTCAATAGAATTTCTCTCAAGGGAAGAAATGTTACTCCTTATGAACTTTGGAAAAACAAGAAACCTAATCTAGGTTACTTGAAAACATGGGGTTGTAGAGTAATAGTCAGATTGCCTGAACCTAAAAGGAAGAAATTAGGTAAAAAAAGAATTGAATGCATATTCCTTAGCTATGCTATACATAGCAAAGTATATATGTTTCTGTTAGTAGAGCCCAATGGTTCATTGAACGACATAAACCCATTGAGCCTAATGAACCTAATGAGCCTGTTGAGCTAAGGAGGAGTAAGAGGGCTAGGACTAAAAAGTCATTTGGCCTTGATTTCATTGTTTACCTTGTAGAAGGAACTGGGAAAGCTTATTGTAAGAAAACAATGATTTCTTTGAATACAGATTTAGATCCATCAACCTTTGAGGAGGCTATGAAGCCTCCAGATGTGCTTTCTAGAAAGAATCAATAAACGATGAGATGGATTCTATCATAAGTAACAATACCTGGATACTAGCTGATTTGCCACCTGGATCCAAACCCGTTACCCAGGTAGGCAACCCAAGAAGGGTGAATTGGTTAATTAAAAAATATGAGCAGAAAATTGATTGCAATTAATCAAGTAAATGAATTCAGTAAGCAATCAATTATATCGAAAATAAAGGAAAAGGGGAGAAGAGCTCAAACACAAAGATTTATAGTGGTTCGGCTCATGGGCCTACGTCCACTCCTCAAGGTGTCTTTTCTAGAATTCCTCTACTATGAATTGAAACAATACACCAGCAAGCTTCACCTAGCTTGTGGATTTTTACACAGGACTTACTTTATCTGTTGAGGACCTCTCAACTAAATGCCTCATCTTACAAGTGTTTCACTTAGAAATAAGGGAATAAGAATAAGAGGCACAATTGTCCTCTTTTACAAAATATTTCTCTCAAAAGATAAATATGAAAGTGAAAGAGCAGAGGGATTTTGGAATACACTCAGATATGAAAATGGAAGTATAATAGAGTATGACAAATGAAAGTTATTGAATGCAAAGAGCATCTGTGTTGGAGTGAGTACTTTCAGATATGGAGAGTTTTTCATTTATAGCTTTAATCGCTTCTAGCTATTAGAGAGAAGCATAGGTGAGTCTTCTAGCTGTTGGAACATATCATGGGTGATATCTTCTTTATGGAGCAGAGCATGGGTGTGCGCAGGCTATCATCAAGTCTTTGGAGGTGGAGCCTTATTAAATGCACAAGCTCATAAGTCAAATCTTGGAAGCTGATAGTAGAAGATATTGTGTCATAAAAGTCTGCTCACATATTAGAAATGATGGCTATTCTATGCATAGATCAAAAAAAGTGGCTAAGATTTGAGTTGTGTGAAAATAGATCTGAATGGGCGGCTAGATTTTTTGAAACTCAGATTTAACGGTGTCGGCCCCTGTAGATTGGGTGTCGACCATTTGCTTCTCTTTTCTTCTTTGTGTGATTTTCAGGTGTTCCTGGTGTCAACCTTTTCATAACTGGGTGTCGACCCTTTGTTTGCTGGAAGTCTAAACTTTGTATATTGAAATTTAGTGTCGACCCTTGTTGCTGGATTCTCTGAGCTTTGTATACTGAAATTCAGTGTTAACCCTTGTTATTCTCGGTGTCGACCCTTGGTATACTGAAATTTGGTGTCGACTTGGAAAGACTTGGTGTCAACCCTTGGTTGCTGCAACACTTAGGCATTGTGTACTTCATTCTGGTGTCGACCTTTGTTGTCTTGGTGTCGACCCATGGACCTGTTTGAAGCACAAATAGTGTTTTGCATACATGTGCTAATTCCATGTTTTTGAGGTACCAATATTCATGAGAAAATGACAAATTTGAAGCATTCATTTATTAGAAAAAATGAAGAGCAATAATATAATATTATTTTGAAAACATTGAATAAATAAATGAGTTCAAAATATTTGTCGATAATCAAAATCGATAAGAATTTAAATTCGAATAACCTTAGGGCTAACAAAACCAATTGGTTGTAAATGGATTTTCAAAAGGAAAATGAAAGTTGATGGCACAATTGACAAGTTCAAGCAAGATTAGTTGCTAAGGGTTTTACTCAAAAGGAGGGTATTGATTATTTTGATACATATGCTCCGGTGATTAGAATGCCACCATTTGAGTGTTGATTGCCTTAGCCTCAATCTAAAAGCTTGAAATCCATTAAATGGATGTTAAGACCGCTTTCCTAAATGGAGAGTTAAATGAGGAAATCTACATGCAACAACCGAAAAGATTTGTTGTACAGGGTCAAGAACACGAAGTGTGTAAACTGGTGAAGTTACTATATGGACTGAAACAAGCTCCAAAACAGTGGCATGAGAAATTTGACAAAGTAATAGTGTCAAATGGTTTTAGGATACATGAATCTGATAAGTGTGTGTACAGTAAGTTTACTGGCAATAGAGATATAATCATATGTCTATATGTAGATGACATGCTTATTTTTGGTATCGACAATGATCTCATTGAAAGTACTAAAAGTTTCTTGTCGTCTAGCTTTAGTATGAAAGACATGGGCTTGGCTGATATAATTCTGAATATTAAGATCAAACAAGAGGACAATAATTTGATTCTTACCTAGTCGCACTATATTGAGAATTAAGAAATTTAATCTATATAATTGTACACCTATGTCTACACCTTTTGATCCAAATTTGAAATTACATCCTAATACTAGAAGAGTTGTTGATCAACTAGAATACTCAAGAGTGATAAGTAGCCTGATGTATGCCATGACTTGCACTAGACTTGATATTGCATTTGCAGTGGGAAAACTTAGTAGATACACTAGTAATCCCAGTAATGTGCATTGGCATGCTGTTAACCGAATACTTATGTACTTGAGGAAAACGATAGACTATGAAATAGTCTATAATGGCTATACAGCAGTGCTAGAAGGATTCACAGATTCTAGTTGGATAACTAACCGTGAAGATCACTCGTCCACGAGTGGTTGGATTTTTACTCTTGGAGGAGGAGTTATCTCTTGGGGTTCTAAGAAGCAAACATGCATAATAGACTCAACCATGGTGTCAAAGTTTGTAGCATTGGTTTCTTGTGGCAAAGAGGCAAAGTGGCTAAGGAATCTCTAGTTAGAGATTAAGATATGGCCAAAACTGTGGTGGCGTGGTTTGGAAATACCCTTTGGCCCAAGCAGACTTTCTTGATCCTCGAGTTGGTACCTGAAATAGGAATGAACACTCTAATCGGGGGTGTCGGAATTAGCACTCCGACGGGCAAGTTAGTATTCTCTCAGGTTTTTCTTATATCACAAGTTATCACTTTTTTCTTGCATACCTCTTCTTTGGCTGATGCTCCTTCTTTTTATATTGCTCTCCAGGGGCCCACTTTCTATTATGGACACTCTGCCCTCACAGCTGGGCCCCCAGTCGTTCCATAGGATTTGTGGCCTATTCGGTCTGACAGCTAGGTTCTAGTTGGCCAGGGCCTTGCTTTTCACTATCTTGTCGGCAAACTTGACGGTAAAGCCCAATATGAGTCGACTTATATATGACTCATATTAAACTTGGCCCCCACAATTACCCCCCAAACATCCAAGTAAGGTCATTCCGGTCAGCATGTTTGGTTAATTGATATCTCTCGGCTACCAGGTCAGATAGAAAAACCCTCAAAAGTTAGAAATATGGCGGTTGTACACTTTTTAGAACTGATTCGTCAAAACAGGCGCGATATTTTAATCATTACAGCTTCCCGCCCCTTCATATTTTACAATCATTTAATGTTCAATTTGAAAACTATCCCTCCATATATTCTTGAATCAAAAGGCTCTCAACTTCTTTTGGCATCCTTCACACCAACCTCCTTCAGGACTTCTGCAATTTCGCTCCCCACTGTTCATTCTCTTCTTTGACCTGTAAGTTCCACTTTCTCTTCTCATTATGTTCTTCTCCCAGTCCCTTGCATGTTTTGGTTTATAGTAGACATTTTGTTTGTATTCCATTTTAAATGGCAAGGCATTTGAAAGCCCTCCTGTTAGAGGAGCTAATCACAACCTTCCGTTGTCATTTTTCAATCCCGGACGACGTCCACCTATCCCTTGTTGCAGACACTTCCCTCTTTTGTTAATCGCTGATGGTGGAGTCTGATTTCCCCTCCATTCTTTTCTTAGGACAGTCATGCAATATTGGGGACTAATTCCCTCCCAACCTAACATGAACTTCTACAAATAATCATGGGTATAGTAGAATTGAATCGCAGACTAGGTCTTAACCTAGGAATCCCAGCAATTCGACACTACTACATTATGGCGAAATCAACCGGTCGGCAGGGCCGTTACTTTCTAAGAGCCAAATATGTTGATCACCACTTGGTGACCATTCTCGCCAGCTCTAGCAAAAGGGTTGACGATATCATGGTCACCATCCGAGGCAATTAGGAATTTAGCGAAGGAGAAGATCACCAAGAGCTAATGTCGATACAAAAAGGCAAACCTGGTGGCCGACTAGAATTGTTAGCATGCTTTAAATAAACATATTATTTGGCTCAAATACTGGATGCTAATCATTATTTGTCATGCAGGCAACAACTTAAAAAGAGCATTGACATCGGCAGACGAAGCCATTCTGGATCAAGTCAAGGCGGTCCTTAATTACAAAAGTCGTGCAAACCTTTAAGGACAAGGGCGTGCAGCCCACGTTTTGCTAAGGTACGACCCAACCTACTCCACTTTCTCGACCACAGATAATATCCCTGTGCCGAAAGGTGAACGGTAGCTCACTGCACTTATATTCCCTGGCTACAAAAGTCTAAGGGATATTGGTGTTGAGGGTTCTGATGCCGGCAAACAAGTCGGCAAAGACGCGCAATCAGAGGGCCGTACAGAGGACTAGGAACTTAACAGAGAAATTGAATTGGCATTTGAGCACATCAGCCCTGACCATTATACCGATCACCCTTCTACCTCTAGCCAAGCAGATTTATCTACTCTAGAGGACAACATTTTCACCGGTTTGGAGGATCTTCCTAGGGCCAAATCCGAAGCCGAAAAGATAGGCAGAGAATCTCTTTCCCAATTTGCCAAACGACGAAATGCAGAGAAGATGGCGACCAGAAGACAAGTCGGCAAGATTGGGGGAAGCCAAGTAACTCCAACACGTGAGGTTCCTCTAGAAGAAATGGCCTGCAAAACGATCATGGCCGAATTGGTTCCTGAAGAGCGGCAGACAGAAGTCTTGGGAGCCGATCTAACAGGACAAAAATAACCTGCTGAGATCATAACTGATTTGTCAGAGATGCCGATTGATAAACGACCGAGAATGGAGATACCGTCCATCGTAGATGATTTATCCGAGCCATTCGTCATCCAACCATAGATGATGAGTACGCCAGTTCTCACTAGTGAGCGACTATCAAAGAACCAGTCGTGGCCCTAAGTGTGGTTTCGGTGCTCTCTTTGCCAGCAGACAGAGCAACTTTCCATGCCGAACCAGATGTCATATCGGTTGCTTTGGCGGCGCAATTGGCCATATTGGTAAGTTGTAAAAATAACTAAAATTTCCCTTCTGACTCAGCCTAACATGTTTTGGCTTCATTGCTTTTTCAGGCGGCGGGAAGGATTGCTGAGATCAGTCGTCGTCATTATGATGTCGCAGAGCGATTCGGCATCCTTGAAGGCCAGCTAGAAGAGGAGAAAGGCAAAGCCATAGCTGTAATTGCCGATTTAGCTGTGGCAACGGCGAAGGCCGAATCCGAATCCACAAAGGCGGAAGAAGAGCAAGCAAGGGCCGTTGCAGCATAGGAGAAAGTGTAACATGCCGACCTGCTCCATAGGGTCGCCGAAGAGAGAGAAAACTTGATAGACGGCTCCCTCAAGTTGACACAAGAAGAAATCTTAAAACTGAAGGTCGATCTTGAAGCGGAGAAGAATGCGAGGGAGCTCGCTGAGGTAGATACGGCCAAAGCTTTTGATGCCGGAGAGCTTAAGGCCAAAGTGTTGTATACTGATGAAGCCTTGAAGTTCGAGAATCGAGGTTTCAAGCACAGATGGCTCAAAGCTTTGGCGGCCGCCAAGGTGACTCTCGATCAACTAATTCCTTACAAGCAGTAGGAAATCGAACTGCTGGAATCAGATCCAGAGCATTTGGACTTTTAATCGGCCGTTTTTGTAATAGATATTTTCCTGTTTGTTTGTTAGCTCTTTATTTTGTTGATTCCGTTAAACGGTTTAGTTTTTGTACTAAGGGGAATAAAGTGATTAATGTACTTATGTAGTTTATTAATGAAAATGCCCGTTTTGCTTATGAATGTGTGAATGATTATGCATTGAAACCGAAATGTGCCATATCACCACACCAAGAATAAGAACATGAAAACAATAAAAACATTGGTAAGCCGAATAGATTAATAAATCTGCTCTTGCTCCAGTTGACCACTGAGCATAACTGCCAAATAAAAGAACAAAGCATGTTCACAGGGTCAAGTGGGGCATTGTCTTAATTAAGAAAAATGTTTGAAGAGCCAAATAGATTAATAAATCTTCCCTTGCCCCAGTTGACTACTGAGCATAACCGTTGAATACAAGAACGAAGCATGTTCACGGCGTCAAGTGGGGCATTGTCTTAATTCGGCAAAATGTTTGAAGAGCCAAATAGATTAATAAATTTGCCTTTGCCCTAGTTGACCACTGAGCATAACCGCCGAATACATGAACGAAGCATGTTCACGGGATCAAGTGGGGCATTGTCTTAATTTAGAAAAATGTATAAAGAACCAAATAGATTAATAAATCTGCCCTTGCCCCAATTGACCACTAAGCATAACCGCCGAATACATAAGAAGATGGCGACAACGGTGGGCACTTCGTAATCGTTGCATCTGTAATTAATAAGTAGGGTAGCCAGGCGTGTGTGGGGCCTTTGGCCTCTTTAAATAGACACTGCTCAGACCTAGCTGAGTGTGAAAAGGAAAAGAGCACTGTGTCGACCTGAGCAAATTTGTATCTCCAGCAGAGTATTCTTCAACAGTAGAGGGGAGGGAAAGACGTTAACTGAACTAGATGTAGAAATGAACCGTGAAGTTGGCAGCGAACCATCCCGAATGGGTAACATGGCGTCGGAGGAGCGAGAGAGACGTTGATCCCCCCGTCGTCGAAGCAGGTCCCCAAAAGAGGGTGAGGTAGAAAAATCACCAAGGATTAGGATGCAACAACGAGGGAACTCAAGGACTAGGAGTGCACATGCGTCAACGTGAAACGAATCGAGCAGGCCACCACGCTTGTTAATTTTTTCGATGTTTATTGGGAACAAACCAATGACCGAAGCGAACTTAATTTTTAGTGATCCAAACATGGCATTAGAGTTTACTCGGCAAATATTTCCACCCAAAGTGCAACAATCAATGATCGGACAGGGTGACTATGAAATTTTCTGAGAGGGCGTCCATGGAGCGGTCAAGGGACTCTATAGCTCATATGAGATTGGCACACTCCTTCAATCCGCACAAAGAGAAACTGAACAGAAAGACAGGCGTATTCGGAACTTGGAGCGCCGCACGGAGAAGGCTGAGAGTGAGCTGAGAAATGACAAGGAAGCCAAGACTCAATCGGCAAGCGCAACAAACTCAGCCGTAATAGACACCAGCGCTTGCTAGATCATCCCATAGCCGATCGAGATACGACAAGCATGTTCGCAAAAGAAGCGATAAGAACACAAGCCTATGAAGAAGGCTTTTTTGACGACTGAAAAATCGACATTGAGAAGACTAAAAAAAAGTTGGCGGATGACGTTTGCCAATGCAAGAACCATGGCTTTAAGCACAGATGGATCAAGGCTTTGCAAGCCACTGGTATCGACTCGGCATGTCCATTGTGCCAAAGTTACAAGTTTCCCTTCGAAGCTTATGACGTCGAAAAGACTGATGATGAAGAAGAAGGTCCCAATCTGGAGAAGGCCTAAATAACAAGAAAAACTTGTATTGTACTTTTTATTCCAGCAGGATCCATGTATTTGTAGCAAGAAACCTTGTAATGTTTGAAATAAATATTTGTTGTGCTTGTTTATTTGATATTTTGGTTAGCCTTGTCCAAACTGTGCCAATTGTGGCCGCATGCAACTCTATTGCTTTTAGCTTATTGATATCTCTTTAGAACTGCTTGTTTATTGACCTTTGCAATTCGATTCCTAAAATTGCCAATTTCGGCAATTTTGACCTTAAAAACCCTTACAGCGGGAGCTCCGAATTTAGAGGCTTATTCGGCCAATCGTGATCAAGCATGAAGGGCTTATTTAGCTAATCGGGCCAAGTACGAAGGGCGCTCCAAATTCGGAGTCTTTGTAATGGCCAAACATGATCAAGCACGAAAGGCACTCCAAATTCGGAGGCTTATTCGGCCAATCGGGCCGAGTACGAAGAGCGCTCTAAATTCAGAGTCTTTGTAATGGCCAAACGTGATCAAGCACGAAGGGCACGTCGAATTCAGAGTCTTTGAAATGGCCAAACGTGATCAAGCACAAGAGGCGCTCCGAATTCGAAGTCTTATTCGGCCAATCGTGCCGAGCACAAAGGGTGCTCCGAATTCAAAGTCTTTGTAATGGCCAAACGTGATCAAGCACGAAGGGCGCTCTGAATTTGAAGGCTTATTTGGCTAATCATGCTAAGCACGAAGGGCGCTCCCAATTTAGAGGCTTTTTATCAAGCAGCCATTTTAAATGAGAAGGCAATGAGAAAGGCATACTGTATTGCTGAGTACATAGATGCATACATGCTTGCATAGCAGCAAAAACAAAAACGAACTAGCATATTGTACAAGTTGGTTTAATGATAAAATTTATGCAAGTGGGTCAAATTCCAGGGTTGTGGTGAATGAAAAATTCCAGGTTTAGAAAAACCATCTAAACTGTTCATCTTCTTCAGAGGTTTGAGCATTACATAATCAGATACAAGTGTATTTTATCCTCATTTATTTGGTTGATAGTAATTTGTTGTGCTTCAAGTATTCTCTATGCATGTGAAGTTGATCTAGAGAGCTAATTATTTCCTGCTTTCTAATTAATCAAACCCTAGCTTAGCTTAGCTTAGTCATGATTCACTATTATTGGATTCAAACAACATCTTATTGGATTCTGAAAAGGAATTTCCCAGTGCTCAGTCATGTTGGTTCTTTACAATTGAAAAATTAGACTTGGATTTCTTCATTACCTATTTTATGTGTTGCATTACTAGTAGTTGTTTGTTTAATTTGCAAATTCATGTGATTAAAGATTCACCTCAGGCTGTTGTATTTCTATTGCTTTCAAAATTGTATATTCCATCCAATATATAGTTATACATTTGATGCTAGTACTATAATTTTTATGTGATATGTTCATGAATGCCATATCATAATATGGACAAAATATTTCCTTTTTCTCATCATTATCATTTGGGTTAAACCAAGAGCATATCTTTTTCATACAATGTGCTTCTTCACTACCATATGCAAGGGGTTTCAAGGTTCTATTGACGAACAAGAGCAAGTTGATTATGACTATTGAAGAAGTCACAGCATTGGTTGTAAGAGTTTAGACTTTGAATTGTTGGCAACCCAAATAACAAATTCACTACTTGTCACGAGGAAGCTGTTCGTGACATCCATAGAGTGGCTCGGGAGCAGTTTTGCATTATCGCCTCCTGAACACCTTTTTTCGATTAAGTTTAAGGCGTTTTCAACTTTTAGCTCCCAACCTACATGTACTAATGACATGCCATATGTCCCCATAGGTCCTATTTGTCATGAGAAAGCTTCTCGTGATATCCATAGAATGGTTCGAGACTGTTTTACAATTTCACTTCCCGAACGCCCTATTTCAACTAAGTTTAAGGCATTTTCGACTCTAACTCCAACCTACGTGTGCTAATTACATGCCGTCTATCCTTACAAGTCCTATTTGTCATGAGGAAGCTGCCTGTGACATCCACAGAGTGGTTCGGGGGTTGTTTTGCATTTTCGCCCCCTAAATGCTCTTTTTCGACTAAGTTTAACGAATTTTTGACTCTTAACACCTAACTTACGTATGCTAATTACATGTCGTCTGTCCCCATAGGTCCTATTTTTCACAAGAAATTTTCTTGTGACATTCATAGAATGGTTCAGGGATTGTTTTACATTTTTAGCCCCCAAACGCCCTTTTTCGATTAAGTTTAAAGCGTTTTTAACTCTAACTCCCAACCTACGTGTGATAATTACATGTCGTCTGTCCCCACAAGTCATATTTTTCATGAGGAACCTACTCGTGACATCTATATAGTAGTTCAAGGGTTGTTTTGCATTTTTGCCCCCCGAACACCCTTTTTTGATTAAGTTTAAGGTGTTTTTCACTCTAACTCCCAACTTACGTGCGCTAATTACATGTCGTATGTCCCCACAGGTCCTATTTGTCATGAGGAAGCTGCCCGTGACATCCATAGAGTGGTTCAGGGGTTGTTCTGTAATTTCACCCCCCAAACGCTCTTTTTCGACTAAGTTTAAGGCATTTTTTACTCTAACTCCCAACTTACGTGTGCTAATTACATGTTGTCTATCCCCACAAGTCCTATTTGCCACAAGGAAGCTGCGTGTGACATCCATAGAGTGGTTCGAGGGTTGTTTTGTATTTTCGCCCCCCGAACACCCTTTTTCAATTAAGTTTAAGGTGTTTTTTACTCTAACTCTCAACCTACGTGTGCTAATTACATGTCATCTGTCCCCATAAGTCCTATTTGTCACAAGGAAAGCTGCCTGTGACATCCATAGAGTGGTTTGGGGGTTTTTTTGCATTTCGCCCCCCGAATGCCTTTTTCGACTAAGTTTAAGGTGTTTTCGACTTTAACTCCCAACCTAGTTGTGTTAATTAAGTGTAGTTGCATCCATATAAATTTGACTCGTAGAAGATTTTATGGTATGTGCCTCGTCAAGCACCACCCTAAACCATCTCACTGAGTAAAGTCCCCTATTTTCTTCAGCATCCTACGAAGTAAAACTAAAGAATGGAAGAAAAATTTATATTGATTTTATCTGTACATGCTACTTAAGCAAGATGTGCTCAAAGATATGACATAAATTCAAACAAGAACCCTTTAGGATACCTCTGTTGAAAATTCTGAAGGTAAAACTCCATAGGTGGTTAGTACAACATCACTCTGAGATAGAATTTTTGCATCCTTTGGCCTGCTTTGTCCATAATGAACATAGGGAAAAAGAGAAGCGCAATTTGGTTAATTTGGTTGCTTAGAAGATACAACAATTGTAAAGAGCATGTTTTCTTTTCAAAAATGTAATAAATGATTGTGTTATATATTTATGTTCCTTGAATAGAAACAAGAAAGGGAAAATGTTTTTTTTTTTCCTTGGATGTAATTAACTGTGATGGGAACAAAGATACATGGCAAATGGATTAAACCTTTGATTCATTAAAAAATTTTGGTACCCAAAAAGGGAGATGTTAGATTTATGAAGGAATTTCAATAAAATTGGAAACTTGTGAAAGGTGTAGATGCTTCCTTTTTGGCTTAAATCCACAAAATTGAATGTCCCTGCATCAAGCCTAAGGGTAATAAGGACTTATTTAGCCACAAAATTATTTAGCAGATTGATATAGTATATTGAAAATCATGGTTGATATAGTAGATTATAGTTAGAAATCAAGTACGAAAAAAATCTATAAATTTGAAATTCAAAGTCAAGAACATGATTGGAAGACAAACTTGAAATAAACAAATGATCTACGTACCCAACAAGACCAAGTTGTAGGTGCACAATCAAGATGTGAAAAGTATGATCAAGTATAAAGCCAAACAAGCCTCTTGTGTATCTCTACTAAGTCTATAAATCAAACTTAAATTCATTTTAAAACTCATTAAAAGTTTAAATTAAATTAAATGACTTACCACTCAGCTCAAATTCTATTCAACTTGTTTATAATCCTAACTGTGCCAAGCCTACACCTGATAAACGTAAATGAGCTAGAAGATGGACTTGAAAGTGTTAACCAATGGTATAAATTTTTTTTCAAAAAAAAGGAGTATACTATATACACTCCATAATCTAACAAAATCACAACATTAGTAATATACATCACAGTATGTCACGATTTTTCTTATCAAAATGGTTCATAACATTTTTTACCACAAGTGATTTGTAACATTTACCTCCTACCAACCACAATGACTCATAACTCACTTTAGGAGTGTACACCACTATTCGTAAGTTCTATCACAAAATGACAAAATACATCACAAATATTTGTAACTTTCACCACAAAAATTTTTTATACGATCCTTGGAACCCAAAAGTCTGATTAAATAAGAGCTAAAATCGATGTTCCAGAAGAATGAATAGACAAAAAAGAGGGCCAACAAAACTAGCAAGACAACTTGCACGAAATTACAGCAAAAGAATGAGTCTGTTATTAGCTTCATTTGGTCATAGAGAAAATAAAGGAAACAACAGTCTAGTTGGAATCTTACAACTGTTTGCCATTAGAATGATGAAAAAAATCATACTTTTTCATATCTACTTGTAGTGCAGGTATGAAAGATTAAATCGCCTAAAGTATAATTTTTTAGCAACTAAAGTTTCCTAAAGTATGTTTTTTTTTTTTTTTTTTTGGCTACTAAATATTTAGTTACCAAAAAAAAAAAAATTTTGTTTTATTTTTTTTTAGCTACTAAAGTGTTAGTCGCCTAATGTTTGTTTTTCTAATAGCTACTAAATATTTAGTCGCCAAAAGATTTGTTCTCATTTTATTTTTTTTAGCTACTAGCTATTTAGTCGCTACAAATATTTACTTCCTTTTTAGCCACCAATTGTTTGGTCACCAAAAACATCATTTTATGTTTTTTTAAAAAAAATTAATTTGTCTACAACCTATATGTATTTCGTGCAACATCTACCATGTATATAAATAAAACAATACATATATTATCAACCATTCCACAAATTACATCTATTTCACTTCCAACCATCTAAAAATGAATAACTATTAATGTCAAATTCCATACAAATCAAATATATTTCAACCCAAAATAATAACTCCATACAAAACAAAGAATCATACGAAAACCATGTCCTTCGCACACAAAAAATCACTACAACAATTTACACTTTTGGCAACCAAATTTGGCGACTAAACTTTTTTTAGTTGCCAAAAGTTGTAGAATAGGCGACTAAAAATTATATTGGTCGCTGTTGAATATGGTTTTTAGCTACTAATTTTTTTTAGTAGCTGTATCTTCATTATTGGCGACTAAAAAAAAATTAGTCGTTAAATATGAACAATAGGCAACTAAAAATTATTTTAGTCGGCATTAGATCATGTTTAGGCTACTAAAATTTTTGTTAATCATGGTACACCATTTTTTGGCTACTAAAATAAATTTAGTCGCCAAAAACCTAGCATAATGTTTGCTATTAAACTTTGGCGACCAAAGTTTTGGTCGGCAAATATTCATTTTCGGTGACTAAAATTTTTTTAGTCCCTGTAAGGAAATTTTTGTATAGCGATCCCGATTTTCCCCTGTTATTTACTCTATTTCGGACTCGAGTTCCATGGTTGTATGTTGTTGTCTGTATCTCTTCCCCATCCTTTGATTCTTTGTATTTGAGTTTTGGATGTGTTAGGTGAGTTTGGAACAGGTTGGTTGTGGGTTAGAACAAATGGTTGATGCCTAGGATTTGGCTTATTCGCTTGAGCGAGGCCTTTTGCGCTCGAGCGAGGCCTGGGTATTTGCTTCTTCGCTCGAGCGAGAATTCTTGCGCTCGAGCGAGGATTGAGGGTCTTCAGATTTCTTTTCAGACGCAACTTCTGCTCAAGCGAGCTTTCTTGCGCTCGAGCAAGCCTGGTCTGGTGTGTCTCTTCGCTCAAGCGAGTAGTCTTACGCTCGAGCGTGCGTCTGTGTCTCTTTTAGACCTGAAGGTTGGTATTCTTTGCTCAAGCGAGCTTTCTTGCGCTCGAGCGAGCAAGCGAGCCCTATGTTTTGTATTTCTTCGCTCGAGCGAGAACTCTTGCGCTCGAGCGTACTTCTGCGTTGCAGACCTGAAGCTTTGCATTATTCGCTCGAGCGACGCTTCTTGCACTCGAGTGAGGTTCTTTTGTGTCTGGTCGCTCGAGCGACCACTCCTTCGCTCGAGCAAGCCTTGTTTATATCAGTTCGTAGTAGGGGTCTTTTTATTCACTTTTTGATCTTCTTTTTACCAAAAACCCTAGATCAGGCTGCCTCTCTCTCTATACACACTCTCTCTCTTCAAATGCCCTCTGTTCTAGAGGTTTTCTACCCTAGTTCCTTTGTAAGAAAGTTAGAGCTTCGCGTCGGCTTCTCTTTGATCCAAAAAATCTTGGATTTGGAGCATCTTAGGTTTCACTCCTTGTCTCCTTTGAGTTTCTCCATTTGAAGTAGGGATAAACTACTCACTTATATGAGTTTTAACATAAATGTTGGTCATCTTGTATAAATGATTGGGTTCGGTTAATTTGGGTATTGATTTGTAAGAGAGAGGTTTTTAATTTTTAAACTCTCTATGTGTATGTGGGTCTTGAAAATGGGGTTATTGGTATATAACTGTTAAAATGGTGAGATTTGGACTTTAGAGTCAATATTGTGGAATTTGGGGAGAATGCCCTAATTTGGAATTTAATAACTATTTTATATAAATAGTAAATTCATTGTGGAATTATGGAATTGGGAAGGATTGTGATAAGATGGTGTGGTTGGATTGAATAATCACCCACCTGTGGGAAAGTTGATAGATTATCTGTTTCGTAAATTTATTATCTGTTTAGAAATAACTGCTTTGGGCTATCGGTGGAGGATAGTCTTGATTGTTGTAGACAATGCATGATGATTAGGTAAATTGAAACTAATCAATTGATTTATGTCATTGAATGTGACGATTGGATTAACCCATTGAATATGTGAAGTGATGGGTTATTGTATATGATTACATGTTTAAATACATTGTATATATGTCTTTGTATGAGAGGAGATAGGGGATGTACTCCATTGTGTGGGAGGAGATAGGGTATGGACTCCATTGATAACTAAGTTGGCCGGAGTGTCAGGGTGCAAGTCCCAAAATCTTATTTCTTTATGGGTGCCAATTCCCTCGGACATAGTTCCGTAAAATGGCAAGAAAATAGAAGTGTTGAATGGTGATTGTTATTGAAGTTTTAATATATGAGTTGTAGTCTCACTTTGTTTAAACGATATGGATAACATTGGACTATGTCAATAAATTGATTTAGATAAATAATGGGAAGAGAAGTGTATATGGTATATACGTTGTTATGTTACAAAGATGGTGTATAAGGTTTACTAGTATTAAACATTTATCAGATGCTAATGTTGTAGTTATTCCTCATATCTGGTTTAGCATATCTCTACTGGGCTTTGGCTCACCCTATATGGGACATCATTTTGAAGTACAGGAGACATGCCGCCTCCAAGGATCTAGCTTGGATGGTTTAGAGGCACTAGGCTTCTTTTGTTGATGTTTCTTTTGTGTTACATGTTTTTATTTCCAAGCTGAGGGCTCTAATTGTAAAGGGCTTCCGACCCTCTTTTGTTGTAACCAAGTGTTGACTTGGAAAGTTGTAAACCCGTAGGGCATTTACTTTTGTTGTCAACATGTAATACCTTTTGTAGCAAACACTCTAATGAAGGAAGATATTTTATTCTCTTATGTATATGGATATTATGACTGATTATTCTATGCATTTATTTTGAGGGCGTTACAACTTGGTATCAGAGCGTACCGGGTTTGAATACTTTGGGTACGTGGGAAGTGGTTAGTACCACAATGGGTTTGTCTCGCGTGTTAGAGACTTGAATGTAATGTTATGTGCTTACGTGATAACATGTTTATGTGACTATATGGGTATGGGATTTAGTTTCTAGGATGTTGATCGGGTCTTTGGGTTTCTAGGAGTTCTGTTGGAAAGGCACTTGATCACTGCCGTTTCTAATTGGAACTCTAGCAACGCCACGGGACGATCATTATCTGGAAATGAAATTCGTAGATGCTAATGTGATTATGTGCTTATGTGGAGTGAATTACTGTTGTCCATTGTATTAGGATGCGAGTGTCATAGCTATGGCACACTTGTGAATGTGCTAACGTCTTTGTTACCTTTATTAGGATGCCAGGACGAGGTCGTGGTGGTAGGCGTGGTAGGCCTAGGAGGCAGGAGATGCCTATACCGGATGAAATTTCGGCGTAGGAGGAGGGAGTTGGTCAGGCCAATGTGGCCGAACTGGTTGGTCAGCAAGCCATGGGTGCTTTAGCCCGTGAAATGGCAGTTGCATTGAGGGAGTCTGTGGACATTCTTAGGGCTGAGAATCAAGTCCAGGCCCATGTAGCTGAGGCAGTGCCATCATTTCTGAAGAGGAAGTTTTTCCAGTCGAATCTGGATGAGTTTTTGGAGGATCCTAAAGAGCCACTGAAGGCTGACGAGTGGCTTGAGCAGATGACAAAGACATTTGAGATGCTTGGCATCGAAGACGGGGGTTTGTGAGTGACCTTGGCGTCCTTCCAGCTGAAGGGAGACGCGGGTCAGTGGTGGAAGTATGTGCGGGGGCGCATTGGAGGGACTTGGGAAGCCTTTGTTGGAGCCTTCCAGGACAAGTATCTACCGGCTACAGTGAGAGAAAAGTTGAGGGATCAGTTTTCTCAGCTTAAGCAGTTGAACACACCAGTGGCGGAGTTTGAGGCCATTTTTACTAGCTTGCCTAGGTTCGCACCAGAGTTAGTGGCGACTGAGGAACGCCGTTGTCTGGAGTTTGAGAAGAAGTTGAGGACCGAGCTCGTGTTTCGAGTTATCGGGTCCATGATTAGAGATTATGGGCGCCTTGTGGAGGCTGCTGCCCATCTTGAGACCATTATGCATGCAGAGGAGGAGAGGATGAGGGGCTCCGGGAGGAGTCAGGATGGCCAGGGGGACGGCAAAAGGCAGAGAGGTTCTAACCCCCAGCAGTCCCAGGAAGCACATTCTAGATCTACCTTTCCAGTATTGAGTACAGGCTCGGGGAAAGGCGGTCAAGGAGACGTTACTTGTTACAAATGTGGTCAGCTAGGCCACAGGTCTCCAGCTTGCCCGCAGAAAAGAGGAGGGCAGCAAGCAGCTTCATCTTCGGCTCATTCTCAGGGCCAGAGTCAAGGTAGAGGTCAGCCGCTCACTTGTTACCAATGTGGGCAGGCGGGGCACCTGAAGAGGTTTTGCCCACAGCTGGGTGGCACACCTGGTGCATCTGGTTCGCGATAGACACAGAGTCACTAGCCGGCTCAGTCAGTTCAGGCCTCGAGGGCCAATCAAAAAGCCTCTTCAGCTCAGTCTGTGCAGCAGTCTTATGCTCCGAGAGGTGAGCAGGTAAATCAGAGGTCTACGGGGCACGTGTATGCTATTACAACGCCGGATCTTGTACCTGCTCCATCAGTAGTGAGAGGTACCTTTTTGTTTTGCAACTCGGTTGCTAATGTGTTAATTGATATGGGTGCATCCCACTCTTTTATATCTTCTGCATTTGCATTTGTTTTGGGACTGGAGTTGGCGTAGTTAGCTTCTCCTATTTGTGTTGTATCACCTATTGGGGGTGAATTGATTTTGAAACAGGGGTGTCGGGGCTGTGATATAGAGGTTGCCGATTGTCGGTTTCCCTTTTGTTTTGTGCTGATGGAAATGTCTGGGTTTGATGTGATTTTGGGTATGGACTGGTTATCGTCATACCG
This sequence comes from Camellia japonica, assembly GCA_030407325.1. NCBI lineage: Eukaryota > Viridiplantae > Streptophyta > Magnoliopsida > Ericales > Theaceae > Camellia > Camellia japonica. The sequence goes on from JAPPVO010000019.1 coordinate 138,720,146, forward strand.
GGCTATTATAGATTGCTACCTTCAAAGGGTTATTGTATGTACCTTGAGCAGTGACTGTTTCCATTTCTTGGGTGATCGGGTTGGTAGAGTCTTACTGCTGGTGTATGATCCGCGAGGATGGAGTGAGCTTAGTTGTGTTCTCGCTATGAGTACTCGGACGTCTTTCCCGAGGATCTTGTTAGTTTACCACCCCATTAAGAGATCAAGTTCTCTATTGACTTAGTGCTTGGTACGGCACCGATTTCCATGGCACCGTATCGTTTTGCCCCAGCCGAGTTGAGTGAGTTGAAGATTCAACTCTAGGAGTTGCTAGATAAGGGCTCTATTCACCCTAGTACTTCACCGTGGGGAGCACCGGCCCTCTTTGCTAAAAAGAAAGATGGGGCTTAGAGACTTTGTGTTGATTACCGAAAACTGAACCGGGTTACGGTTAAAAACAAGTACCCTATGCCTCGTATAGATGATCTGTTTGACCAGTTGAAAGGATCTCGTTGTTTCTCTAAGATAGACTTGAGATCGGGTTACCATCAGTTGAGGGTCAGGGAGGAGGATATCCCGAAGACAGTATTTCGTATGCGGTATGGCCGTTATGAGTTTCTGGTGATGCCTTTTGAGCTTACCAATGCACCGGCTGTGTTTATAGACTTGATGAACCGGATCTTCTGGGAGTTCTTAGATCGCTTTGTGGTCATTTTTGTGGATGACATTCTGATTTATTCACCTTCTGAGGAGGAGCACGAGGAACACTTGTGAGTGGTGCTTGAGTTGCTTAGAGCCCATAAGCTGTATGCTAAGTTTGGAAAGTGTGAGTTCTGGCTAAGAGAGGTTAAATTCTTAGGCCATGTAGTATCTGGGGAAGGGGTGACTGTAGATTCATCCAAGATAAAGGCAGTGCAAGATTGGGCATAGCCTAAAAATGTCTTTGAGATCCGCAGTTTTCTAGGATTGGCCAGTTATTACCGTCGATTTGTGAAAGATTTCTCCAGGCTAGCTTCGCCTTTGACTAAATTGACGCGGAAAGGGGTCAAATTTGTGTGGAGTGAGACTTGTGAAAACTCATTCTAAGAGCTTAAAGTTAGACAACCTACCACTCCTGTCTTGATTATCCCGGAGAGGGGTTTGGGTTATGCAGTGTATTGTGATGCCTTATGGGAGGGTTTGGGTTGTGTATTGATGCAGGAAGGAAAAGTAGTAGCCTATGGCTCGCGGTAGTTGAAAACACACGAGAGGAACTACCCTACTCATGACCTAGAGTTAGTAGCTGTGATTTTTGCCTTGAAGATTTGGAGGCACTATCTGTACGGTGAGAGATTCGAGGTGTTCTCGGATCATAAGAGTTTGAAGTATCTGTTTACGCAGAAGGACTTGAACTTAAGGCAGAGGAGATGGATGGAGTTTATGGAGGATTATGATTTCGAATTGCATTATCATCCGGGGAAGGCCAATGTTGTGGCCGATGCCGTAAATAGGAAGTCCATCAGTGATGTAGCTTGTATTGCTATCCGGGAATGGGAGATGTTGGGTACTCTTGGCGAGTTCGACTTACTTCTAGGTGAGCCTGTTGAGTCTGTGGCCTTGTTTTCTGTAGTTGCACAACCTACGCTTGTGAATCGAGTGTTAGAGGCGCAAAGGGATGACTTTGAGGTAGAATCCCTCCGGGAGAAGATCTCTAGTGGGAAGGTAGAGAACGGTTTGACTCTGTACCATGACCTGAGTATGAGGTACCGAGACCGCTTGTTTGTGCTGGAGTCTTGCCGAAAGGAAGTACTCCGTGAGTTTCACCATTCACGCCTTGTGGTGCATCCGGGAGGCACAAAGATGTATCGTGATTTGAGTCGCCAGTTTTGGTGAAGAGGTATGAAGAAGGATGTGGCAGTTTTTGTATCTAAGTGCCTTATTTGTCAGCAAGTGAAGGCCGAGCATCAGAGGCCAGCGAGTTTGTTGCAACCCTTGCCTATAGCCGAGTGGAAATAGGAGCACGTCACGATGGATTTTGTCGTGGGTCTTCTGAGAACTCAACGGGGTAGTGATGCCATATGGGTGGTAGTTGACCGGTTGACTAAGTCAGCCCACTTTATTCTTATACACGTGAGGGATTCGGTGGATCACCTTGCCGACTTGTATATTCGGGACATAGTGAGGTTGCACGGGGTCCCAGTGTCGCTTTTTCTCGGATAGAGATCCGCGCTTTACTGCTAGGCTGTGGCAGAGTTTGCAGAGTGCCTTGGGCACTAGATTGACTTTTAGCACGGCTTATCATCCTCAGACTGACGGACAGTCCGAGCGCACTATTCAGATCCTTGAGGATATGCTTCGAGGCTGTGTCCTTGATTTTAAGGGGTCGTGGGAGAAACACTTACCCTTAGCGGAGTTTGCCTACAACAACAGTTTCCAATCGAGTATTGAAATGGCACCGTTTGAGGCCTTGTATGGCCGCCCATGTAGATCTCTAGTGTGTTGGGCCGAGGTGGGTGATGCACCTTTGTTGGGCCCAGAGTTAGTGCGAGAAACGACAGAGAAAGTGGCACTTATCCGTAAGAGGTTAGTTACAGCCCAGAGTCGCCAAAAGAGTTATGCCGATCGTAGAAGGAGGCCTTTATTGTTCGAGGTGGGTGATCACGTCTTTCTGAGAATATCACCTAGGCAGGGTTTGATGAGGTTTGGGAAGAATGGGAAATTGTCCCCTCGGTTTATTGGCCCTTTTGAGATCCTTGAGTGGATTGGGGAGGTTGCCTACCGTTTAGCATTGCCACCGCAACTGTCTGGAGTGTATGACGTGTTTCATGTTAGTATGCTTCAGAAGTATGAACCGGATCCATCGCATATCTTGGATTGGACCGACTTAGAGGTAGACGAGGATGCTTCGTATGAGGAGAGACCAGTGAGGGTCTTGGATAGGCGGGACCAAGTCTTGCGAGGCAAGACAATTCCCTTGGTGAAAGTTTTGTGGAAACATCATGGGGCTGAGGAAGCCACTTGGGAACGCGAATTGGAGGTCCGAGAGAAATATCCGGGCTTGTTTGTTAATGTTTAACCATGTATTGGAAATTTTGTTTTATTTATGAATTCTAGAAACATTGTATATGTTTTGGACTATGGAAATGTTGTAATCGTTGAATTTGTTTAGGAAATGAAAGTTTACTTTAACATTGTACATGTTAAATATGTTTTAGAAATGCAAACATGATTATGAACATTGAATATGTTTTGAAAAGCATGATATATATATATATGTTGAAATTAGTTGAATGCTAAAGAATGCATGTTGGGTTGTATTGTATATTGTTCTCTTGAGACGATATGGAATGACCGATAGTGGGTCACGATGGTGAGTGTTGTATTCTAATTATATTGAAGATTGAAAATATCACAATTTTGAAACCTATATAAAATTTCCGGGATAAAATTCTTTGAGGGGGGGAGGTTATAGTGATCCCGGTTTTCCCCTGTTATTTACTCTATTTCGGACTTGAGTTCCGTGGTTGTATGTTGTTGTCTGTATCTCTTCCCCATCCTTTTATTCTTTGTATTTGAGTTTTGGGATGTGTTGGGTGAGTTTGGAACAAATTGGTTATGGGTTAGAGCAAATGGTTGCTGCCCAGGATTTGGCTTCTTCGCTCAAGCGAGGCATGGGTATTTGCTTCTTTGCTTGAGCGAGAATTCTTGCACTCGAGCGAGGATTGAGGGTCTTCAGTTTTCTTTTCAGACGCAGCTTCTACTCGAGAGAGCTTTCTTGCGCTCGAGCGAGCCTGGTCTGGTGTGTCTCTTCGCTCGAGCGAGTAGTCTTGCGCTCGAGCGTGCGTCTGCGTCTCTTTTAGACCTGAATGTTGGTATTCTTTGCTCGAGCGAGTTTTCTTGCGCTCGAGCGAGCGAGCCCTATGTTTTGTATTTATTCACTCGAGCGAGAACTCTTGTGCTCGAGTGTGCTTCTGCGTTACAGACCTGAAGCTTTGCATTATTCGCTTGAGTGACGCTTCTTGCGCTTGAGCGAGGTTCTTTTGTGTCTGGCCGCTGGAGCGACCACTCCTTCGCTCGAGCGAGCCTCGTTTATATCAGTTCGCAGCAAGGGTCTTCCTCTTCACTTTTTGATCTTCTTTTCACCAAAAACCCTAGATCTGGCTGCCTTTCTCTCTATACACACTCTCTCTCTCTTCAAATACCCCTTGTTCTAGAGGTTTTCTACCCTAGTTCCTTTGTAAGAAAGTTAGAGCTTCGCATCGGCTTCTCTTTGATCCAAAAAATCTTGAATTTGGAGCATCTTGGGTTTCACTCCTTGTCTCCTTTGAGTTTCTCCATTTGAGGTAGGGATAAACTACTCACTTCTATGAGTTTTAACGTAAATGTTGGTCATCTCGTATAAATGGTTGGGTTTGGTTAATTTGGGTGTTGATTTCTAAGAGAGGGGTTTTTAATTTTAAACTCTCTATGTGTATGTAAGTCTTGAAAATGGGGTTATTGGTATATAACTGTTAAAATGGTGAGATTTGGACTTTAGAGTCAATATTGTGAAATTTAGGGAGAATGCCCTAATTTGGAATTTAATAACTATTTTATATAAATAGTAAATTCATTGTGGAATTATGGAATTGGGAAGGATTGTGATAAGATGGTGTGGTTGGATTGAATAATCACCCACCTATGGGAAAGTTGATAGGTTATCTGTTTGGTAAATTTATTATCTGTTTAGAAATAACTGCTTTGGGCTATCGGTGGAGGATAGTCTTGATTGTTGTAAACATTGCATGACGATTAGGTAAATTGAAACTAATCAATTGATTTATGTCATTGAATGTGACAGTTGGATTAACGCATTGAATATGTGAAGTGATGGGTCATTGTATATGATTACATGTTTAAATATATTGTATATGTATCTTTGTATAGGAGGAGATAGGGGATGTACTCCATTGTGTGGGAGGAGATAGGGAATGGACTCCATTGATAACTAAGTTGGCCGGAGTGTCCAGGGTGCAAGTCTCGAAATCTTATTTCTTTATGGGTGCCAGTTTTCTCAGACGTAGTTCCGTAAAATGGCAAGAAAATAGAAATGTTGAATGGTGATTGTTATTGAAGCTTTGATATATGAGTTGTAGTCTCACTTTGTTTAAACGGTATGGATAACATTAGACTATGTCAATGAATTGATTTGGATAAATAACGGGAAGAGAATTGTATATGGTATACACGTTGTTATGTTACAAAGATGGTGTATAAGGTTTACTAGTATTAAACATTTATCAGATGCTAATGTTGTAGTTATTCCTCATATCTGGTTTAGCATATCTCTACTGAGTTTTGGCTCACCCTATATGGGACATCATTTTCAGGTACAGGAGACATGCCGCCTCTAAGGATCTAGCTTGGGTGGTTTAGAGACTGCAGGCTTCTTTTGTTGATGTTTCTTTTGTGTTACATGTTTTTATTTCCAAGCTGAGGGCTCTAATTGTAAAAAGCTTCTGACCCTCTTTTGTTGTAACCAAGTGCTGACTTGGAAAGTTGTAAGCCCGTAGGGCATTTACTTTTGTTGTCAACATGTAATACCTTTTGTAGCAAACACTCTGATGAAGGAATATATTTTATTCTCTTATGTCTATGGATATTATGACTGATTATTCTATGCATTTATTTTGAGGGCGTTACATTTTGCCTACTAAAATTGTTTAGTCACTAAACAAAAAACATAAATTTTACTTTTGTCTTTGGTGACGAAAAATTTAGTCGGTGAATATTTCTTTTCGGTGACAAAAATACCTTTAGTAGCCAAAATAGTTACTTTTGGCGACTAAAATATTAGTCGTTGTTTGTTAAATGTTGCCTACTAAATAAATTAGTAGGTATAAATTAACCTTTGGCGACAAACAACAAGTTTGGTCGCCAAAGGTACATAAAATTTTAGTGGGAACATTAAAAGATTGGCACCAGTTCTTCTTGGCATTTTTTAAAACAGGGCTCTTCTCTTCTCTCTCTCTCTCTCTCTCCCTCTCACACACACACACACAGAACCAGTCACCACCAAACCTTACCTCACTGCAGTTGTTCACCATCGTTACTTACCGTAAGATGCACATCGCCACCACACCGCAGCAAATCACACCGCCACCACTGTAATACAAATAGGTTCTCTCTCGCTCGCTTTCTCTCTCTCTCTCTCTCTCTCTCTCTCTTTCTTGCTCGCTCTCTCTCTCTCATTCACTCTCTCTTTCTCCCCCTTCCTCTATTTCCCCATTTCTCACTCTTGCTCTAGGGTTTATATTATTTATTTAGTTTAATTTCCTGTTTAGCTTGTTTTTGGCTTAATTTCTTCAAATTTCAGTAAATTTGGTTTTGCATTGGTAGATTGTCTAGCTAATTTTGCAGTTCTCTTTGTTCTTGTTGAGGAAAAAATTTGGGTTTAGTGGGGCATTTGAGTTTATCAAGGAAAAATTTGGGGTCCCTGCGATTATGTGTCCTGCTTTGGGGGGTTTAGCAGCTGGGTTGATAGCTGTCAAGTATCCTGGAATACTCTACTGAGTTTCACTAATGTTGATGAAATTCTTCATATTGGAAAGAGGGCTTTGGTCATTAGTGCTGATTCATGGGTATTAGTGGTGATAAATGTGAAGTTCAGAGTCAACCTGTTGAGATTTTGCAGTTTAATTTGAATGGTTGTTGGAAGCTGATGATAATTGTGTTTTACTTAAATTAATTATTATAACTGTTTCTGTTACTATAAGGAATTATTGTTAATTGAAGAAATTAAGATTTAAATAATTTGTTGGATGATTCTCATATTCTTAATTTTGACTTTAAGGGTTAACTGCTTTTATTTATTTATTTATTTTTATTTTTTATAGTAGTGTGTCACTACTAGGTGAATCTTAATATCAAATTTATATATGAGAGAAAGTATAAAATGAGGTGTTTGAAAGCATTGAGGTGTTTGACAGTAAGAATTTTTTACAAACCAATGCTTTCAAACAATGGCTGATGAGCCCCAAGCCATCAAATGATCTCTGTTTCTTTCTTATTAACATGTCTAGTACTTAGATGGAGTATAAATATATATAGTGTGAAAGTTGTGGCTGAATAAATCTGTGCCAAATAATTTTAGTGTTCTTTCTTTCTTGAGTATGTGTATATATGAAGCTTCAATCCAAAATATAGTTTTAGATGCTTTTCTTATGCCTTCTCATGCGCAATTCCAGGCAAGTGATTTCCTTGTTTCAAGTAAGGGTCATGCAGTTAAAGAGGAAAGAGAGTTAGATGATCTTGTGTACTCTAATGATGTCTATGCAGATACAACATCTTTACTTGAACAAGTTTTTTTCTTTTATATTATTATCTTATTTATATTATTATTTTTGGTCTTTTGGGATAAATTTTCTTTCTACGTATTTTCTTACTATAGCTTATAATCTGAAAACCTAATATTTCTAAGGCATTTGCTTCACATAAGTACGTAATTTCAATTAATTGTGAAGTTGATATGGCTGGCTATGCTTGTGGAATACACAATGATGCCATCAACCATATATCAAATTAAAAAAAAAAAAAAACACTTTTATGAATGCTATTTACTCATAAGATTAAACAGTATCTGGAACATGGATTAGATAAAAACTTTGACGAAGCTTTATGGCCTGCTGGTCTTAACTGACAGAGAGTATTGACTTTGTTGTTTCTTTTGTATGTGAAAGATCTCCATAAAATTAATTTTTCTTTTAATACATTTCATAATATCTAATACCACTTGAAACTTATTTGTCACGCAAATTTTCTTAAAGTTCTCAAATATTGAACTGCTAGCCCATTGCAAGTCCTCATCTTCTGATGAAGTCATAGTACTTGGATTGAGAACTTTTAGTATAGAATCTAACTATAATAGTTTGTTTTTGTTTGAGTTCTGTATTCTTGCTTTTTTGTTGGTCTAATCCATGGGATGTGTTGTGATCATTTGCTATAAAACAGGACAAAGATTTGCTGTGAGAGAAGGAGGTAGGACGGTTGGTGCAGGAGTTGTCTCAAAAGTAATTGACTAAAATACTGCAACTGGACCCTAAACAATAAAATTCATGCGTACTAATTTGCAGAAAGATGTTTAATAGGTGTCAGGCTACTCTTTATAGAGATGCGTGCAATTTCTAGTGATTAGTGATGTTTACTTTAGTCACTGTTAGTGAGGTAAGACCATCTCCAACCCTTCACCAAACCTAGCATCAAATTTGAAATTTGGTGAAAAAGTACTGTTTGGAGCTCCAACGGTTTCACCAAATTGATATCAAATCGAAAATTCACCAAACGTTTCACCAAAATGAGGACAGGCTCCGCATTTCACCAAAACACTGTGCATGACCGTTGGGGGAGACCAACCGGTCGACCAGCCGGTTGACCGGCCGATTGACCAACCGGTCGACTACCAAAAGGTTCAAACAATTCCAAAAAAAGGTTCAACTAGTTAAAAATATATATATTATATATATATATATATATTTTGCCTTACCGGTCGACCACTAAAAGGTTCAAACAGTTCAAAAAAAAAAAAAAATTTGGCTTAACCGGTCGACCAGCCGGTTGACCAACCGGTTGTCTCGGCACAGATTTGATGAAAATCAACCGTTGGAGCACTCGGTATCAGATTGAGGAAAAAGTCATTTTTTTACTCAGATTTGATGAAAATTTTGGTTCAGGATTGGAGATGCTCTAAATAAGTTGGATTTTGATTTATTGGGATTGTGTGGAGAAAAAAATGTTTATTTCTTTCTTTCTGTTTATAACGCAAAATTGCTCAAGGTTGTTTTGGGCTCTTCAGAAATGTTTCTCTCATCATTTTCGGATGAATTAAATTCTATGAAACCTATTGCTTCTAATTGAAATTATGACTTTCAGGTCTAGTATGAATGGACCTGGTCCTTGATTATTACCTCTAGCTAGTTCTTCTAGAAGCAAATTATGGTCAATTGGATGTGACTTATAAATTCTTTGAACTTAACCGAAAACGTCTTAAACTTAACTGAAAAAAGGCGTTAAGGGGGCAACACTACGAAACAGCCCCCGGACCACCATTCGGATGTCACGGCCACCTTTCCCATAACAAATAGGACCTGTGACAACAAACGGAATATAATTAGCATGTGTATGTTGGGAGTTAGAGCCGAAAACGCCTTAAACTTAACCGAAAAACGGCGTTAAGGGGGGAAAAAATTCAAAACAGTCCCTGAACCACCGTATGGATGTCACATCCAGCTTTACCATGCCAAATACAACTTGTGACAATAGACAGAATGTAATTAGCACGTGTAGGTTGGGAGTTAGAGCCGAAAACGCCTTAAACTTAACCGAAAAAGGCCGTTAAGGGGGTGAAACAACGAAACAGCCCCCAAACCACCGTTCGGATGTCATGGCCACCTTTCTCATGACAAATAGGATCTGTCACAATAGACGGAATGTAATTAGCACGTGTATGTTGGGAGTTAGAACCGAAAACGCCTTAAACTTAACTGAAAAACGGCTTGAAGGGGGCAAAAATTTGAAACAACCCCCAAACCACCATATGGATGTCACAGCCAGCTTCCCCATGCCAAATAGGACTTGTGACAATAGACGGAACGTAATTAGCATGTGTATATTGGGAGTTAGAGCCGAAAACGCCTTAAACTCAATCAAAAAACGGCGTTAAGAAGGCGAAAATGCGAAACAGCCCCCGAACCACCGTATGGATGTCACAACCAACTTCCCCATCACAAATAGGACCTATGATAATAGACATAATTTAATTAGCATGTGTAGGTTGGGAGTTAGAGCCGAAAACGCCTTAAACTTAACCAAAAAAGGGCGTTAAGGGGGCAGAACTGTGAAACAGCCCACAAACCACCGTACGAATGTTACGAATAGCTTCCCTGTGACAAATAGGACCTGTGACAATAGACGGAATGTAATTAGCATGAGTAGGTTGGCAGTTAGAGCCGAAAATGCATTAAACTTAATCGAAAAATGGCATTAAGGGTGCGAAAAAGCAAAACTGCTCCATAACCATCATATGGATGTCACGGCTAGCTTCCCTGTGACAAATAGGACCTGTGACAACAGACAAGATGTAATTATCCCACGTAGGTTGAGAATCAGAGCCGAAAACGCACTAAACTTAACTGGAAAAGGGCGTTGAGAGGGCGAAAATGTGAAACAGCTCCCAAACCACCGTACGGATGTCACAGCCACTTGCCCTGTGACAAATAGGGCCTGTGACAATAAACGAAATGTAATTAGCAGGTGTAGGTTAGGAGATAGAGCCGAAAACACATTAAACTTAACCGAAAAAGGGCATTAAGAGGGTGAAGATGAAGGAGAGCGCCATGGCAGTCTCGATTTCTGCCCTAAACCTCACTAAATCAGTCTCTAATCCCTCTGTAAACAACCAAATCAAATATTCAAGATGGGTTGTTGTTTTGGATTCTTATAAATGGATTGTTGCTTTGGATTCTTATAATGTCAAAATAGTTTGTTGTTGTTTTGGATTTGGATTCTTATAACAAAGGATTTTTTATTTTTTTTTTATTTTGTTTTTTTTTCTTGCCTTCAAACTGTTTGATAAAATGTCTCTTAGGCTTCTCAAAATTTTAAGCCACAAGCCTAACTTATTGACAGTGTAATTGGTGCTCAAACATGTATTGAATCAAGCCCACAACAGCTCCAAATCTTAATCTGTTGAAGCCACTTCTTGCATATTCAAATCTTAATCTGTTAAATCAAAAATCATTCATAGTGTTTTCAATTAGCTACTTCACTAATTTTCCCTCATTTAGTCTTGCTATATCAGTTATGATAAATATTGTGCTATTCATCTTGAATTAACTGTCATAGCTAATTGACAAACTCACATTGTTGCTGTATAACTGATATTGTGTGTCATATCCTCATAAATCGTTATTTGCCTATTTTAGTTGAAATATTTGAAATAACAATATGTTAAGCTAAAAGGAATCATTGACTGATTTTTCTTTATTTAGTCTTGCTATATCAATTGATATATTCGTTGTGTTATTTATCTAAATTCAATTGAGTTAGTTATCTAATTTTTTCCTTCTCTATAAGCTAAATTACTTGTTAAATAAATTGAACCATATTCTGTTTAAACAAAAATTGTAACGCCCTCAAAATAATAACATTAGAACCCATCGATTTAGACATGCGTTGATATAAAAGATAAATATTCTTCTATTCATCAGAGTAATTCTTACAACAGTATTACATGTTAACAACAAAAGCAAATGCGTTACGGGCTTACAGCTTTCCAAGTTAACACTTGGTTGCACAAAAGAAGAGTACTAACTCTATACAAAAGAAGCCCTTGGCTTGATATACATGTAATACAAACAAAATAAACAAAAAGAGCCTTCAACTCTCATCATCACCAAAGTTATGTCCTTGGAGGTGGCATGCTACCTGTACCTGAAAATAATGTCCCATATAGGGTGAGCCAACGCCCAGTAGAAATACACTAAACCAGCTATGAACAATGACTAAAAGATTAGCAGTTGATAGATGGTCAACACAGATACATCCACTTATATCACATTTCGGTTTCATGACATTAAGTCCATGTTACATTTCATTTCCCATTTCTTTATCAACCTTGAGTTTGAAAACAAGGCTCAACACTTAGCCAAATAACTTAATGAGATTTAGACTCATCTTTAAAACACTTTCAAAATTCATGGTGGATACACATTTCAATGCTGTATCAATAACACATAAACCATTTCCACATTTTACAAAAGATACACATTTCGGTGCTGTATCAACATGACATAGAATCACTTTTATACTTCACAATTGATAACGATATACATTTTAGTGCTATATCAAATCAATTCGAACACTTCCATAATCAACACTTGATACACATTGTAGTGCTGTATCAATGTCACACGTAAGCCAGTTTAGAGGTCCATCCCCTATCTTCCCCTAAACCGTGGAGTACATCCCCTATCTCCTCCCACACAACACATGCATATAACCATAGATCATATACAATCAATCAATACATAAAGTCAATGTATTATTCCAACCGCTATATTCAATAGCATACTCAATCGATTAGTTTTGGTTTGCCTAATCATTATGCATTGTCTACAACAATCAAGACTATCCTCCACCGATAGCCCAAAGCAGTTATTTCTAAACAAAAAATAAATGCACCAATGGATAAATTATCAACATTTCAATTAGGTGAGTGATAAATAATCCAACTACATCCCTTAATTCCACACATTCCCAATTCCTACACTCTCAATTCTATTCTTCATTTCTCCAAATTAATTATACAAATTAATTAAACTATGCAATTAGGGCATTCTTCCATAAGTTACATAACAACCCTAAGGTTCCATTTTCTTCCATAATCCATCATCTATCTCATTTCTCTATGCCGATCATGCATATAGGTTTATTATAAATAAAACCCCATCTTTTGTAAAATTACACAACGACCCAAACTTTCTCAAAACTACACAACAACTCCCAACATATCAAAGGACTAAAATTTAAAGACAAAACTCATAAAGAGGAGTAGGGTATCCCTACCTCGAAGATTGAGCTCAAAATGCTCCAAACTCCAAACTTTTCGGATCAAAACGACGCCCTCGACGATCAACACAACTTTACAAAGGCCGAAGGAAGGAAGAACACTCTAACTAGATCAAACCCTAGAGAGAAGGGAGTTTCTAGAGAGAGAAGCTCTCAAAATCGATTTTGGGAAAGTTAGAGAGAGAGAAGAAAAGTGAAAAGTGATTCAAAAATGCCCAACTGCTATCTGATATACGACAGGTCCGCTCGAGCAGAAAACACAACGCTTGAGCGTAAAGAACAAAAATCTGGGTCCGCTCGAGCGCAATAAGGCCCGCTCGAGCGCCAAGACACAAGAGTGAAACACATCCGCTCGAGCGTGAAAAACCAGTCCGCTCGAGCGTAAATTATCTCATCCCAGAACTTTCACCAAGGATGTACTAGCCGTTCGAGCGCCAACAAGCCCGCTCGAGTGCGACTCGCTCGAGCGTAGGAAACCCGCTCGAGCGTAGAAATCACACCTGCAGAAGTTTTGCAGGGACACAAAATGCTGGAAGGGTGTAAACCCCGCTCGAGCGCTCCAAGACCCACTCGAGCGGCACGACCAAAAACACAGCAACAAGATTTTGGGACCAAGGCTCAACCCACCTGTTCGAAACATGCCCAACACATCCTAAAACTCAATCAAATGGAATTAAAGGACGACAACAAGGTAGACACAACTACCAATTCGCGGAACCGAGTCCGGAACACAACTGAACAGTAAGGGGAATACCGGGATCGCTATAAAAATCAAGCTCTGCATTTTTGATTACTTACCTCACTGGTTTTTGTTACAGATTGATGATGTTGGCATGGACACAGTGATGCTTTTGGGCAAGATTGATGATGTTTTCATGGGTGCAATTTACATTATATTTTTTGTTTATGGAAAGCATGTACAGCTGATATGTTTTGTTATTAAGATTTTTTTTAATTTGAATTTTAATTGTTGGTTTGGATATTATATGTATTTGTTGGATTATACTATGTGTATGGATTCTTATTTTCTTTGATGTGTACGGTTAATAGTTAAGTCTTGTATATGGTTGAAAATTGAATGCTACAGGTTGTGGAAAAATATTTTTATTGAATGGTTGAGAATTGAATGAATGAATGAATCGATGAATAATTTTGTATATGCCCAGGTCACAGTTGGCGCAAAAAATATTATAGAACAAACTATAAAAATTAAATGAAACATTTTGACGACTTAACAAATATCACAGTTTGGCTTTTGGCTACTAAAATTTTAGTCGCCAATTGTCAAAAAGTGAAACTTATAGCTACTAAACTTTTAGTCGTCAATTGTAAGAAGGAAACTTTTGGCTACTAAATTTTTAGTCGCCAATTCTCAAAAAGTGATACTTTTGGCTATCAAATAGTTAGTCGCCAAACATACATACTCAATTGGCTACTAAATAATTTAGTTGCTAAAAGTAGAAAATATATATATTTAATTATTTTTAAAAATATATGATGACTAAACTTTTAGTCGCCAATAGGTCACTTTCGGCTACCAAAAAAATTTTAGTCGCCAATTGTCTTCTCTGACGAACTATTGGTGACCAATCTGGCAACCAAATATATTAGTCGCCAAAAGTAATTGGTGACTAAAATAAGGCTTTTGGCGACTAAATTTTAGTCGCCAAAAGTAAAATTTCTTGTAGTGTTAAATATGATATTAAAATGTAAGCATCTTAAAAGTTACTTAAAATTTAATTTATAAAATTATGCATAACTTATTAAAAATAAATACATTTCATTCTTTAATTATGACCACGAGTCTAACGATATGCCCAATTCAAATATTTATTTATTTATTTTATGGGTTCATTTTTTGTTTTTAAATTACAGCACATTTAAATAAAAATATTATGATTAAATCATAAGAGTGACTTTAGTGTAACTTGGATTTTAATATCCAACAAAGTCAAAGTCATATAGGTATTCCTGTTTAATATCTTTTTCTTACATATTTTAGTTTCGTCTCAATTTTTTATTTTATTTTAAAGGAATATATAGCAAATGATTTCATATGGAAAGAGACCCAGAGGTGGTTTGGGAATTTAATTTTTTAGTGATTTTTTGCAAAAAAGTAAAAAATATTGATTTTTTGTAGGAACTCTTTAAATTTTTAGTTAAATATATCATTCCCAAGTGAGGTGCAAATATATTGATTTTAATAATAAGAATAAGATTTATAATCAAATATAACGCTTTTACAAAGGGATATTGACTAAGTTAAGATAACAAAGGTGAAGATAGTTAAGTTGAGTTACAGTATGATCGCATAGGAGAAGTTTTTTTTTTTTTATCAGCAAAAAAAAAAGCCTTATTGATGGAAAATAAACATACAGAGTATGATAATTTACATCAATAAAAAAGAGGGTGCAAAAAGCATCACAGTGAAACATTCAGATCCCAACTAGGTTGGTATCTAGATGCACACCAAACCATCTGCTAGCATAAACTCCAAGTTCTAAGTTGATGAGAAACCAACATGCGAAGCAAAACAAAACAAAACTAACAGAAACAACATAACACACCCCTTGAATACCAAACATCCAAAAACCCCTCTGCTGGAGCATTAGATCAGCATATTAAGAGTCCACAGCTAACAGAACAATCCACCAAGGGACAGAGCACCAAAACACAGCAACAACTCATCACCAACGGCTGCAACTCTTCACCAACATCACCACCATCAGCAGCAACTCATCACCCACAGCAGCAACAACACATCAAAGCTACCAACAACCTAAGCATAACTGGGACCAGTATTTTTTTTTTTTTTTTTGATCAGCAAAAAAAGAGGAAACTTTATTGATGGAAAAACATACAGAGTATGATAACATACATCAATAAAGAGGAGAGTGCACAAAGTATCATAGTGAAACATTCAGATCCCAAAGCACTAATGCAACAGTAGCTGGATTAGCACTGCAGCAGCAACCAATAGCAACATCCAAAGCAGCAACCATCCCATAGGAGAAGTTGACGGCGGATATGTAAGAGTAACTAGAAACTGGATTGAATATGGTCAATCTATGACAACATTAATGAAAGAAAAAGAAAAAAAATAATAAGAAGAAGAAATGTAGACTTGATAAAAATAGTAGAATTACATAATTTAAAAGCATTATAACATATTTAATATGTTTACTATTTAATTTTTAAATTAATTTTTGTATATTTATTATAGACTCTGCATAACACAAGTATCGTGCTATTAAATAAAAGGGTAAATTACAAATATACTTGCTAAGATTTGATTAAAATACGAATCACCTCTTGTGGTTTTGGAAATTATATCTCTGAGATTTTTAATTTCATAACAAATTGTTCGTTTTATTAATAAATTGTCAATTCAACAATTTTAATGATGTTAGAAATATATTTCAATTAATAATTTAAATAATTTTATTATTGTATAGGAGAGTAATTATAAATTTCATATTTTTAGTTAATTCTAGTAAATAAAAAAATCTGACGAAGGGATATTTATAATTTTTTAAATCACAAGGAGCAACTTGTATTTTAAGCAAATCTCAATAGGTATATTTATAATTTATCCTAAATAAATAACAAAGAACATATCTAACAAAAAAAGCTAATTAATATATTTCTTTGGACCAAAAATTAACTATAGAAGTGTATAAAGTGAGTAATTAAACTTATCTCAATTTGTTACATTTATTTATTTGTAAAGAATCTTTAAGATTAATAAGGTATTGATAGGACACGGTATTTTATTTTTTATACATTTTTTCGAAGCAGGTGTAGTAAAACCTAATCTTACTAATTTATTTTTTTTTATTTTTTATTTTTTGGAACAGGTGTAGTGAAACCTAATCTTACTAATTTCTTTTTTATATTTATTTTTATGATATGGTTTTCATTAATTCCATAATATTAAGTCTTCATCTCTAACCTACTAGGTATATAATATATGTTAATTAAATTGTCTAGTATAATTTATTTGTCTAATTTCAATATATTAGGTATATGATTAGGTATTTTGTCTCAACTCATATTCACTAGTTAAATTAGTTAGGGGTGTTTTGAGAAGATGATTAAAAGTTGATTTTTTGACTTTTTTTAAAAACTTTTTTCACTATTTTATGTGAGAGGTGATGTGACCCAAAATAGGTTAAAGTTGACTTTTGCCTTTTAACCCATGTTCCGAAATTGGCCCTTAGTCTTAAAAGGTTAGGAAAGATCTATTTGCCATTTACGAATAATTTGCCTCTATCTTTATTGTTAATGTGACATTCTATAAAGTGAGTAGTATTTGAATGAATGAATAGTTAAAATAAAAAATAAATAAAAATAAAAATAAAAAAAAATGAATAAATAAGATAAAAATATAGGAGAAATTACACCCAAATGGAGTTTTTATAAAATATTTACAAAATAATGAAATTTTTTATAAATTTAATTATTAATATGTATAAAATTTTTCATTGATTTAATTTTTTTTAAAAGTATCCTGATAAGTAATTTTCTTAAAATATATACATTATACTAATTTATTGGATCAAGAGACTCTTTAAATGAAACTTGTTAGTTATAATAGCTAGTATTATCATATTTTTAGTCAGTCAAACAAACTAGCTATTACAACAGTTATTTTAACAAAATTCTTCAAATCCAGTTACATTTAAAAAGCCTTAAGTGTCTCTTTAAACAGTTTGTGTCTATAAATAGGTAAAATAAAGAATAGCGTGTACGAAGATAAAAAAATGTGTAATGCCCCGAAAATAATCCGAACATGTAAAATACATCAAGCCACATTCATTAATTAAATGGTAATAATCCTTCCATCTTTGCATGGTTAATAAACGAGTTTATACAAAAATTTCATATGCGAATTATATATTCATTGGTAAGAAAACGCATGAATCTATAGCATGTGAAGCATATAGTCTCAAAATAAATAAAATACCCTCATTGGCTACAACTTCCAAGGCTTAAGCCCGGTTACACAAAAGTGGCCTCTCGGACCCCTACAAAAATAGCCCTTAGCTAGCACTTAATTCACAACAAAATAGAGCTATATACTCTTTCAATAAAAGTTTGCAATCTCAACAATTTCCGAAACTTTCAATTTTAATCAATAGGGGCGGTAAATATGACTCAGGTAATCCCTAGGATGGTGTCTACAAGTAAGCTCTACGAGCACTACCAATGCCCCACTTTACCGGTTGCTAATCGGAAGGGAAGTGGTACCTCCTCCGCACGTGTTTTCGATCTTTCACCCCGAACACTCGGGCCAACTTATCAATCTCATCTACACTTCCTATCCAGACTAACCAACGTATTTACCCCATAACACATTTCTATAGTTCTTATTACAATACCTTTTTCTTTCATGAAGTAAATATCTTCAATCTAAATTCACAATGCATAATAATAAATTGAATGAGTATGCAATGCAATGATTTTCCATACCTCACAGCATTTCTCCATTTTCAAATATCTTTACAATAATATCAACAATCACATTTCCCATTTCCTCTCTTCAATGTTCTTTCACAAGATAACCATATGTCATCAACACGTAGCTACAATTTCTCATTTCACAAGTCTTAACAATTTAGTCTCTTCAAGACTACATGTAGTGTTTTCAAACATTAATCTCCAAGATTTACAATTCTCACAACCCATGGCACACAACACATTGCCACCTCTCAACCATACATGTTCACGTATTTTGCAACAATATCAAAATAATTTCTCATTTGCTCATAAATCAAGAAGATTGCAATTTAACAAAACATGTGATAAAATCTATACTCCTTCCTCATTGAACACAAGAAAGAAAGAAAATCCATAGGTTTTGCTTATATGCCCCCAAAATCCCCAAATTTCTAGGGTTCTATATCAAAAATAAAACATTTTCCCCACTTCTTGGTGAAACCCTATCCAAAAACATCTTTCTTAGATTAATAAGATGAAGCCCTCAAGGATTGACTTAGAAACATTTGAAAGTCTAAAATCCTCCTTTGAAAAATCTCTACACTCTTGAGCCACAAACCCAACTCTCAAAATAAATTCAAAAGAAACATAAAACTAACATTTAATCTTACAAAACATGTATATATAACTCAAGAATGTCCCTACCTCAATGTTTGATGAAGAGGAGAAGATAAAACCCTAGGATCAAGTGGTGTAGAAATCGGATCTCTACCGTACGCAACGTAGTTCTAGAGGTGTTCTTCCACTTTGATGAAGGATCTTGGATCAAAATGTGTTTGGGCGTTGAGAAATCTAAGATCTTGTGGGGTTTTTGGTGAGAAATGTAGAGAGAAGTGAGAGATGTATTTTTAGAGAGAGAGAGAGATATATATATATATATATATATATCAAAAGTGATATACACAGCCAAAAAGAGGGGAAACAAAACAGAGCCTCAGATCTGGGTCTTTCCTGCACATGCGGAGCCCACTCCCACACGTGCGGCGAGTGCCTCCCGCACGTGCGGCTCTTCTCCTGCACGTGCAGCACATCCCCGCACCTCCTTCACACACGTGCATTTATTTTAGTATGCACTACCCAGCCTCCCCTGCTCCCCGCACGTGTGGCTTGGCCTCCCGTATGTGCGGCCCTGGCCCAGCAGCGCAGAATTTCAAGTTCAACCCCCGGGCCCTCCAGACTCAACCGTGCACCCTCCGAAACAAGTGAAATTCAACACCGAACAAAAACAAGAACAAGAACTTTATTTTGAGAACTATTTCCGAACGTTTCAAACCCAACGAGAGCAAAAGGAAAACAGAGCAAAGAAGAAGAAGAAAAAAAAAAAAAAGACCCGATCATCACAAAATGAATTAAGCAAAATAAAGAATTACCTTTCATATTTTAACTAGTAAAAAAATAAAGGGACAATTGCAAAAAAAAAAAAAAAAATCCCAGAATTTGTGTTTGTAACAAAATAAACCCTAAGTTTTTAATTTTATTAATTTAAAACCCCAATCTCTTGATTTTCTTTCAATTTAAACAATTCGTCTATTTGTTAAATAAAATCAACAAAAAAGAATATTTTAATTATTAAACTCAATGAATATTTTGATTATTAAACTCAATGTATATATACATAAAATGTCTAAAATATTTTTTTTTAGTTTATTCACTAAAATATCACTTTTTTAGTTGATTTTACTTAAAGAAAATATAAAAATAATTTAGATTGAAAACAAATCAAAAGTTTGGAGTTTAAATTAACAAAATTAAAAACTCAACATTTAATTTGTCTAAAGGGTCAAATCCTATAATTTTCTTTTATAATTCTCCCAAAATAAAAAGTGGCATCGTTTGGAAATATGTTATTTTTGTAATTTTTTAGCTAAATATGAAGTAAAAAAATTAGTATGTTTGGAATAATTTTTTAATTTTTTACAAGAAAGATGTGTAAAAAATAAAAATAAAATGAAATGTTTAACTTTTTGATATAAGTTGTTGATTTTTTAATTTTTTAAATAATTTTTTAACTTTTAAGTTAAAATATTAAATTGCCAAATGAAGCCTAGTAGGTGTAATTTGCTCCTCATTTCTATTCTATCCACCTAATAAGAAAAAAAAAAAAAAGGAACAAATATATGCATAAATAAATAAATGAAATCCAGCCAAGCACCTTTTACCAAGTTTCCTGACTGTTTTACTATTCATTTCTTTTTCGATTTTTTGAAATACAGCCAAGCACCTTCTACCAAGTTTCCTGACTGTTTCTACCAAGTCTTGTTATTCTATTTCTTTTTCTTTTTTTTGATTCGTCTTGCTATTCTATTTCTTTTTCTATCCTCTCCCTCTCTCCTCTTTTCTGTCCGAATCCATGGGTCCAGAGTACACCGGATCCCGGTACGTGCCGGAAAATAATTATGTCTAGCCTGAGTCTAAGAGACCAAAATTGTCCGAAGTGGAAGACTGGGTTTGTGATGGCACAAGCTATTTAAATTTACTGAATCCCTATTATTTCTATTCTTTATTACCAGTTTTAGCAACCAAGTTTTGAATTTTAGTAACATTCATAGCTAGTTTTGTAATTTCAGATCAAACTGTTGTACGTTGTTTGTCATGACCGCGAAGACGTTCTCATAGTTGACTCGATTTGTGATGACACAAGCTATTTAAATTTAATGAATCCCTATTATTTCTATTCTTTATTATCAGTTTTAGCAACCAAGTTTTGAATTTTAGTAACATTCACAGTTAGTTTTATAATTTCAGATAGAGAAGCTGGACTTTGTTTATCATGACTGCGAAGACGTTCCCATAATTGACTTGGTTTGTGATGACACAAGCTATTTAAATTTAATGAATCCCTATTATTTCTATTCTTTATTACCAGTTTTAGCAACCAATTTTTGAATTTTACTAACATTCACAGTTAGTTTTGTAATTTTAGAAAAAGAAGCTGGACTTTGTTTGTCATGATTGCGAAGACGTTCCCATAATTGACTTGGTTTGTGATAACACAAGCTATTTAAATTTAATGAATCCCTATTATTTCTATTCTTTATTACCAGTTTTAGCAACCAAGTTTTGAATTTTAGCAGCATTCACAGTTTGTTTTGTAATTTCAGTTGAAGAAGTTGTACATTGATTTCCTTCTGAAGAAGCAGCACGAGTAAGAACTCTCACACTTATTTTAAATTGACAAATTAATATTTGGTACACTTACTAATGGATATAGTCTATATATTCAACCAAGTTCTTTCAATATGTCTTTACCATGATAGATTTCAAACTAGTGATCCATGGCAAGTATTTGTAACATCGATCAAGTGCTGAACCAGGAATTTGACTCTAGCGAGCTACTAATCTCTGCCTCTTCCTCTACCTCTGTCTCTACCTCTATCTTCTGTGACAAGAGCATGGGACTAATTACCTCCTATGTCTTTCCTCCTTGTCTCTTCATTGTACATGGCGTCTATGACCATGCTCATAGTCAGCTTCCCCTCTGGTGCAAAGTTATTGAGAGAAACCACCAATGTCTCCCAACTGTCCGGTAAAGAACTAAGCAGTAGAACGGCTTGCATTTCATCATCCAAGGGCATCTTGACTGTTACAAGTTGATTCACCAGATTCTTGAACTCACTGGTGTGCTCAGCGACAGACACACCATTCTTCAACTTCAGATTTACAAGCCTTCTCATCACCAAGGCTTTGTTTCAGGCAGTCTTTGACTAGTACATTCCTTCTAACATTGTCCAAAGGACATATGCATCTATCTCCTGGGCGACATGGTGGAACACACTGTGGTCTATCCATTGTCTGATACAACCGACAGTCTTGTGGTTCATCTTTATCTAGTTTTCATCCTTCACTTCTTCCGATGTAACCCCTTTTAGAGTCAAACAGGTCTTTATAATATAGGATGTCTTCCATCCGTGGCTTCCAGATTGCATAATTGAAAGGATTCAACTTAATCATGGATCCTGAAGTTGATGTGAATTACTCCATCGTCTTCTTTACTTTTTACAGAAACTCTAATTCAAAAATTTGACCCTACGGATCTCTCCAAAATACTCCAAATAATTGGAGACCACTATTGGATTACCAAAATCGGACTTCAAATAGCTCAGATCTAGCCAAAATATTTTCAACGGTTCAGATCTATAGATGTACTATAGCCGCGTAGCACCAGATAACTCCTCCATCTCTGGGTCGGGTCGGGTCAACCTGACTAGTTAACTGGTCAACAACGTGCTGACGTGGTAGACACATGTCAGATATGTGGCAGACGCATAGCGTTGGCGTGGCAGATGCATAGTGCTGGCGTGGCAGACACGTGGTAGACGCGTGGTAGGCATGTGGCGATGACGTAGTAGACACGTGTTGATGACATGGTGCTGACGCAGAAAACACTCTCCTTCTTTCTTCCACCGCGCGTCAGGCGCGTATCTGAGACTAGGATGACGCGCAGGTGCTCTTCACGGCGCGTGTGACACGTGTGTGAGACTGGGATTCACTCACCTTCTTCCGGTGGCGCGTGAGAGCACATTGAAGCTATTCTAGGGCTCTGCTTTGCAGTTCTGGACTTCTCTCGTGGAGAACTTCCTTCCAGTATGCTCAAATGTGAATTTCGAGCAACTTGATTTCTGGGCAATTCTGAAAAACACACCCTATTTTTCTGAAAATCGATCAACGAGGCTCTGATACCACTTGTTAGGATTAAGACACACTTAGAAATCAATCACACACAATAACACAAGAGATTTACGTGATTCGGCAGTAGCCTATGTCCACGAGAGATATATCCACTATAGAATTTTCCGAAGAGAGTTTACAACACACACCTCACTCTCTCTTTATAGCACTCGCCCACAGATTACATACACTCTGTGTTTCCTTGTACTTAGACCCTCCTCCTCACCTCAATTTATACACAACTGAGAGAATACAAAGTCAAGAAAAAAGTTATTAGGCTGCCAACTGCCATCTTCCCTCTTCCCTCCTACTCCTTGACTTGGAACCGACCTCCAACTACTCCACTATGTGGGCTGGAGCTAACACAAACTTATAAACAAATCCAAGAAAAGAAAAATGAAGACAAGAGCTGCATTGGAGTTCAGAAATGATTTTTTTTTCCTTCAAAAATAGTTATGTTTTCTTGTGGATGATACGCGTCTTATATTTGCCATTGATTTATCACAAAAGATTCATAATTTATCATTCACAAGTTTGCACAAACATAACATTAAGGTGACCATTTGGTCTTAGAGACCAAAAGCTCACTTGTGTATCCATTCAAATTTATACCCTTTTAGATGGATGGGGCTTGAACTGTGGAGGGAATAAAATCCACACATATACACAAACAACATGATAGATTTAGGTGATTTTAGCAAGGATGCCTACGCCTAGCGCTCATGTTGTGAAATATGCAGTACTAATCAAGCTCCATAAACCCAACATATTCTTCATTCTTGCTGGTGGTTGCTATGCTTCTAGGCATATTAGGTTTTAATCTCTCATCTCGTAGGCCAAGTGTCGAGGCAACTTTAAAAACTTTTATTTCTCAGGACTTACTAGCAAAGATATTTTAGCATCTAGGAATAATATTGTTAAAATTAAAAATGAAAAAAAATAAACAAATGCAATAAAGGAGAAAACTGGATTTGGTCTTCCAAGTTTAAACAAGTCCAAGACCCGAGTTAGGGATGTATGGCTAATTTTTCTTCAATTTTTTTGATATATGATTTGTACATAATCCTAATCAAATAGTAGTTCCAAAAACAAAATTGTCTCATGCTAGAAAATGATAGAAAGGTGGAATAAATGCAACATAGAAAATCAAATGGCACAGCTCTACAAACTTACTAATTTTATTATGAAACACATTTCGTTAAGCTTAAAACAGTTTATTGAGGAAATCTTATTTGATACAAACAAGTTGATTTATTTATTTAATCCTCTTATCATAATTCTAACAACCACATTCAGTTGCAGTACTACATTTGGCTCCATCATCGTCATGGATGAATTGGTTCAACATGACTGGATTGTGAATAGTGAACATATATGCAATGGCAGAATCAATTCTGCAAACATTTATGGTATGTGGTTGTACCAAAACCAGTACTAGAACAATAGGGAACGCATTTGTTATAATTTTGGCATAGGGTTGTTATTATAACATTCGTTACCGATAGTGGTAGAAGATGAGTGTCATAGGGAGAGGAAGAGGGAGATTGAGATTGCCACGCCCCACTTTTATATCAACGGATATCATTATCAAATCCTTCATTATAACACAATTTCAGAGATCATGCGCAGAAATTTAATACATTAACGAGTACTATTATCAAAGGTTCTCTCATTCGAATATGAAATGAATGCAACATGAGATAAAAATAAATAAATTTCCCGTAAGCTTACATCTTTTAAATTAAAAGAAAGGGTTTAACCCTTTTACATCTATGGCATTCCACCTACAAACAAAAGGCCCCGTGGCCAACAGATAAAGAAGATCCTCGATCTTGAAACCCTTCTCGACGTTCACCTGAAAAAGGATTAGCAACGTGGGATGAACATAAAGTCCAGTAGGGATCCCAATATGATCGTAAATAATAACAACATACAGATAGCTATAATCATGAATGCTTTAAATCATATCATATACATAATGTGACAGTTTATATAGAAAAATATTTATATAGGAATTCTTCTCAAAATCATTCATTTCATTCAACAACATAAGCAATTTACTTTTCTTTCTTCTTGTCACCCTTTTCCCAAAATTCATATGACAATAACAAGTTCATGAAAATAATTTCACAAAGCCCATTACGTTTTCTCTCACTTTCCGAACGTACACCTGATTTATCTTTTGAAACGTGTTCATATGTATTCGATGTTCTTCACATTATTCACAATCTCAATACAGTACTTACGTTCGTTCCCAACACATTCATGTCTATACATATATACATTCAGTACAAAGGGAAAGACACAAGAAACCAACAACTATTTACTCAACGAATGAGGCAACTCGGCCTCCCAGAACCATAACCATCATAGCCCATAATATACACAGATATACTGAGACAATAATGATAAATAAGTTCTGCTCTATTGTCTTAAGCACGGTAAGCTAAGGATATACCTTTCCATAACGAAATGCCAAGTCAAGGATACACCTTTCTATAACAAAATGCCAAGCCAAGGATACACCTCTGCCAAGTTCTCCAGGTGCTAGCTAGAAGGTACTGGTACCTCTCATTCTAAGCGCGGCCAATTCTCCAGGCACTAGCTGGAAGGTAATAGTACCTCTCATTCGAAGCGCAAGCACATTCCCAACCATTTCAACATACTAGTATGCATAATAACACAAGTGTAATACATACACGATATTATTCAATACAACAATGCCATCCCCCACCGATGACCAAGGACAAAACCTCTAAGTAAATGTATTAAATACTCGTAAAACAACAATCCAATTCTCGCAAGACTTTCAGTCCAATAACAATGATAATATGTAAAGGTTCCAAAACTCGACCTCAAGTTCATTATCAATTTATAAAGGGTGATGATTTCATTTTCTTTCAAAAAGACCACCTTTCTTTATTTTCCAATCCACAAAACCCCAACCATTTTCTAAGAATTCATTCTCGTCATTTTACAAAACCAAAACCAAATCCATCCTCTTTATTTTACAAAACCAATTCCATTGGTATCAAAACCATAACTCAACTCAACTTCACATGATTAGTCTAAAACAATACCAACACCATGGTTACTTCTCTTTTTATTTTCTTTTGATATAAACACAATTATACAACTCATATTAGCAAAATATAAAGATTACTCAACTTCTTCCTTGTTAAATCCATTATATCAATAATATTAAATTAGGGCTTTCCTCCATTTTAAATCCATTAAATCAATAATATTAAATTAGGGCTTTCCTCCATTTCTTCACAAACATAGCAAATCATTTCCCAAATAACCCAACAACAAACAACTTAACGACTCCAATCACAAATATCAAACCCTAGATCCCCTTTCTTGGCTTTCAAGAAAATCCATAATGAATATGGTTTTTATGTAATAAAATCTACCACATATCTATCTATAGACGAAGTATTAGAAAGGAGCAAAGAAATCCCTACCTCTTGAAGGGAAGAGATGACAACCCAGAATTTACCGGTGACGAAACCACGAACTATTCAGACCAAAAGGAAGCCCTTAACGAGATCTACAATCTTTCTCAAAAGACCAAGGTGAAAAGATCACTCTGGGTGAGTAGATCTAGAGATCTAGGTGCGAAAAGTCAAGTTTTAGAGAGAGAAGAGAGAAATCACGGTTTGAGAGGAAAAGAGAAGAAAAAGGTTTAAGTGAGGACCTATTTATAGTACTAGGTCAAAATCTCCAAAAAGTAGGTTCCAAACCGACTGAAAAATCTGGAAAAAAGTCGCAGATGTCGACCTTTACAGCAGAGGTGTCGACCCTTAAGGCAGAAAAGCAAAGAGTGCAACAAGCAAGGTGTTGACCCTTTTCATACTAGTGTCAACACCAAAAAAATAGCAAGCAACTTCCAGATTCAGCAACACACAAGGGTCGACCCTTCCAGACTGGTGTCGACCCTTAAGGCCAAAAACAAAGAGCAAGTGTTGACACCACCAAGATTGGTGTCGACCCTTGAATAAGATTTCTAAGTTCCCAAACAACTTTTCAACATAAACAAGCGTAAACGAACAATCCCAACAAGTTTAAATAGGTTTTCACTCATCCAAAACCAAGATACAGCAACACCAAAGATCTCCAAAATAAAAATCAAGGATTCAAATACACTTCCCAAATGTTTTAAAAGGGTACAAGTGCTACAGAGAGTAAATAGTTGTTGCAAATAGTAAGAAGAAGAACACAACTACTAAGCGCATCACCAAAGTTTAATCTTTTTTTTTCATCAAATTTGAGTAAAAGCTTCATCTGATATTGAGCGTTCTAACGGAAAATTTTCGTTTTTCATCAAACTATCGGTCGACTGGGAGGATGATCAAACGGATGTCCGGCTAGTTGACCGATTAGTGTAAATTTACTGGAAGTCTACGTAAGGAAGAGGTTCTCCTCGTCCAGTGTATGGTTTCAACAGTTATCAACAGTAATTTGATGAAAGGCTCTAGACATTCTCAATTTGATGAAAAGTTTAAGAAATCTTCAATTTGATATTAACGTTGGAGCACTAATTTTGGACACCTTTCATCAAATTTTGGAGACGCTCTAAGAGAGCATAGTTGATTGAAGCCTTCACCATATCTTCTTCAATGTTTGATTATTGGGATCTCTATTGATGGTTATATATATATACTAAAGCCTTGTTTGGGATGATAGGTTTGTAGAGAAAAAAGCATATCTACCTAGGCCTTATTTTAGAATTGACTATTTCAATTAGCTTTTTGACTTTTTAGAAGAAATAAAAATAAATAAATAAAAAGTGTAGAACCAGATTATATGACAAAGTTGTAAAAAGTTGTTTTAAGTTGTGTGCTTTATATAATATTGAGAAAGTTACCCCCAAAAAAAAACACACCACGAAGATAAATGGAAAAAAAAAATTAAACTAAAATAAAAAATTGTAATAAAAAATTTGGACAATTATATCAGAGTAATTTGAGTATGAAAAAATGTGTGACATAATTTTTTCAAATGAATTTGTTTTATAATTTATATAATAGAATATATGTATCGCACGAGTGTGAGTGTGAGTGTGAGTGTGAGTGTGAGTGTACGGGAAATAGCTGTATTTAATATTTATAGCTAAATTGAAGAATGGAAAATGAGGCCAGCTAGAGAAATTAATTGTCATTTTCGAGATTACATTGTAATTTAACTCCATCCAGTTGGTAGGCTAGTGGGAAGTAGTTTTTTGGTCCCCCTTGTTTTTTTATTTATTTATAACTTTTTGGATATTTCTAAAAAAAAATTTTAAAAAAATTCCTTATTAATTTATTTAGTTTTTTATTTATTTATAATACAATTTTTTTTTTTTTATGGTGGGCATGAATCCCAGAGACTACACAGAATTGAGAGCTTCCTCAGCATCTATTTTGACAAAGAAACAGCAACTTCTCTACTTTTGACATCATTTTAATATGTAGAATCTTTAAAGATTTTATTCGATTGAAATATCTATTGTCAAAGTCCCTTCATTGCAATTATGCTTGCATCTATTCTATGGATTAGGAATTTCAGGAGCCCTATTCTTCTTAATCATTTCAATTCTTGCTAAAATATATATATTTCATTTGTTTTTGACAAAAATTATTTTTTTCTGTATTTAATTGTGATGTTTTCTTCTTATTAATAATAGAATATGCTTTCCACCAAAATTAATAAACCACATAAAAAAATATTTTATTAATTTTTATTTTTCATTATATCCAATGCCAACAAACAGAGCATTTAAACCCACAAGACAATCATTTTTATAAAAAAAAAAACTTTCTTTAAGATATATAATATATAAACCAAGATTTTTATTTTATTTGTGAAACCAAATGCATTCAATGGTTTCTCGAATTAATCTGTGTAATAAATTGGATACTGAGTTATAGTATCAATGCAATGGCAGTTCCATTGGTTATTGATTGACGAGTGAGTTGTTGTAAGTTGTTTCGGACTCGGAGGACTGGACACCCTTGGACACAGATGCGGCGGAGGCACTCAAGGGCCAGGGGGTCACGTGCCCCCCCCCCGAGTTTTTGAATTTTTTTTTTTTCAAACATAAAGAAAATATTTTAAATAAAAAAATTTATAAAAATATTATTTAAAGTGAAATGTCAATGACATTTTTAAAATTATGAGAACAATAATGGTTATTTTGATTGAAAGTAAAAAGACTATGATAAGTTATATTATTATTTATAAAAATTTCAATATAATGGTGATGTCTATAATTATTGACATGCAAACATAATTAACCTCAATGAAGATATATGAAATTTATTAGATTGTTACGTATATTTGACATGCAGAGTTTGTCCTCCATATGTTTTTTTCCATTCATAACTAAAATGATCACTATATAAATTATAATCAAGTAACACATCTTCAATTATAAAAAAAATAAAAAATTACAATAGGTCATAACTAATATCAAAATGAGTCATAACTAACTATTACTTGATATATAGTAATAGCCAAAATAACAACCACAAGAAGTTATAACTAAATTATATCTAACACTATAATGTGTCATAACTAAAGACTACGAAGATCATAATTACGACATATGATAGACACTTTTTTTTTTATGGTGTGTTTTATAGAATTTTTCTACTAAAATTTATTATTTCTATCTCAACTTATTTTCTTTTTTAATTTTTCAATCTACCTATAAATAGTTACTCCCCAATATTTATATAAAATTTAATCTCAAATCCTATAATTTAAAATTCACATTTATCCAAATGGACTCTTAATATTTAAGTTTAGTAATATCTCATTGTTGTTTATTATAAAAAAAATAAAAAAATTTGCTTGGTTAGAGTTTTCCAAAAATACTTTTCAGAAAATTCTACTTTCTGTTTTTTGGTTTTTTTTTTTACTGAATTTTTTAATATTTTAAGCAATTTTTTTTAATTTTTAGACATATCTAACATAAATGTACCTAAAAAGTAAAAAATTTGTGAAAAAACCTTTTAAAAATTCACTAAATACCAAAAATACAAAAAAAAAATATATGAAAATTCTGTACATTATTTGTATTTTTATGTATTTATTAATTTTTTAAAATATTTTTTCACAAATTTTTTACTTTTTAAATACATCTAAGTAAAGTGCATCTAAAAAAGTAAAAAAAAAATTTAAATTTTAAAAATATTCACTAAAAACAAAAAACACGAAAACCAAAAAACTCAATTCTCAAAAAACTTAATCCAAAAAACTCAAACTATACAGACTAATATTATCATTAATTTGTGCCCCCTCTCCATCAAATTCCTGACTAGGCCACTGAGATGCCACTTAGGCAAGCACAAAATCCACAACCAACACAAACAGGGGCATAGTCCCTTGTGGTTGTGCAACGTGGCAGCTTTGGCCTTTGCCCATTGGCTTCTGTGATGAACAAAATTGCCACCATGACTTGTTTCTATTACGCAAAAGTCTAAGAACTCAAAGATTTACCAGAAATTTTAATTGAAAAAATGATATGTGGGTTAAATTTAACAACAATATTATGAACTCGAAGGAAAAAAAAAAAAAACCAAAAATATTATTTAGAAAAATGAACCTATAGATTACATTCATTGTGAGTGTAACCTATATTTTACTAACTCTAAATCTACATTACATGCTCACTTTCAAGATAGAATTTGAGATAAGTTATCATGGTTCATAATATTTTTGTAGATTTAATTATTGTATCTTATATGTTTTCTGAATACTTTTCTTTGGATGGTTTTTTTTGAATAACTAGTAGATCTCTGTTCCATTACACAGGTCAATATTTTATGCCAAACTTTGTTACGAAAAATTATATGAAAAAATATTTAATATTACATGCAACAATGTTACTCAAATGAGAGAGAGAGAGAGAGAGAGAGAGAGAGAGAGAGAGAGAGATCAACCTGATGCAACAATGGCTACAAGCACCATTAGCAAAGTGAAGTTGAATGTGGCTTTCTTCCCCATGTCTTTGTTTTTAATATGGTAGAGCTATGATATGTAGGATATAGGTGCTTTGTTCCTGCTATTATTGAAGATGCAAAGTTCCTGCTAAAAAGGTGCAACTGCTCTCTGAAACACACACATAAAGAGGGCAATAAATGTGCTGATAAACTGTCCAACATTGGTGTTGCTCGGGATGAACATGTTGTGCTGCTGGAAGACCCACCTAAAGAAATGAAGGAGTTACTTATTGCAGACTTAACTGTAGCTGCTGAACTGAGGGACTAGCCCTCTTGCTGATGTGTTTTGTTTTATTTTCTTTCTTGCTGTTCTAACTTTCCCTTGCATCTAAAAAAAAAAAAAACGAAATGCTCCTCCAAGCTCTCTATTTATATTAGGGGGACACTGATGTTGTATTTGATTGGGAGATTTGGAGAAAGATTTGAAAAGGAAAAGGGAAAAGGGAAAAGATGTCTGAAATTAGATGAAATTTAGGTATATTTTATTTATATTTCACTTACTTTTTTCCATTTTCCTTTCCAAATCACTCATCAAATCTCCCAACCAAACACAGTATGAAAAAATCTAGTAAACAAGTAAAAATGGTTTAAAATTTGGCAAAAATCTTGTTTTTAAAATCATTTATTATACCTATTATATATGTGCTATTTAATTTGATATGGTCATTCTTTATAAAGAGACAAACAATTAAATAAGTAATCCAAATTTAAATTTTGTAAATCAAACACATCATTTCTGTTTATGTTGTCGGAAGGAAAAAAAAAATCACAATTTTATTGTATTTTTATTGATTTGAACTTTTGTCATTGATTAGAAATACCTTTTACTTAATTTTTTGGTATGAGCCAATTAAGAATATCAAGGATATGATTTATTATCCATATGCAAAAAATGTCTATTGATTAGAATAGGAAAGAAAATAAATGATTTTCAAAATAATATATATATACACTTGAATGAGATTTCCTCAATTAAATTGGAGATTTTCCTCAATTAAAGCATATCTAGCTTCCCAGCAATAGTTTTCTTTCTCTCGGAGTTGCCGTTCCAACAACAAGGTGGCTCATTGGGTAGCCAAGGCCCAATCCTCTAATTCTCTTCCTTCCTTATGGGCTGTATTTCCCCCTGTTTCTTTTGGGATCTTGTTAAGTTTTGATGTATCTTCTATTTAATTGTTATGTATCTACTAAAAGATATAACGTCTAATTAATACATATTAATGTGTGTTTGGATAATCTTTGGTATGGTATACAAAGTAATTGTTTCGAAACTTAAATTCATAACCTTAAGGTACATATTTGTGAAATCATTATATAGTCTTTTTCGTATACTTTTTCCATTTGTCTCATTTGCTACTAACTGTGCACCATGGCTCGTTTCTTCTCCCATTCCACAAAACACCAAAAGATTTGCCAATGCTGAAATACAATTGCATACAGTGTGACAACATAGTTGAGGAACATTAGTCGCATGTAGGGATGAGGAGCGGATATTTCGATCCATCCAAATTGATCAAATTGATCGAATTGAACCAATCTACCGCATTTTGGACAAATGTGCGATGACGAGTGGATGGTTACGGATTGATGTTTTCCAATCCGTCTAGTTTTGGACGGCTGATGGATTTGAGGTTTTTTTGGCCTCAACTGAACTGTCAAACCACGAGCACTCCTAAAAATTTGTGTTTTCAATTTATTTAGATATTATATTTGTGTTTTTAATTGAAAAAGAGTTTAAATATTCTGTTGTGTTTTTAATTTATTTTCAATTTGAAAATCTTTTTATCAAATGGCAAGGTTGATATTTGATATTTTTGTGTAGAAAATATAAGGTCTAATTTTGTCATTTTTTTAAAAAATCAAATTAAATAGTTTTTGAATAAAAAAAAGGTAATGAAATAGTTTTGATAATGCATGGTTTTCTTATATGTATTTATTATTAGTATTTGACAATTTACTTGATAATCTTTTGATTATATTAAATTGGATTATTATCTAAAAAAAATATTGACAAGTTGTTATATTGTATTCAAAATTTGTAAAAGTTTAAACCGCCAAACTAATTCGCATCCATCCGCCAATCCGCTCAATTCGCATCCATCAATTAGATGGACGGATGCAGATTGATTTTTTTCAATCCGCCCATCCAACCAACAAATGACGAATTAAAAATTTTCTGACTCAACCGATCGACGAACACCCCTACCCGCATGTAATTTTTCATTTCCCTATTACAAGGAACATTAAATGTACATGATTGATGTTTCAATTCCCTAATTTCAAGAGCATGTCGAGCATGCAGAGAACAACTTTAGAGCAACAACGGCCAATCCATGTATCAAGGAACATTGACCTCCGTAACTTTCTTTGTTAAATGACAAATCCTGGTGTTAGAAAGTACAAAAGAAATTTTAGTGTTAAATAGTTTCAAGACTCGCGGGGGGGAAAACAACCCATGTTCGGCAAATGCATATCCCATTTGATACAGGGAAAATTCTACTATACATGAGAGTGATTTTTTTGTATGGTACATGAAAAAATATAAATCATTAGATTCAGATAAGACAAATGTTAGTCATTGGATGAATATATAGTAAAATTAGGTGAAAAAAGTAGAGTGATTTTTCAAAAAGTAAGGTGGTTTTACAAAAAGTAAAGTAATTTTGGTTAATTTTGAAATATAAAAAAAAAATAATAATAATGGTAACTTACAATTTGCTACAAGCATACTTTTTTTTTTTTATCAGTAAAGAAAAATTTTATTAACAGTATGAAATTAAAGGTATAGAAAGATGACATGCATCGAGAGAGATTCAGAAAGTACAGAATACCCCTATTACTGCTATTCGCATCCATACAACCAACCTCTTGGCCTCACGATTTTTTTTTTTTTTTTTTTTTTTTTTTTTTAAACAAAAAAGTTAAGAAGAACTTAACTAAAAAAAAAAATACAAGACTCCCCCACAAAATCAACCCACACAACTCGAACCCAATAAACAACACCAAAAACACCCAAGCTTAACAAAATAAACCTAAAGCTGCTACACTCCAAGCTGCTGCACACCCGAATCACCTGTGCTGCCAACCAAGACCCAATACACCTGTGCTGAACTCCCAAAGCCCACACCCAGAAAACCATTCAGCAGCCCACCCAAACCAAGACCCACGCCACCAATACCAAGACCCATGCCCACCCAAACCATACAGCCTCTTCTTCCACTCTGCTCTGCCCCTTGCGGGCTCACCTACCACCTTGCTCCTGCCACTCTGCTCTTCCACTCTGCTCTGCCCCCGATAGAACACCCATCTCCACTTCCACGATCGAAACCTGCTATCTGATTCAAACCTCCGAACATTCACAGCAACCGAGCACTGCTTTTCTGATTCAAAACCCACTGCCATCACCAGTTCCATGGTCGGACACCTCTGTTCCGATCCAAACTCCGAACACAACCACTGCAGAAGCTGCAAATTTAACAACCCCAAAAACAACGAACAACCTCCGAGGCACATCCATACATTAGGATGAAGTTCACCCCTCAAACACCCACTCGATAAGGAGCGTTCGAATGAACTCTTAGATCTGGATCGAAAATCTGGATCTAGATCTGAACACTTAGATCTTAGATCTGGACCGAAACATCACCATAGATCCGACCCAGAGTTCATCCCTCAAACCCCACTCGCACAGGAGCGCCCGAATGAAACTCCAAACCAGATTAGAACAACCTCTATTACGGTTTCAAAAACGACCACCTTCTACTCTGTTTAGACCCCCAAACCAAGCACCCCCTGGAAAAACAAAACAAACAACCCCAATGGGAGCTGGTCCAGCAGCACCGAAACACACCTAAGTGGGAAAACAATGTGGGAATCAAGTTATTAAAATGAAAAACCAGAGCACAAACACAAGAGGAAGCTGGACCAGCCGACCGCCATAGCCAAAGACGGCGGCCGACAAGCCAAAAGTGAGGCCCGGGGTGGAGGTTTTTTTTAGAGAGAGAGAAAGAGAGAGAGGTTTTAAATTTGAATTTTTTATTTGCTACAAACATACTTACTATTTGGTATTCACTCATTTACTATTTGTTATGAATAAACTTACTATTTAAAATATTATCTGCTAAACAGGTCACCTTCAATTCTTGAAAAGTGTGCCCTCTTTCATATTTTAAATTAATTTTAAATACATAAAACTAATAACACCATATTTAACTAATTTTTGTGAAACATTAATTTAAACTTAATTTTAAAAACATTAATTTAAAATAGTTATATTATTATTATTATTATATTATTATTATTATTATTATTTTATTACCTACAATATCTCAAAATAATAATTACTATTTAAGGGTCTGTTTGGTAACATTTAAATTTACTATTTTCTATTTAAGTGTAATCCCATTGACTATTAACTTAAGTCTATTGAAATTGGTGTCTTATTGATTGATAAGTCATGTTTAATTAAGTTGTAAGTATAGTTTGATTGAGTAGTAAGTGAAAACTCAATAAGTAATAACCAAAATCTAATAGAGTAGTAAGTGGAAATTGGAATATTTCATCTTTTTGTATGGTAGAACTTTTCATAAATGGAAGATCTCTTGGAAACTCTACCTAGGAAGATTTCTTTTTTATAAATATATTTAGGAATATCTCTCATTTATCAACATTTATTACTAACAATAAATGAATACATTTACAAAAATTATTATTCTTTACCTACTACAACATGAACAACATTTATTAAAAACAATAAATGAATACATCTAAATTAGTTAATTAAGAAAAAAAAAATGGAAAACCTCCCAATTCATTTGCACACACTATGAACAATAGTTTTTTTCTCTATAAATTTTTTACGAAGGATAAGTGAAAGAGGGTGATTTTGATTTTCACAAATTCAATACATTCTCCAGGGAAGAATCTATCTATGTCTCTATCAATGTTTTATTTTAACATAATGTGGTATTTTTGATTTATAATTTTTAAGATTTTGTTGGAATAACATTTCACCTAATTAAAGGAAAAAAAAAAAAACCATTGGGTAGTAAGTGGAGTCTTATTGTGTTGTAAGTGACATCTCATCAAGTAGTAAATAGAGTTTAATTGAGTAGTAAATGAAACACCATTAACTAGTAAGTGTAGTTAATTGAGTAGTAAGTGAAGTCAGATGAAATAGTAAGTCAAGTATGATGGAGTAGTAAGTATAGTCTCATTAAGTAGTAAGTAGGGTTTAATATAGTAGTAAGCAAAACCTAATAAAGTAGTAAGTGGGGTTTAATATATAGTAGTAAGTCCTGTTTGATTAAGTTGTAAATCAAATTTGATGGAGTAGTAAATGGAATATCAATGAGTAATAAGCTAAGTAACATTGACTAGTAACTAGAGTCTAATGAGATAGTAAGTAGAGTCTTATTAAGTAGTGAGAGGGTAATTTATATGGTTAAATTGGGCCAAGCTGGGCAATGGGCCGTTAATGGACCATAGTAAGAGAGGCAGAGTGAAAGGGGCCTTTGGAGTTAGTCCGGTCTCAAAGCCCAGAAGTTAGTCCGGTCCGAGGAAGGCTTAAAGTTAGTCCGGTCTAAGGATACTTTAAAGTTAGGCCGGTCTAAAGATGCTTTTTATTTAGTCCGGTCGTTGAGTTAGCCCGGTCATGGCGTATTGTGGTTAGCTCGGTCTAACCACACCATGGTTTGTACATGAGAAGCTGAGATAAAGGGTAGTGAAAGGAAGAACCGAACTAAAAATAGTTCGGCTTACTCTGCGGCTTAGCATAATCATACTTATTTCGGTCATATTGGAATCCGGCCATGGCAAACCATCTCACTTGGTTTAAGCAGTGAGGGGGGTGTTGAAGGATAAGCATTATCTTTCCGGAATATGACTCCTAGGAGGACTCTTCGTGGAGGAGTAAGAGTCCTACTAGGATTATGCCACACGGAACCTATAAAAGCTCACAAACATCACCTATGGAGAGGTAACACAACTTTGATTTCCGAATACACAGAGCTTTTGTCTATTTGTCTAATTTGCTAACTTAGGCATCGGAGAGGTTTCCGGCACACACCCGCCGGTTAGCTCACGTTTGTGTTTTCAGGGAATAAAGTGACGACGTACGAAGGGGCGCAGACTTAATCAACAGGATTATACGAGAAGGTTTATTTCTTTCCCGTACAATTGGCGCCGTCTGTGGGAATTCAGACAAGAACAAAACCTCTTGATCAAGCTCTTCCTCTTTAGAATCAATGGCGCACAACGAAGATTTGCCGCAGTCCGCCATTGATGGACAAACCCCAGAAGGAGGTGGGAGGCACGAAGGTTTTCCTCCCATCTCTCCCATGGCGGGCTTAGAGCCCCAACGACATAACCCCAGGAGGGATGCTAGGGGGAGGCGGAATAACAGCCCCCGTCACTCTCATTCATAAAGTCCTGACAGACAAAGGCGGAGGATCGACCCTCAAGCTCTGGAGGATCGTGTGAAAGAACAGGATGAATTAATAAGGAAGATGGCCGCGGATATGGAGGCCATGAAACGCCAGATCAAGGGAAAAAGAGTGGTGACAGGAGAGGGGCGCACAAGCAAGACGCCCCCTCGCCACTCTGAAGATCGTAGTAGGAATACCACACCCTCACAAGCAGAGAGTAGAAGCCTCAAGACAGGCGATACCCAATCCAGGTCTTCCAGAACTCGTCACTCCAGGTCTGAAAGAACGAGATCTGAGAGGTCGTACACTGAAGGAAGCACCTATTGGCCCTCACATACGCACCAAACAAGATCCAGACAGACGGAGTTGCCCAAATCATCCGACTTACGAACCGTGCTCGAAGAGAAGGCACGATGGAAGGAGGACGCCAGGGCACGCGATCCACACAGAGTTTCTGCCTTACAGCGGTTGGCTCCTCGGACGCATGGAAGCGTCGAGGTTGGAATGCCAATACCGCGCCCTGCCTACGAACCGACGGACAAGGCATTAGCAAGGTTGCAGACCTCGCCGTTCGTACCGGCGATTGAAAATGCGCCCCTACCATCAGGCTTCCTTCAGCCCAAATTCACAACATATGAGGGAAAGACGGACCACTACTCACACTTTCGCCACGTTCGCCACTTTCGCCAGGTCATGGCTGTATACCGGCGAAATGAGGCTTTGATGTGCATCCTCTTCCCATCTAGCCTTAGCGACCTAGGCTTGACTTGGTTTGAAAAACTTCCCGAAGGCAGCATAGCCTCCTGGCCGCAATTGGCAGAGACGTTCATAACGAGGTTCAGAACGAACACCAAAACCCCGGTGGAGATCGATCAACTGCTCTCCATCGACATGGGTGACAAGGAGACCTTAAGATCCTACAATAGTCGCTACTGGGAGACCTTCAACCAGATTGGGGACTGCCCCACCAATCTCGCCATCGCACAATACAAAAGAGACCTTCCAGTCATGAACAAACTAAGGGACTCAATCACCATGACACCGCCCCTCACCATGGAAGCCTTGATGGAAAGAGTGCATCAGCACATCAGGGTGGAGGAGGATGGCGCACGTGCCAAAACAAAATCTGGCACGACTGCAGTATCAAAGAAAAAGGCCTCAGCAAAGGTCAACGTGGTAGACCGTCCAAACAAAAACAGACGAGGCAGGCGAGACAACGGAGAGGACCAGGATAAAAGATGGTTGAGAGTCCGCACTGCCATAACCACGGTATTCAAGAAACCGATCTATCAGATTCTAAGCGAAATACGCGATGAGCCTTTCGTCAGATGGCCAGCTAAGTAAGGAGAAGCTCAGAAAGACTACGACGAAAGATCACGATGCACCTTCCACAAGGAAAAGGGGCACCGTACTGAAAATTGCATGCCATTGAGACAGCACCTGGAGGAGTTGGTGGCAGCAGGTCACCTGGAGAAGTACATTGAAGGAGGGACGCAAGCAGCCCCCCAGGACCACAATAACCCCAACGGGATGCTAATCGACGCCCCACCTCAAGGCATAATCAATGTGATACATGGAGTCTTCGAACCTGAGCGTGTATGCGAGCTCAGAGGTCAATCAAGAAGGCTGAGCACTTAAGAGAGGTACTAAGTGCGCAACCTACCTTAAAAAAGGGGAAGACAGAGGCCACGAACGTCATGTCTTTTTCAGATAAAGACTTGGCAAGGATATATTGCCCTCACAATGATGCCCTGGTTGTCACTCTCCGAGTCAAGGATTTTGATGTCAAGCGGATTTTGATTGACCAGGGTAGTTCATGTGAAATAATGTACTACGAAACATTTAAACAATTGAAGTTACAAGATAAAGACTTGGCACCTGCCGTATCTCCCCTAATTGGATTCAACTCAATGCCAGAGTGGCCAGTCGGCAAAATAATTCTTCCAGTTAGAGCAGGAAGCGTAACGAAACAAGTGGAGTTCTGGGTATTGAAAGTCCCTTCCACTTACAACATCATCTTGGACAGAACATGGCTGCATGCCATGTGATTGGTGGCGTCATCCTACCACAAAGTAATGCGATTCCCCAACGATACCGGAGTAATTGAAGAGGTCTTTGGAGACCAAATCATGTCCAAGCAATGCTTTGTTACGGTTAATGGCAGCCGCGCTGCCAAGGATATGTTCATTCGGTGGAAGAACCTGAGAGCAATGAACTGTTCGCAGACGTCGGCAAAGCAGCTAATCAAAAAGCGTGGAAGACTTGGTAAAGTAAGAATAGATGAAAAGAACCGGATAAGTTCTTTTTGCTCGGTTCGTCATTGTCCAGTACTGAGAGATTAGAGGTCTTGGAATTCTTGACCTCTAACATCGAAGTGTTCGCCTGGACGCCATACGACATGCCAGGCATTGATCCCAACTTCATCTGTCACCAACTCAATGTCCATCCATCCGCCAGACCAATCATTCAACGCACACTCGCAGATCGGCACTCCACCACGCCGAGATAGTGGCAGAAGAAGTAGGAAACCTGCTGGAGGCAGGGCAATCAGAGAAGTGCACTACCCAAGATAGATCTCCAACACAGTCGTAGTGCCAAAAAAGAATGGCAAGTGCGTGTCTGCGTCGACTACAAACAGTCAAAACATGCCCAAAAGATAGCTTTCCTCTACCACGGATAGATCAACTGGTAGACCTAACGGCAGAGCACAACCGACTTAGCTTTTGGATGCATACAGAGGCTACCATCAAATCGCCATGCATGAACCAGACCAGGAAGTCACGTCCTTTACAACTCCAAGAGGACTGTATTGCTACAAGGTCATGCCCTTTGGCCTAAAGAACGCAGGGGCGACATTCCAACGGATGGTCACCAAGATGTTTGACCATTGTAGGCAGAACAATGGAGGCTTACATCGACGACATGGTGGTCAAGAGCAAGGATGAGAATGACCATCTCAAGGACCTAGTGTAATGTTTGAGATCCTGAAGAAGCACAAGTTGCGCCTCAATGCGTCAAGTGTGCATTCGGAGTAGGATCTGGCAAATTCCTGGGCTTCCTGGTAACCAACCGGGTATAGAGGCAGACCCCTCTCAGATCAAGGCAATTCAGGATCTGGAGAGGCCAAACTCAGTAAAAGAAGTATAGTATCTCACCGGCATGGTTGCTGCGCTCAATCGGTTCATAAGCCGGTCGTCAAACAGACTACGACCATTTTTCCACGCTCTAAAAGCCAAGTTTGAGTGGGATGACGAATGCAACCGCGCCCTAGAAAGCTTAAAAGAATACATATCTTCTCCACCACTACTTGTAACCCCAGTACCTGGAGAAGAACTCTTCCTGTACCTGGCAGTCTCACAGCACGCAATTAGCGCAATGTTGGTCCGTACGGAAGGAATCCAACATCTGCCCATCTTTTATGTCAGCAAGACACTACTGGGAGCCGAAACAAGGTACTTGCCACTGGAAAAACTGGCTCTGGCCTTGATGATGGCCTCAAGGAAGTTGTCGCATTACTTTCACGCCCACACCATAGTCGTCCTCACAGCCTTTCCATTAAAAGCTCTCTTTGAAAGGGCGAACTTTTCTGGACGAATTCTGAAGTGGGCAGTAGAGTTGGGACAATTCGACATCAAGTTCCAACCCAGAACGCGATAAAGGCTCAAGCTTTGGCAGACTTTGTCGCAGAATTCACCCCAGGAAGCACATCAATCGCTGACTAAAACAACCGAACTAGGGATGGAAGTTGACGTCGGAATAACGCAATCCCTGGTACTAGTTACCCAGTCAGTCCAAGGCAGACCAAAGAACGCAAAGAAGGAAGACGCAAACCATGCTACACCAAGTCAAGACTCACCAACAAATAAAGACTTGGTACAATCAGATAGCGAGGGGCAGACAGCAAGCATGGACCTTGAAGAAAACACCAGCAACATGGAAGATCCCAAGCATCATCTGATCCCTCCACTTGCTGGAAGTTGTTCGTTGGAGAGATGTGGAAACTCTTCGTGGATGGAGCATCCAACCGGCATGGAGCAGGACTTGGCATAGTCCTCATCTCTCCAGACGGCCTAGTAGTGGAGCAAGCAGTCAACCTTGGCTTCCCAGCATCAAACAACGAAGCGGAGTATGAAGCGCTTCATGCAGGCCTCAAATAAGCATTTTACATGCAGGCCACCGAGCTGATGGTCTACAGCGACTCACAGCTAGTGGTAAACCAAATATCTAGTGACTACGAAGCAAAGGATGATAGGATGGCCAAATACCAAGAGTTGGTCAGAACAGAGATCAAGAAATTTGAAGTGGTGCGGATAGAACAAATCGGCAGAGAGGAAAACAGCAGAGCAGACGAACTAGCAGGCTTTGCCTTAATGGCAGATACTTCCATCCCTCATCCATTGCTGATCGACTACCTACCTAGACCAAGCATTGAAGACCCCGAAGCAGAAGAGGTATGTTGCGCGGAGCTAGGCCCTTCTTGGATGGATCCCATCATCCTGTTCTTAAAAGAGGCATCTTACCAGAAGAGAAGAAAGAGGCCAACAGAATAAGAGCGAAGTCGCAGCGATTTTGGCTCTCCCCATCTTTGGCATTGTAAAAAAAATCGTTCTCAGGACCCTAC
The DNA here is from genome assembly GCA_030407325.1 of Camellia japonica. NCBI lineage: Eukaryota > Viridiplantae > Streptophyta > Magnoliopsida > Ericales > Theaceae > Camellia > Camellia japonica. The sequence continues at coordinate 138,761,908 of JAPPVO010000019.1, forward strand.
CTAAAGTGTGTCCACCCCAGCAAAGTGGAAGCATTCTTATTCGAGATACACGAGGGCGTATGCGGAAGCCATCAAGGAGGAAGATCACTAGCATACAGAGCAATTTCGCAAGGGATATTGGTGGCCATACATGCAAGCAGACTCAGAAAAGTATGTCAAAAGTGCGAAAAAGTGTCAGAAATTCGCACACCAAATACACCAACCTGCCAGAGAACTTCTACCTCTAACTAGCCCATGGCCCTTCGCAATGTGGGGTTGGATATAGTAGGACCACTTCCAATAGCACCAGGCAACAGGAAGTTCTTTCTTGCAGCAACCGACTACTTCACAAAGTGGGTGGAGGCAGAAGCATTGGCATCAATCAAGGAAAAAGATGTAAAGAAATCGTCTGGCAGAATATCATCATCGGTTTGGCATACCAAAAGCCTAATATCAGACAACGGCACGCAGTTCGACGGCAGAATCTTTAGAGGCTTTTGTGAAGAGTACAAGATAGAGTTCTACAATTCTACACCGGCATATCCCCAAGCAAATGGTCAGGCAGAAGCATCAAACAAGGTAGTCTTGGATGGATTGAAGAAAAGGTTAGAGAAAGCCAAAGGCAAGTGGGCAGAAGAGCTCCCTCATGTTTTATGGGCTTACCGCACCACACCTCGGGGTCAACAGGAGAAACTCCATTTTCCTTAGCCTATGGTATGGAGGCAGTAATCCCACTAGAAGTTGGCCTCCCCACAATTCGAAGCGAGAATTTTGATCCAGACTTGAATGCGAAGCCATAACATTAGAGCTCGACCTTGCAGAGGAAAGAAAGAGAGACAGAGCATGATTACATTGCCTCATACCAACAAGAGCTATCCAGGAAATACAACAAGACAGTACATCCAAGGCAATTCAAGATCGGAGATTGGGTACTGCGCAAAGTGATGGGAAACACCTTGGTACCGGGAGATGGCAAGTTAGGGTCTAATTGGGAAGGACCTTACAAAGTAATTGGATTAGCAGGCAAAGGGGCATACCACTTAGAAGATGAGGACGGCAAGGCAATTCCCAGGCCATGGAATACTGCAATCTCAAGTTATTTTATTTTAGGCTTTTTTCTTTTTAAAGTATGTGTAATTTTTTCCTTTCTAATAAAACAAGTTTTCTTTTCAGTATAGACGTTTTCTTCTGTAAAAGTTTTTTTTAGTGAGTTAGGGTGAGTTAGGGGCATTAAAAACACAGTTGGCCGGAATAACCAACTGCGAACCTTCCTAAGCCCAGGATAAGGATCCAGGCTGCAGGACGTTTGGTCGGAATAACCAAACATTTTATTCTAGGTTGGCTGGAAAAAACCAACTTAGAGGTTGGCTGGATTAAACCGACACCCTCCTAAGCCCAGGATAAGGATCCAGGCTGTAGGACGTTTGGTCGGAATAACCAAACATTTTATTCTAGAGTTGGCTGGAAAAACCAACTTAGAGGTTGGCTAGGATTAAACCAACACCCCTCCTAAGCCCAGGATAAGGATCCAGGCTGCAGGACGTTTGGTCGGAATAACCAAAATATTTTATTCTAGGTTAGTTGGAAAAAAAAACCATTAGAAGTTGGCTGGATTAAACCAACTCCTATTACTCTTCAGTCGAAGTAAGGGTTTGGCTGAAGAGTGGTTGGCTGGATTAAACCAACTCTTATTACTCTTCAGCCGAAGTAAGGGTATGGGCTGAAGAGTGGTTGGCTGGATTAAAACCAACTCTTATTACTCTTCAGCCGAAGTAAGGGTATGGGCTAAAGAGTGGTTGGCTGGATTAAACCAACTCTTATTACTCTTCAGCCGAAGTAAGGGTATGGGCTGAAGAGTGGTTGGCTGGATTAAACCAACTCTTAGTACTCATCAGCCGAAGTAAGGGTATAGGCTGAAGTATGTTTGGCTGGATTAAACCAACTCTTATTACTCTTCAGCCGAAGTAAGGGTATTGGCTGAAGAGTAGTTGGCTGGATTAAACCAACTCTTGGTACTCTTCAGTCGAAGTAAGTATATCGGCTAAAGAGTGGTTGGCTAGTAAGCTCAGTCAGATTGCTCAGCTAAGACCGAAATAAAGTATCTCGGCCGAAAAATATTGGTTCATTCAAATTGCAGTTAGAAAGCAAGCACAAACAGGAAAGTAAACCGAGATAACAGTTGGAGCAAAAGAATTCATTGAAAACTCATTACAAGTGCAAGCATACAATCAAGTAAAAAGCAAAATACAAAAGAGGGGCCCCAGCCCGGTTACAAGTCTAAAAAAGAAAAAGAAAATTACAAATCAGTTAAGAACAGGTCATCAAGATCAGCATCTATATCAACCTAAGACCAGTTTCAGACGGTAGTACGGTCTCGGTTAGGAGCTCGGTGTCTACTGGAAGCACGGTATCAGTCGGCAGCTCATCAGTCAGGTCTTCAACCGTTGGCTCCAACCGAGCTGATTGATTAGCTGGATCATTAACGACCGGGGTATCAGTTGGCTCGTTTTCTTCATCATCATCAGACTCTTCAAGGAAGTTTGTTTCTGAAGGGTCGCAACATACTCAGCTAGTGAGCTTGGAATAAAGTATGGAGGAGGATCGAAGACCACGGTTTCAAGACCGTGATCGAGTTGCGTCATGGCCCCCCTCCAACCGCACTTAAAGAATAGGTCCTTCGCTGCTTCACACTGCTGGATGTAAGCTGCTTCCCTTCCTTAAAACCTTTCAGCTCAGCGTCATCAGCCTTCTTTTTCAGCTCGGCAATCTCAGAGTTCTTCTTGCCTTCAAGTTTGGCAAGCTCACGCAAGTATTTGTCTTTCATCACGGTCAGGGCTCTCTTGTTTATCAGCATTTGCCGAGGTAACTAGTCTGATTAGACGAGTTACCTCGGCCTCTAGCTCGACCGTCTTCTGATGGGAGCGTTTAGCTCGGTGGTTTTTTCTTTAACTTCGGCCAGGGCTTGCCTTTAGTCTTGCGCAGTTCAAGCACACGCTTATGAGCAATGTGACTCTTCTGCATGGCCTGCAAAGAATGGAAAGACTTATGAACAAACCGAAATAAGAGTTTGTGCAAATTAGAAAGATTAAACAGAGGAAACTACTTACAAGCACCATGGACTTTGTGGCCGAGCGGATGGCCTTTAGCTCGGTCAGATTCTTGTGGTGCTCCATATCGGCTGGGAGGCACACACTCTTGGCAAGGTTGAAAGCCATCATGTGATCTTTTTCAGCGACAACTGAGTCAGTGTCCTGAATATCTCGGTTTTGGAAAGTGAGTTTGGGTGCCCATTTGGAGGAGCTAGCCCGGTCGGAGCGCTCCGGCTAAGGGCTCGGTGGAGGGCTTGGTGGCAGATTGTTTCATCTTCATTGACAAGATGCTGCTCGGTTGGGGTAGTCCGGGTGCGTTGCTTGGGCGTAATGAAGAGGGTTGTTGAGTTGGAAGGGCCACCACTGTTTCTTGGGTTTGGTTCGGTGTGTGATACCTCGGCTCGGTTCGTCTCGGTTAAGAGGGCTCTTAGTCTGTTTCTTTCGCCATCTCTTGTTCGGCAGTAAGTGTGACCAAGTTGATTTCAGGCAAGGTTGGATCCGGTTCAGGAGAAGCCTCTAGCAAAAGTCTGTTTTACTCTGGCTTTGCGTCGGCTGCTATATCTGTATGTCGGCTCAAAATTTAGAAGCTTGGCCCAACTTCTTTCAGGGTATCGTAGTGCGGCGCGAAAGTATGTTTAGGTTGGGGTAGCTTATAATGACTTAAGGTGGGCTGAATCTGCATAAAGAAGCCAACTATTAGTTCGGTTCAGAAAGAGAAAGCCGAAATAAAGAAAAGCATACAAAGAGACGTAAGTAATTATACCGGGGGTTCCTTTATTCCAATTTATACTACGGCCAGGGATCTGGGCTTGGTGATCTTCAAAATTCCCAGATACCCAAAAAAGTCGTTATCGTTCAAGTTTTTGTCCGGTGTATCTTTTATTATTTTTCTCGGCGGCGGCGTATTCTTAGGTAATAGACCCAGCCATCTTCTTTTGAGCCTATGGAGTACTGATGGAAGATCTTGGCTAGGCCGAGGTTAATGCCAGCTCGGCTGTTTAGCTCGGCTATGCCGTTAATTATACGGTATGAGTTAGTGGAAAGCTGGGTTGGCATATTCTGGTTTGCCTAAGGAATTCACAGAGCAAGGGTTGAACGGGGAATCTTAGTTCGGTTTCTGTTATGGACAGGAGGGTAAAGGTACAAAGCCTTCGTTTCCCCATGGTGTGATATCTTGCTTGGCTAGGGTGAGGTGGACATCGTCAGGGATGTTATACTCCCTTCGGAATTCGGCCAAACCACCAGGAGTTTCTACTAAGAATCTATACTTCCCCATTTATGTTTTAAGTTAAATAAATTAAAGCCAATTGTTAGATCGGTCAAAGAATGTTGCTGAGTAGCTCGGTTGAGCGCTCAAAGGAGTGCCTGGGCAACCTAAGTCTGCAAAGTGGAAAACAAAGGTGTTAAGCACAGCTCGTTGGACCGTGCTACAAAGTAAAAGCAAGATAAAAGAAGTCCTATTTCGGTTATGTGAGATGTTACAGGTCCTATCTCGGTTTCAGCAAGATATTTCGTAGCCCGGTTCGAGCAAGGGGTTTGTTAGCTCGGTCTGGACAAGATGTACGATATCTCGGTTAGAAGGAAGGTTTTGTTTGACCGGTTGAGCTTCTAGGGGCAGCTCTCTTAGTTCGGTCTAAACTAAGAATGCTGGTTTAGCCCCGAGACATAGCTCGGTCAGAACTGAGGCTTCCAAGTACACTAATTACGGACTTAGTTCGGTTTGTTATCTCGGTTGAGATAAATCAAAGGTGGTTTGACTTCTAGAAGTTACAAGTGGTGCAAGTTTCAGTTCGGTTGTGAGGTATGCCTAGGCTTACGAGCAAGGCAAACAACTTCTTAGTTCGGTTGCGTGGTTATTTTGAATCAAAACCAGTGTTCTACAGGTTTAGTGAATTCAAGTGTTCTATTGCTAAAGTTTTTTCCAGAAAAATACAAGACCAGCGGAAAATGGAAGCAAAAAGGTGTTTTGCAAAAACAAACACAAAATGCTATGGATTGTAAAGCATAAAAGTACAAAAACAAGACAGATTTGAATAAACTTACCAGGCTAAGAGGAACGAAATGGAAAAAGAACACAGCTACGAGCACAAGCTTCACAGTTGCAAAAGTTAAGGAACAATGGAGGCTCGAGAGAGAGAGAGAAGGAGGGGAATAGTGAAGTGAATGATCCTAAACCTTGAGATTTGTTTTGTGAAAAGAGAAGGAAGGACGAAAAGGCAGGAACTGTTCAAATTTTGCGAAGTACGAGGGCGGCGTGACAGCTGCAGTAGGCTAATAACAGCTTGCCACGTGTCCTTAGAATGGGAATCGATTCAGTCACCACAGCTGAAGGGACGTTTTTTACTAGACAGATCAAATCGGCCGGTGTGAATTTAGCTCGGTTGTAAGGCTAAAAAGGTTTTTTAGCTCTGCTGGAAAGGCTAAAAAAGTTTTTTAGCTCGGCTGGAAAGGCTTAGAAAATTTTAGCTCGGTTGTAAGGCTAAAAATTGTTAGCTCGGCTGGTAGTCAGGTAATCCCTATCATGCTATGCAGATGGAATTAATGGGCAATTGAAAAGGCAATCTATATGGTTAAATTGGCCAAGCTGGGCAATGGGCCATTAATGGGCCATAGTAAGAGAGGCAGAGTGAAAGGGGCCTTTGGAGTTAGTCCGGTCTCAAAGCCCAGAAGTTAGTCCGGTTCGAGGAAGGCTTAAAGTTAGTCCGGTCTAAGTATACTTTAAAGTTAGGCCGGTCTAAAGATGCTTTTTATTTAGTCCGGTCGTTGAGTTAGCCCGGTCATGGCGTATTGTGGTTAGCTAGGTCTAACAACACCATGGTTTGTACATGAGAAGCCGAGATAAAGGGTAGTGAAAGGAAGAACCGAACTAAAGATAGTTCGGCTTACTCTGCGGCTTAGCATAGTCGTACTTATTTCGGTCATATTGGAATCCGGCCATGGAAAAACCATCTCACTTGGTTTAAGCAGTGAGGGGGGTATTGAAAGATAAGCATTATCTTTCCGGAATATGACTCCTAGGAGGACTCTTCGTGGAGGAGTAAGAGTCCTACTAGGATTGTGCCACACGGAACCTATAAAAGCTCACAAACATCACCTATGGAGAGGTAACACAACTTTGATTTCCGAATACACAGAGCTTTTGTCTATTTGTCTAATTTGTTGACTTAGGCATCGGAGAAGTTTCCGGCACACACTCGCCGACTAGCTCACGTTTGTGTTTTCAGGGAATAAAGCGACGACGTACGGAGGAGCGCAGACTTGATCAACAGGATTATACGAGAAGGTTTATTTCTTTCCCGTACAAGTAGAAAGTCAGATTTAATTGAGTAGTAAATTAAGTAAAATAAAGTGGTGTCTTATTGAGTACTAAGTTAAGTCTAATCAATTTTTATATTTTTACATTTAAAATTCATGGGTCTTGTTTAATAATTTAAAATTTATATTTCTAATTATTATTGACCATTCATTGTGACTGTACTTACAATTGGTTCTTATTCTACTTAGGGGTGTTTGGGAACAAGCTAAAAAAGCTAACTTTTTGGCTTTTTAGCTTTTTTACTCAAAAAAGTCACAAAAAAGTCAATTTTTTTTTTATAAAAAAAGCCACAAAAAACTAAAAAAGTCAAAAAGTCAGCTTTTAACCAACTTTTCAAAACATCCCTTACTATTCTACTTAAGAATCAATAGTAACAAAGGTTTATTGAGTAGCAATCATATTTGATTTAGTTATACGTCAAGTTTGTTGGAGTAACAAGTACATAATTAACGAGTAGTAAGTAGAGTATCAATGAGTAGTAAATGGAGTCTCATTAAGTAGTAAGTTAGGTTTAATTTAGTAGGAAGTAGAGTCTCATTAAGTAGTAAGTGAGATAATAGTAAGTTCAATATCATTAAGTAGTAAGTAAAGTTTGACTGGGTAATAATTAAGTTGAATATTATTAAGTAGTAAGTGGTGTTTAATTGAATAGTAAGTAAAGCATAATAAAATAAGAAGTAGATGCTCATTGAATAATAAATGGAGTTTTATTACCATTCAAAAACACAACACTTACCATTCATTCTCATTCTATTTGCAACTCTTTGTAACTCAACTTACCACTCACCATCCATTTTACCACCTAGTATTGTACTTACCATTTTTTACTTGTTATTTCCTAATTAATTTGTTTATGCTTATTACAAATGGAAGACAATATTGAGCAAAACAAGAATAACATTATATACTTATAGCCTTCTTTTTCCCTCCATTTCTTATCCCACAATTTCCCTTTCTTTTTTTCTTTTTCTTTCTTGTTCATCACTATGTTAGTTACTATTGTAACGAGTTGAATCAAATCGAATTTATTTATTTATTATTCTTTTCAATAGCTATGTAGTAAATTTTTTTTGTAAATATGTTTGTGGGTTTGGGTATTGATTGGAGTTGAATTTGTATGAATTTCCAAATCGTTTGATTGTTTAGTTGTTATTATTATAGTTGTGGTGTCGTGGACCATTCTATTTAAATTGGTAAAAATAAATTATATTACTTCTTGACTTCGACTTCATAAGACCCGCTTGGCAAATTTTTTTTAGTTTTAGTTATGATAATTCTTGGGTCTTGAGTGATAAATGAGATATAAATTTAATTTTTTGGACTTATTTGACTAGCTCATACTTAATCATTTTGGTTCATATTTAATTATGTGAATGATGGGGACCACCTTAAGTCTTTTAAATATTATTTATACTTTTAATCTTAGTTGGAGATTTATTTTAAATTATTAAACTCCATTCATTTTGGACCCAATTGATTGAATCATGACTCGTTTATAACCATGTATTATTATTGCTATTGTTATTATTATTTATTTTACTATCATGAGAGAGTCACAAATATTAATGATGTGTACCATCAAACGAAATATATTTTATGGTGAGAAATAATTATATGGCTTTATAATTTCTACAAAATTCAGCAATTCTAATTTATAGTATATATATATATATGTGTGTATGTATAGATGTTTGATGTTCCTTTTCTTTTCTTCATTTCATTTGAGTAGCAGACTACCTACTACTCTCTCTCCTCTCCTTCGGCTTTCTCTTGCTCTCTGTCTCTCAAAAAAAAAATTTCTTAACATTCATTACACAAAATCTTTGATCCACCAAAATCTATTAGGTTTTAGACCATAGTTCTCAAGATCAAAGTGAAGAGCTTGGCGAGTGTAACGCCCCAAAAATAACCAACATAAATTAACTACGCCAACCAACATTCGCTAAATAATAATGACAATTCTCCCATCTTTACATCGTAAATCAATAAGTTTGTACAAAAGTTCCACATGTGAATTATATATTCAAGGATAAAAGAATACATGAATCTATAGCATGTAGAGCGTCATGTTCCAAAATAATAATATGCCCTCATGGGCTTACAATTTCCAAGGCCTAAGTCCGGTTATACAAAAGTGACCTCTCGGACCCATACAAGAATAGCCCTTGGCTAGCAATTAATCACAACAAAATAGAGTTATTTACTCTTCACACATTATCCACGCCTTCAACTTGGCGGGATCACCGCGTCTTTTCCTGCACCAAATCCCTAGGGGTGAACAATAAGCCCAGTAGAGAAATCTTTACAAGTATATACAGTTATGCAAATTTCCAGTATTTGATGCAAATGCAAATGCCGTGCGATGCCATTTCAAAGATGATCTCATTTCATGCTCTTCTTGAAAACTACCATGCTTTCATTAACATTTTTGCAATCTCATCAAATTCAAATTCCCAATTTTTTTTATTCATTAGGGGTGGTAAATACGACTCTGGTAATCCTTAGGTTGGTGTTTGCAAGTAGGCTCAACTAGCACTACCAATACTCCACTTTACCGGCTGCTAACCGGAAGGGAAATGGAACCTCCTCCGCTCGTGTTTTCGGTCTTTCACCCCGGACACTCAGGCCAACTTATCAACTTCATCTACACCTCCTATCCGAACTTACCTACGTATTTACCCCTTAAATGTTTCCATAGTTCTCATTACAATATAATCTTTTCTCGAAGTAAATGTTTTTCTGATTCAATTCAAGATGCGCAATAATGATGATAAATTAAATGAGAATATGATGCAGTAATTAATATCTCATAACAGTTCTCCATTCTTCCTTCTTCCAATGCCATCTCACAAAAATAACCACATGCTTAACCGATACTATCAACACGTGCAATAACTTTATATCATGCACAATTCTTAACATTCTAGTCATTTCAAGACTATATGTAATTTTTCAAACATCAATTTCCAAGCTTTCAATTCCCATAATCCATGGTGCTCAACAATTATCATCTCACAATTATACATGTTCATGCATTTAACAATAGTTTGAAAAAAAAATAAGTCCTCCACTCTCTTATATCAAGAAGATTACCATTTTTCTTACTGTATTGTGAAATCTATACTCATTCACTCATTTTAACACAAGAAAAAAAAATAATTCCATAGGCTTTTCCATATTTTCAAAAAAAACCCCCAATTTCTAGGGTTCTTCATCAAAACCAAAACTTCTCCCCATTTTCTTGATGAAAGCTCATCAAAATCATCTTTCTTAAATAAATAAATAAAGCCTCAAGGATCAACTTAGAACATTTGAAACTTTAAACCCTCTTTAGAGAAATCTCTTCATTCTTGAGCCAAACAACCAAAATCTCAAAATAAATTCAAGAGGAACATAAAATCAACATTTATCTTGCAAAACATGTATATATAACTTAAGAAAGTCCCCACCTCAAGGTTTTTGGAGAAGATGAGATGAAACCCTAAAGAGCAAAGATGTCCAAACTCAATCTCCACCGCACACAATGTAGCTCTTGAGGGGCTCTTCCACTTTGATGAAGGGGTTTAGGTTAGGATGCACTAGATCCAAAGAAATCAAGAACCCTAGGTGTTTTGGTGTATGAAATGTAGGGAGAACGGAGAGGAGATGATTTTTAGAGAGAGAGAGATGAGCCAAAAGTGATACATTCAGCTAATAGGGAATAAAAAATAAAGTTTTCAGACTACTAGTCGTCCCGCACGTGCAGCACGTTCCCCGCACATACAGAGCCTCTCTCTCGCACGTGCGGCCCTCAACCCCGCACGTGCGGCCTTCCCTTGCCGCACCTCCTCCAGCACTTGCATATATTGCAGTGTGCTAAGCCAAACAACCCCTGAATTCCGTACGTACGGCCTCATCTCCCGCACGTACGGCCTCTCTCCTACACGTGCGGCCCTGTAACAACCCTCATTTTGACTTAGCCATGTTTGCATACACTCATGTATTATCTTGACTTGTCATGATTGCGATCTTGTTTTGTCTTGCTTTGTTAAGTATTGCTTGTTTGATTTTGACCCTTGCTTGATGCATAGCCGAGGTCATCTTGAGCCTAGTTCACCTTCGAACCTTTGTACTTGAATTGTTTTAAAACCACTGGTTGACTCCAGCATGTCTAGCCGAGGTGTTACTAGCTAGGCCGAGGTGTGCAGAACCAAGGCCGAGATGTTTTGCACCTTGCGATTTTGTTCCTGGGCAGGTATGACCTAGGCCGAGGTGTGGCACACCCAGGCCAAGGTGTGGCACAGCTTAGTCAAGTGTCGTCCTCCCTAGCCGATGTCTGTGTTATCCTGAAGTCGAGTCTTGCCTTTAGCCGATGTCATTGATTGCCGAGGTTTTTCCGCCTTAGCTTCTTGCATACACTTTGTCAGAGACTTGTCTTATCAATCAATCACCTTTTTGAGTTGAACCAACCCGAATGCGCCACGTGTCCGAGCTGCAGGCTAGGTCAGCCGACAGGCCTAAAATACATCATTTTGTATCATTTTGCACGATTTGTCTTGAAAGCTTTTGTTCTTGAAGAGTGAGAAACTCTAGAAGAGGGAGGAGAAGTTTTAGAGTGAGAAGGTAATTTCCGAGCTTGATCTTAGAAGATTGAACCGTTGGATTCAAGTTTTGAGGTTAGAATCATAATCCTCTCTTGTTGTTTTGATCGATCATCTAGCTGCATTGCATGATCAAGTCTGTCTTGTATGTTTTGCATTGTTTTGAAAGAGAAAAATAGAGCTCATGTGTTCTTGATGGAAAACCTTGTTTGATCCGAAAAGCTTATGGCAAAAGCTATGTTTTTATGTTATTTCTCGAATGATCTTCTTGGATGGATACCCAAGTTCATGTTTTGGAACTCTTGCCTTGAAACCTCAGATTTTATAACAAGTTATGAACCTTGCATTTCATCCTCTTCATGATCATGTTCATCATATTCTTCAAAGGGAAACCCAGGTTTTTCCCGACCTTGCTTTTGGTTGTGGCCGCCGGAACCTCGGCCTAAGAATCTGGTTGGTACCAGTGTACTATCATGAGTGGGGAGAGAATGTTTAAACTCCCAGCATGTTTTGCTTGTTTTGACTTAGCTTGGTGTGAATGCCGAGATCAATCACTGCATGTGAAATTTGTTTGAGAATGTATTTGTCATGTGATTGTAGGACCTTGATCTTTGCTTTGAGCCTATACTTGACGAACCAGGTGAGTGGTACCTTTGATAAAGCTATGTTATAAGTTTTGATAAATCTTGCTTCGTTTCGTTTTGATGAAAGTATTTGTTAAGCATGAATGTCTAGCCTATTTTGATGTGCGAATGAAGAAGCTTTGTTTTGATGCCATCCTTGTAAAAGTCCCTTGTGCTGGAGGACTCTAAACTTTCGCAGCACTAAGTATAAAAGGATACGGTCCTTTCTTGGAAAGACTAAGTGTTAAAGCGGGCTACGGGCCTAAGTAACACAAGACCATCGTGTTAAAAAGGGGCTACGGGCCTAAGTAACACAAGTCCCTTGTGCTGGAGGACTATAAACTTTCGCAGTACCCTTGTCTAATCGATTACGGATCGACCAATGCCTCGTTTTGCCACAGACGGTTTACCGCGTGGATTGTTGTTCGGAAAGCTTGATTTGTGTTTTGCCGATGTTAGTAAGCATCCCTTGAGACTTGTAAGGTTTGATGGATGATACGGTTCATCACTTGTTTTGATAAGGACTGTTTGCGGAACCTCGGCTGATATTCGTATGGTTTTGACATGTTTGTTTTGTAAGGACTTCGGCTATATTCATGCAAAACCTTTATTATCTGTACCACTCACTGAGTTTTCAGCTCACCCTCTCTATATATATATGTAGGTGATGAGCAGGACGTCGGCGACGCCTGAATGTGTTCTTGAAAGCTTGTTTTGGATTTCTTTACCTCGGCTCTGCTTGTTTCGTTACGTCGGCCATTTTGTGTTTATGTCGGCAACTCTTGAAAATCATGCTTCTTGGCTTGTAATTATTGTTTTTGCATACGTCGGCTCGAGAAGCCTTTTGATCAAGATGTAACTTGTATTTTGTCGTAAATGATAAACTGTGAAGCCTTATCTTGTTTGGCATTCCTTTTGATATACGCACAGCTCTTGTGGACTATTTGGTTCTGTATATTTTACTTCCGCACTTGTTAGCCCCGCATGTAATACTCTGTTGTGTGTGACTTTTGAAAGTTGGCCTTCGGTAATTACGGATTACTGGCCATCATGGCACCATCCTACTAGGGGCGGGTTGGGGTCGTGACAGAATGGTATCAGAGCATTGTTTCCTTAGTATACGTTATTCACACACTTTGAGTCCTAAAAGAGCATAGGATTTCCCTTAGAAGAGATGTAGGGATTGCATCATTTTGCTTGCTATTTGAACAATGTGTGCATCAACTCGGCATGCTTATTTGTTACTTGTTTATGAGTTCATTCGCTTATCTTGTTTTAAAGCTGCACTTTGCATACTACTAGTATCATGAGGAGGGGTAGACCCCCAGTTGGCCGGAATCCGCCCGAGGACAGGATGGACAGACTGGAAAGGTTAGTTGAAGGTTTGGCTCGCGAGTTGAGGCAAACAAGACAGCAGTTCGCTAGTGCCACTTCGACTCAGGCCGAGCGAACGAATGGCCGAAATACAGATCTACCTCCACCCCGCCGGTACCGGTACGCCAGTACTTTCTCAGCCAGCCTTGTATGGAGATGGCACGATTGCTTTGATCAGAGAGTTCAAAAAGATGAAACCACCGAGGTTCTCAGGAGGTATAGAGCCGATGAAGGCCGAAGCGTGGGTTTTAGAAATGGAAAAGTTGTTTGAGATCTTTCCCAGTACCGATACTCAGAAGGTAACGTTGGCAACATTCACACTAGATGATGACGCCCGCAGATGGTGGGTAATGGTTCGAGAAAGCAATCCAGACTTGACGTGGACCCGATTTCTAGAATTGTTCTACAACAAACACTTTCCCCTAAGTGTTCGAAACCGCAAAGCAACCGAATTTCAGACCTTGACGCAGGGCAGCCGAACAGTGGCAGAGTATGATCGCGCTTTTACTGAATTGGTGAGGTTTGCACCGCATATAGTCAATGATGAATACATGAAGGCTAGGAAGTTTGAGAGCGGGCTCCGCGGACCAATACAAGACCGGGTTAATCTACTCGACATACCAACCTACGCCGGAGTATTGGACAAAGCCATTCAGGCCGAGGCTAATTTGAACAAATACCAGGGTTCGGGAGATAACCAGAGGAAGAGGCAGAATTATGACAACCGCCGATCACAGTTTGATACCAAGAAGAGGGCGAATGTCGGTAGCCCCAGCAGCAACCTAAAGAAAGAAGGTGGTAATAAGCCGACATGTTCCAGTTGTGGGAAAGCACATTTCGGGGTCTGTCGTCGGGAGTCTGGAGCTTGTTATGAATGTGGTGAAGTGGGTCATTATGTGAGAGATTGCCCTAAGGCAAAGACTGATGCCAGCAAGAAAGGTGAGAATACCTCGGGTTCCGTTCAGAAGAGTAATGCTGGGAAAGGGCAGTTGAGGCAGGGCAGAGTTTTTGCACTAGTACCAGGGGACACTTCGAATGCTGAGACAGTAGTGTCAGGTATACTCTCTATTTGCTCTCAAGATGCTTATGTGTTGATTGATTCGGGTTCTACGCATTCGTTCATATCTGCTAAGTTTGCCGAGAGGATTAATAGGGAACTAGAACCTCTTGATTTTGTGCTATCTGTGTCTACTCCATCTGGGAGATCTATGATTGTTACCTCCATCTATAGAGCATGCATTATTGTGGTTGAGAATGTTGAACTGTTAGTTGACTTGATGCCATTAGACATAACTCATTTTGATGTCATATTGGGAATGGATTGGTTAGAGACCAATCACGCATCCATAAATTGTACTTCTAAAAGTGTCACGTTGAAACCCCCAAACCTAGCCGAGGTTACGTTTCAGGGTAAGGGAGTAGTACCCCCGCCTTACTTGATCTCATCCCTAAAAGCCTGTAAGTTGATCCAGAAAGGGTGCCGAAGTTATTTGTGTAGTGTACTGAGTCATTTGAATGAAAGTGCTGAATTAGCCGACGTCCCCGTTGTTAATGAATTTCCCGATGTCTTCCCGAATGAGTTGCCTGGCCACTTGATTGATAGAGAAGTAGAATTCACCGTTGATGTTATGTCAGGAACCCAGCCTATCTCTAAGACACCCTATAGGATGGCCCCAGCTGAACTTAGGGAATTAAAACTACAACTACAAGAATTGTTGGATAAGGGGTTTATTAGGCCGAGCACTTCACCGTGGGGAGCACCCGTTTTATTTGTTAAGAAAAAGGATGGCACACTTCGTCTTTGCATTGACTACAGAGAACTTAATAAGGTGACCATTAAGAACAAGTACCCTTTGCCGAGGATAGATGATTTGTTTGATCAGCTGCAAGGTGCACGAGTCTTTTCTAAGATTGACCTTAGGTCGGGCTACCATCAGCTTAAGGTTAAGGCCGAGGATGTTGAGAAGACTGCTTTTCGGACAAGATATGGTCATTATGAATTTCTAGTAATGCCTTTTGGAGTGACCAATGCCCCTGCTGCATTCATGGATTTAATGAACAGAGTCTTTAAGTCGTACCTTGATGAGTTTATAGTTGTCTTCATTGATGATATATTAATCTACTCTAAGAGTAAAGCTGAGCATGAGAATCATTTGAGACTTACCTTACAGATTTTGAGGGATCGGAAATTGTATGCTAAGTTTAACAAGTGTGAGTTCTGGCTTTCCACTATTTCATTTCTGGGTCATGTGATTAATGAAGAAGGTATTTCGGTTGATCCTAATAAAATTGAAGCTGTTGTTAATTGGCCGAGACCGACTAATGTGTCCGAGGTTCGTAGTTTTCTGGGTTTGGCAGGTTATTACAGAAAGTTTGTGAAGGATTTCTCAAGGATTGCTATCCCATTGACGCAATTGACTAAGAAGGGAACACTGTACGAATGGACTGAAGATCGGGAGTCAGCTTTCCAGGAACTGAAAACAAGGTTAGTTACAGCCCCAGTGCTTGTACTTCCATCAGGTAATGAAGAGTTTCATATCTATAGTGATGCATCGCATAAGGGTTTGGGTTGTGTACTAATGCAAAAAGGTAAGGTCATAGCATATGCATCTCGTCAGTTGAAGCCACATGAAAAGAATTATCCTACCCATGATTTGGAGCTAGCAGCCGTTGTATTTGCTTTGAAGATTTGGCGTCACTACTTGTATGGAGCTTCTTGTCAGGTTTTTACAGATCATAAGAGTTTAAAGTACCTGTTCACTCAGAAGGAATTGAATCTAAGACAGAGAAGATGGCTTGAGTTGTTGAAAGACTATGATATGCAAATTCAATATCACCCAGGTAAAGCTAATAGCGTAGCCGACGCTTTGAGCAGAAAGTCAGTTGGAAGTTTGGCATGTCTAACCGCGATTTCAGCAGAACCTACTATTGTTGAGGAAGTGAAGTCAAGACAGATGGAGGATAAATTCTTCAGGAAGGTAGCCGATGAAATTGTTACAAAGCCGAGATCAGGGTACACTCTTGAGAACCACGTGCTTAAGTTTGAAGGAAGACTATGCGTGGCCGATGTTCCAGAGCTAAAAAGGAAAATTTTACAGGAAGCCCATGGTTCCAAGTTTGCTGCTCATCCAGGAAATACCAAAATGTATCAAGATGTGAAACAGACTTTCTGGTGGCCAAATATGAAAAGAGAGATAGCCGAGTTCGTGTCCCAGTGTTTGCATTGTCAACAAGCGAAAGCAGAACATCAGAGACCGGCAGGACTTCTCAAACCTTTGCCGATCCCTGAGTGGAAATGGGAACACATCTCCATGGATTTTGTGGTTGGATTGCCGAGGACACAGAAAGGTATGAATTCGATCTGGGTTATCATTGACAGACTAACCAAGTCAGCACACTTTTTACCTGTTAAGACTACCTTCAACGCCGATCAACTTGCCTTGTTATATGTGGACGAGGTTATTAGGCTCCATGGAGTGCCGATGTCAATCGTGTCAGACCGAGATCCGAAGTTTGTTTCCAGATTTTGGCAGAGTCTACAAAGGGCTTTTGGGACTGAGTTGAGGTTTAGCACAGCTTTTCACCCCCAGACTGATGGGCAAACAGAGAGGACCATTCAGACACTTGAAGACATGCTTAGACTATGTGTTTTGGACTTCCAGGGAAGTTGGAGTATGCATTTACCCTTAGTGGAGTTCGCCTACAACAACAGTTATCAAGCCAGCATTGGCATGGCGCCGTATGAAGCTTTGTATGGAAGGAAATGCAGATCGCCGATATGTTGGACCGAGGTTGGAGACAAAGCTCTGCTTGGTCCCGAGCTGATTCAAGTAACAACAGAGAAGATTAAACTTATTCAACAGAGGATTAAAACTGCTCAGAGCCGACAAAAGAGTTATGCCGACCAGAGAAGGAATGAGTTAGAATTCGAAGTTGGGGATCACGTGTTCCTGAAGGTTTCGCCGATGAAAGGAGTTTTCAGATTTGGGAAGAAAGGTAAGTTAGCGCCCCGTTATATTGGGCCATTTGAAATTCTTGATAAAGTTAACTCCGTTGCCTACAGACTTGCTTTGCCACCGGAATTAAGCCAAGTCCATAATGTGTTTCATGTTTCAATGTTGAGAAAGTATATTCGGGATCCACTGCATGTGATTGACCATTCTGGAATCGAGATTAATGAGAGTTTAGGCTATGAAGAGAAGCCGAGGGGTATTGCCGACCGACAAGTTAGACAGTTGAGAAACAAGTCGATACCAATGGTAAAGATTGAATGGAAAGAGCATTACGGCAAGGATGCCACTTGGGAAATGGAAGAGGAAATGAGAGTTCTACACCCAGAATTATTCTTGGAACAAGGTAACTTGAGTTTGGGGACCAAACTTCTTTAAGAGGGGAAGGATGTAACAACCCTCATTTTGACTTAGCCATGTTTGCATACACTCATGCATTATCTTGACTCGTCTTGATTGCAATCTTGTTTTGTCTTGCCTTGTTAAGTATTGCTTGTCTGATTTTGACCCTTGCTTGACGCATAGCCGAGGTCATCTTGAGCCTAGTTCACCTTCGAACCTTTGTACTTAGAACCGTTGTAAAACCGCTGGTTGAGACTCCAGCATGTCTAGCCGAGGTGTTACTAGCTAGGCCGAGGTGTGCAGAACCAAGGCCGAGATGTTTTGCGCTTTGCGATTTTGTTCCTGGGCAGGTATGACCTAGGCCGAGGTGTGGCACACCCAGGCCAAGGTGTGGCACAGCTTAGTCAAGTGTCGTCCTCCCTAGCCGATGTCTTTGTTATCCTGAAGTCGAGTCTTGCCTTTAGCCGATGTCATTGATTGCCGAGGTTTTTCCGCCTTAGCTTCTTGCATACACTTTGTCAGAGACTTGTCTTATCAATCAATCACCTTTTTGAGTTGAACCAACCCGAATGCGCCACGTGTCCGAGCTGCAGGCTAGGTCAGCCGACAGGCCTAAAATACATCATTTTGTATCATTTTGTACGATTTGTCTTGTAAGCTTTTGTTCTTGAAGAGTGAGAAACTCTAGAGAGGGAGAAGTTTTAGAGTGAGAAGGTAATTTCCGAGCTTGATCTTAGAAGATTGAACCGTTGGATTCAAGTTTTGAGGTTAGGATCATAATCCTCTCTTGTTGTTTTGATCGATCATCTAGCTGCATTGCATGATCAAGTCTGTCTTGTATGTTTTGCATTGTTTTGAAAGAGAAAAATAGAGCTCGTGTGTTCTTGATGGAAAACCTTGTTTGATCCGAAAAGCTTATGGCAAAAGCTATGTTTTTGTGTTATTTCTCGAATGATCTTCTGAATGGGTACCCAAGTTCATGTTTTGGAACTCTTGCCTTGAAACCTCAGATTTTATAACAAGTTATGAACCTTGCATTTCATCCTCTTCATGATCATGTTCATCATATTCTTCAAAGGGAAACCCCGGTTTTTCCCGACCTTGCTTTTGGTTGTGGCCGTCGGAACCTCGGCCTAAGAATCTGGTTGGTACCAGTGTGCTATCATGAGTGGGGAGAGAATGTTTAAACTCCCAGCATGTTTTGCTTGTTTTGACTTAGCTTGGTGTGAATGCCGAGATCAATCACTGCATGTGAAATTTGTTTGAGAATGTATTTGTCATGTGATTGTAGGACCTTGATCTTTGCTTTAAGCCTACACTTGAAGAACCAGGTGAGTGGTACCTTTGATAAAGCTATGTTATAAGTTTTGATAAATCTTGCTTCATTTCGTTTTGATGAAAGTATTTGTTAAGCATGAATGTCTAGCCTATTTTGATGTGCGAATGAAGAAGCTTTGTTTTGATGCCATCCTTGTAAAAGTCCCTTGTGCTGGAGGACTCTAAACTTTCGCAGCACTAAGTATAAAAGGATACGGTCCTTTCTTGGAAAGACTAAGTGTTAAAGCGGGCTACGGGCCTAAGTAACACAAGGCCATCGTGTTAAAAGGGGGCTACGGGCCTAAGTAACACAAGTCCCTTGTGCTGGAGGACTATAAACTTTCGCAGTACTCTTGTCTAATCGATTACGGATCGACCAATACCTCGTTTTGCCACAGACGGTTTACCGCGTGGATTGTTGTTCGGAAAGCTTGATTTGTGTTTTGCCGATGTTAGTAAGCATCCCTTGAGACTTGTAAGGTTTGATGGATGTATACGGTTCATCACTTGTTTTGATTAGTTTGACGTGTTTTGCCTTAAGGAACCTCGGCTGATATTCGTATGGTTTTGACATGTTTGTTTTGTAAGGACTTCGGCTATATTCGTGCAAAACCTTTATTATCTGTACCATTCACTGAGTTTTCAGCTCACCCTCTCTATATATATATGTAGGTGATGAGCAGGACGTCGGCGACGCCTGAATGTGTTCTTGAAAGCTTGTTTTGGATTTCTTTACCTCGGCTCTGCCTGTTTCGTTACGTCGGCCATTTTGTGTTTATGTCGGCAACTCTTGAAAATCATGCTTCTTGGCTTGTAATTATTGTTTTTGCATACGTCGGCTCGAGAAGCCTTTTGATCAAGATATAACTTGTATTTTGTTGTAAATGATAAACTGTGAAGCCTTATCTTGTTTGGCATTCCTTTTGATATACGCACAGCTCTTGTGGACTATTTGGTTCTGTATATTTTACTTCCGCACTTGTTAGCCCCGTATGTAATACTCTGTTGTGTGTGACTTTTGAAAGTTGGCCTTCGGTAATTACGGATTACTGGCCATCATGGCACCATCCTACTAGGGGCGGGTTGGGGTCGTGACAGGCCCAATGCCTCGCACATGCGGCCCTGTTTTCCCAGCCCAGAATTTTCTCTGCTCGATTCTAGGCACTGCGAACCAGGTCTCGCACCCTTCGGAACAGGTGAAACCTATCGCCGAAACAAACTAGAATAAGGATTTTGAGGAGAGTTTCCGAATCACTACAAACCCAAAAGATTAACAAGGCTCTAAGTGAAACTTGACACACTAACGAGGCAAAATTGAAATTAAACAAAAGGAACAAGATGGATAACACCCAGGTCATCACAGCGAGAGCAACGTTTTGACCGGTAGAGATCGAAATCCAACAAAGTCAAAAATTGGGATTTTTGCTTGTTTCTTCTTCTAGCTTTTGAGGAAGGGATTTTCTAAACCTTGTGTATGTGTTTCAGCTTTATTATGTATTATTTTGATAATATAACACTTGAAGAGATTAGGGTTTTTATTAAAAATATACTTAATGTATGAAAAGGGGAAGATTCTCAAATATTTTTTTTTAAGTTTTCAACTTGTTAAATGTGGTTGTTGGGATCCAAGAATTTGAGAAATTTATTTTTAAAAATGAGAAATCCCCAAATTTTGATCAAACCCTAGGAACTTGAAATGTTGAAATTGAAGTGTTGAAAGCATGGGTTTATTGAACAAATGAGAATATGTACGTGGATGTTCAAAGGGATGAGATTGACGAGAATGTTATTGAGAATATTGAAAACTATTAAGATTCCTTTTAGAAATGGTTTACTTTGAAAATATTGAACTCTTGAGAAAGATGAAAAAAATATTTATCATATTGAGGTATTGAAAAATGTTGAAAGAAATATTTGTTATTTTTAGCATTATGAAATTTTTGGTGAATTCTTGAGTTTGAATGAAAAGAGGAAATTGATGAAATTTTTGAAAGAATATTATGATTTTTGATTGAGTTGGGAAAGAGGAGATTAAACATGTGATCGTTACTCTTATGTTGAAATTATTGAAAATATGAGATTATGAGCTATATTTGTCTCTTAAAATTTATATTTTGTATAAAAATAATTGTTTAGGCAACCGTGGAGGGTTGTATTAATTATTGTAGAAATTGCATGTGTAATAGGTAAATTGAAATATTTGTAAATTCATGCATGGCATTAAACATTGCATAATCTCATGATTTAATTCTTGCATTGGATTTGAGAAATTGATTTTTAAATTGATTCATTGAGAATATTTGAAATATGTTGAGTTATGGGGTAAATACGTTTGGCAAATCCGGATAGAGGGTGTAGATGGGTATTGTTTAAGTTGGCATGACTGTCCGGGGTGAAAGACCAAAAACACACGCGGAGGAGGTACCATGTCCCTTTGGGTTAGTCACCGGTAAAGTGGGGTTTTGGTAGTGCTAGTTATGCCTACTTGCAGACACCAACCTAAGGATTACCAATATTGTATTTACCGCCCCTTGTTCCATGAAATGGATGATTGAATTGGTTATGCTTTTAAACAAATACATGGCATGAGAATTTCGAAATGAGAAAACCTATGATTTTTGGCATTGGCATCTCATATGCATTGCACCTCATGATATTGCTAAACTGCGTGCACTTTATTTAGATTATCTCTGTTGGCCCTTGAAAGGGAACACTGGTACGCGATTTCGGCCTGTAACGCCCTAAAAAAAACGATATAAATCAACCATTCATAAGATCTTTAAATGTAATAGAAATGTTGGGTATGTTTGGTTTGGTTTTCAGAGAATAGTTTTTAAAAATTGTTTTGGGGAGAGAGTTTAAAAATTGTTTTAGTTTGTTTGGTTGTGTATTTTGAAAGTAGTTTTGGAGTTTGGGAGCTTGGAATGATTTGATATTTTGTTGTAATTGAGTAGATGTGTGTGAGAGAAAGAGTGATTGAGAAGGAGAGATGTGAGAGAAAAAGTGATTGATTGATGTGTAAGAGAGAGAAAGTGATTTTGGAAATTGTTTTGGAAAATTACCAACCAAACAAGTTTTTTAGAAAATTTTTTCCAAAATCACTCTACAAATCCAAACCAAACATATCCAATATTTTCATTCTTCAAAGTCTCCATTACAAAAGATATTACATGCATTACACTTTCATAAATGTTCATCTTGACACTATAGCATGTAACTCTAATTGATAACAACAAAATAAATGCCCTACGGGCTTGCATCTTTCCAAGACTTTGCTTGGTTACAACAAAAGAAGAGTCTAAGTCTCTATACAAGTAAAGCCCTCGGCTTGAAATAAACATTTAACACAAACGAAATAACAAAAATGGGGCCTTCAGCCCCTAAACCTCCCAAGCTATATCCTTGGAGGCGGCATGTCTCATGTACCTGAAAATGGTTTCCCAAGTAGGGTGAGCCAAAGCCCAATAGAGATATGCTAAAACAAAATATAAGAATTAACTAAGATGTAAGCATCAGATAAATGTGCAATATTCTTAATCAACACTTATTCTTTTCAAGATCATTCAATATAGGTGACCTTGCCTCAATTTCATTTCCATTCATCCATTTCGGGTAAATCTATTAACCCAATTCATTATTATCTAATTAACCAAAATGAGACTATGACTTAATGGTTCATGACTCGATACATTCATCAATCCAATACTTCTATTTTCTTACCATTTTACGGAATTCACATCCGAGGGAACCGGCACCTATATGTATATAAGATTTCGGGACTTTCACCCTGGACACTCTGACCAACTTAATTCTCAATGGAGTACATCCCCTATCTCCTCCCAAACAATGATACATATACAATGTATGTAAAAGCATTGTCATAGACAATGACTAATCAAATCACATATTCATTGGTTTAATCAAACCGTCATATTCAATGACATAATTCAATTGATTAGTTTCAATTCACCTAATCCTCATGCAGTTTCTACAACAATCATAGCTATCCTCCACCGATAACCCAAAACAGATATTTCTAAACAGATATACAATCCATCAAACAAATAATTTATCAAATTTCCATAGGTGAGTGATTTATCATATCCAACTACACCATTCATTTACATATCCTCCCACTTTCATATTTCCCTTAACAAGTTCATTATTTATACAAAATAATTATTTAACACAAATTAGGGCAATTTTTTCCTTTTTTTCCAAATATCAATCACAAGTCTAAATTTCATTATTTTAACCCATAAGATCCCATCTTCAATACCCTACATATATTTTCATAACCAAAATAGAAAACCCCTCTTTCAAATCTTAAGCTCAATACCCTAGTTTCATCCAAAACCTCTCAAGTCCACCATTTATACAAAATAACAAATACTTAGGTTTAAACCCATATCAAGAGTATAATATCCCTACCTCAAGTGTAGAAGCTCAAAGGAAAAGATGGAGACATTTCAAACAAGCCGAAACTACGATCTACTCGGATCAATACAGAGCCCTCAAGGTGCTTTACCTTTTTAACAAAGGAACTTGAGTTGAGAGATCCCAATCAAGGTGTATTTAGAGAGAGAGAGAGAGAGAGAGAGAGAGAGAAGGTATTTTAGGGAGAGAAGGAGCTGGGCTAGGGTTTTTGTGTAAGAAAAGGGGCCAAAAGTGATATAAAATATCATGTTGCGAACTGATATACGTGACCTTCGCTCGAGCGAAGGAGTTGTCGCTCGAGCGACCAGACACAACAAGTGACCTCGCTCGAGTGCAAGAAGCGTCGCTCGAGCGCAGAATGCAAAGCTTCAGGTCCGCCATAGAAGCACACGCTCGCTCGAGCACAAGAAGCATCGCTCAAGCGTAGAATACATACCTTCAAGTATTTCACAGACGCACCACTCACCCGAGTGCAAGAATCCTAGTTCGAGCGAAGAAACAATTTCACAAGACTCGCTCGAGTGCAAGAAGCCTTGCTCGAGCGAAGAACTTCACCTTCCCAGAAAAGCTGCATCTAGGCAAGAAACCTGAGGACCCTCAATTCTCGCTTGAGCGCAAGAAATCTCGCTTGAGCGAAGAAGCAAATTACGCAAGGCTCACTCGAGCGCAAGAAACCTCGCTCGAGCGAAGAAGCCAAAATATGGGCAACAACATTCTAAACCAATTAATAACCAACCTGTTCCAAACACACCCAACATGTTCCAAAACTCAAATACGAAGGGTCAATGGGGAAAAAACAAGACATGGATATAATATTCAACCACGAAACCCGAGTCCGGAACACAACGAAGGTCGAGGTAAAACCGGGATCGCTATACAGCCTATGTACTCGTAAGGAATCAAGCGAAGAACCACCGCTACAAAGGCAGTCATGAGTAAGATACAAACTAAGATTGTGGTTGATGTTGAACGCGGCGCAGGAGAAGAGACACAAGGCTGATCCACCACAAATATTGTTCCTTTGATATTGTAGAGGGAGTTCAAGTTAGAGAGGTGATTAGAGAGGCAAAACTATGCTAATGGTTCACTAATGGTGGAAGTGGCTAAAGAATGAGTAGTAGCAACTATCTGGGAGTTAGAGAGTATATAGCTGGGTGAAGATAAAACAAGTAGCTCAAGAAGAAGACAATGACAGTGCCAAAATAGGCAGTATCTCCCCCAAATCCCCAAAATTCTTCTTGTTGAACCTTGGGAAATGGGTCCTATTTATAGGCTTTTCCTTAGCACTAAGAGGACACCAAGTGGCCAAATAGAGAGAAGACATGAATCCTAGAGGATCACATGGAATATTCTGCCTTGAGCCACCAGGCTGAAGGTGCCACGTGTCCCTCTGCATGTACTGTGTACTATCTGTTTGCCTCAGCAATTACCTCTTTGAGCCTCAGCAGTGTAGTTACAACGGGAGTGTTTGGCGTTGCAACTCCCTTTTGAGCCTCAGCAAGTGCAGTTACAGCGGGCGTGCTTGCCTCTGCACTTGCCTTCTCAGCTTGAACCTCAGCAAGTGCACTTGCAACGGTGAACCTTGCCGTTACACTTGCCTTCTCAGTTCTATTTGGCCAATATATGCATTCTTAGGACTTCATTAGTCTGCTATCGACTATGTTCGTGCCCACCTCAGCGAAGCCTCTACCCTTAGCCACCTAACCACAAACTCCCCAGCTTCCCAAGGCGAAGGCTACAGCCAGGCCGGCTATCAACCATGTTGTGCCTTGATACCAAGCCCAAGGAGGCGGAAAGGGAGTCCCTTATATGATAACCGGTTTCGTTATACGTCACTTCACTTTTGTCTTCATTGGGTTTGTAGTGTCTGGAAGTTCTTCTCAAATAAATTCTTGTTCTTGTTTATTCGGTGTTAATTATTCACTTGTTCCGGAGAGTGCGGGACCAGATCTGAAGTGCCTAGAATTAAGCGGAGAAAAATTCTAGATTAGAGAACCAGGGCCGCACGTGCGGGGCCTTGGGCCGCATATGTAGGAGAGGGGTCGCATGTGCGGAATTTAGGGGATGTTTGGGGTAGCATACTACAATATATGCAGGTGCTGGAGGAGGTGCGGCATGGGAAGTCCGCACGTATCGGGTTGAAGGTTGCACGTGCGGGGGCACGTGCCGCACATGCGGGACGCTGGCAGTCCGAAAACTCTGTTTTTTTTTTCTTTCTTTTGGGCTGAATGTATATCATTTCTAAACATTTCCTTCTTACTCTAAAAAGTGTTTTACTCCACTTTCTCTCTAAAAACCCTCCCCAAACTCCAAGAACCTTTGATTTCCTTCTTCCTCACACACTAAGACTCTTTGATTTTCAAATTTTTGGGTCAAGATCATCATAATCTCCCTTTAAATCTTGAAGATCTAAAGCTAGGGCTTCACTTGGGTGGTGGAAATCCAAAGTTTCTTTCATCTTGAAGTTAGGGTTTCATCTCATCTTTCATCAACAAGCTTGAGGTAGGGATTTCTTTGATTCTTTTCAATACCTCTACTACAGCTAGACATGTGGTAGTTTATTATTGCATAAAAATCATGTTGTGTGGACCTATTTTCGAAAATCATGTTGGATGGCATGAGATTTAGGTGTAGAGGTAGAAATTTCATGAGATGGGTTGATGTTGGGTTGGATTTGGGGGTGATGCAATGTATTCATGTTAGAGAGTGTGAAAGCGCTAATTTTTTTCTTGCAATATTGTCTAATAGGTAAAAAGGGGGTTAGCATTGTGGAATAGTTATGTTATGAGTTAAAGAAATGTGATGAATAATTTGATAGTGAACTTATGATTAAAATGGGTTTCATAATTTGAGTATTTATTTGTGTTGGATTGGCTATGTTTAAAATACAACGAATTGATGAATTCACCATGTTACTAGTTAAGAAAACTTTGTAATTGATTTGATGTTAACTTGTGCCTTCCGGATTGTTATGAATTTAGTGTTTAACTTGTGTTGAGTCGATTTTAGCTAAATCAAACAAATTGATAATTGTTAATTGTTAAAAAGGGGATCCGGTCATGAGATTAAAATTCATTGAGTTAAACTTCATTAAGTAGAAATGGAGTAAGTTATGATTGTGTGATCAATGTGGGAGTCCTTGTCTAAATGGTGGAAGTTGAGTTGTGGATGGTACAGTTTGTGTATTGTAAATTGGGAATTCTTGGAATTAAATATCAAAGGAAGATGAAACAATAATGTCCTTTTAATTGAGAAAAGACTATCAAGCGATAGACGAAACCTTGGAGTCGTGTTGATTATTGGTCTAAAACCTTGTGAGAATGGGTTAATGGTATTATGTGTTTAACATATGTCTTGCTTAGAGGTTTTGTCCTTGGTCCTCGGTGGAGGATGACATTGTGATTGTTGTTATGATTATGTGTCTGTAGTACACTTGTGTTATTCGTGAATGTGGTGTGAAATGATGGTTGGAAGATGTGTAATGCGCTGAGAATCAGAGGTACCATTACCTTCCAGCTAGCGCCTGGAGAATTAGCTGCGCTGAGAATAAGAGGTACCATTCCCTTCCAGCTAGCGCCTGGTAAATGGAGCAGAGGTACCATTTCCTTCCAGCTGGTGTCTAGTAAATTGGCATGTTGTTGTTGAGAGGTGAAATCATTGGCCTACTGTGCTTGAGGCAAGTAGAGCGGAGATTTGTTGTTATTGTTGCCTTACTTGGGTATGTGTTTTATGTGTTGTGAAGATCATGATTCGGCAAGGTTGAATTGTCTTATGTGTAGTGTAAATATGTTTATGTATATTTGAACGTGTTGAGAGTGGTTGAGGGAGTTGCCTACCAACAATGAATTATTGATAATATCTCTTAAACTTGAACGTAAGGTTGAGATGCATTGAATGTGTGGAGTCAGACTTGGGTGTTTATTTTGAATTGTTAAATATATGAGGGCATTGGATTTGGTGAACATGTTTTCAAAAATAAAGTGGATATTATGAGTATTTTGTCACAAATAGAAACATGGAAATGGGTAAGAGCTGTTCATTGGGAAAAGGGTAGTAAAAGTGGAAATTGGTGCTATTAAATAACTGAATGATTTTGAGAATAGTATGTATATATGTATACTTTGATTATAAAATGTCACATTATTTATATGGTATGAGATCAGCGTTCATAATCATAGCTATTTATAAGTTGTTATTGTTGAGGATCAGGTTCAGAACCCTACTGGACTATATGTTCATCCTACGTTGTTAATCTTTTTCAGGTGAAAATAGAGAAGTGCTTCAAGGTCATGGATCTTTTTTATTTGTTGGCCCCGGGGCCTCTTTTGTGTAGGCGGAATGCCATTGGTGAAAAAGGGTTAAACCCTTCCTCTTGATTTAATTGATGTAAGCGTACGGGCAATCTATCTAATTGTACCTTTATATTGCATTCATCTTACCCGAACGAGAGAACTCTTGTCGATGTATCCCATGTAATTGTAATGAGCTTTCGTATATTATCTCTGAAATGGAAATTATATTAATGGCTATGGTAATGGATTCCGAGTAATAAAAAGTGGGGCGTGACAATCTCTACCATCTCTAACCACTCCTTACCATTACAACTACCACTCCCTCCGATGCGATCAGCCATCACCTCCATCGACAATCACCCCATCCCCTATTGCAGATTTGAATCAGAGAAGAGAGATCGACCCATTCAGCACTGTGTCATTGAACTAAAAGGATTCGTTTAGCACTGTGTTTCCAAACATTCAGGATTTGTTCGACACTATGTTGCCGAACATTCAGGATTTGTTCAGCACTGTGTTGGCGAACCCACTCCGCCATCGTAACCTCCATATCCATTGCTAGAGGAACAAACAAGATAGAGAGAGAGATGGAAACCTAAGGCTGCGTTTGATAGAGTTTTGTAAATATGATTTGAGAGTATGAGTTGTATTTTGAGTTTGTGAGTTGTGGAATTATGATTTGATTGTAGAAAATTTGTTTGGTTATGGTTTTTGAATAGAGTGTTGAATTGAGTTTTGAATTGAGTGCGGAATTGAGTTTTGAAAGTTTGATTTGACATGTGAAATAAGAAAATTTGTTTGGTTATGAGTTTTGGAAAGAGTTTTCAAAACTTAATTCAAATTATTATAACTCATAACAAAACACACTACTTTCACACTATTGAAAATTCTGATCAACACTCATAACCAAACTCTTTTTAAAATTCAATTAAAAAAATATTATTAACAGAAAATAAGATTAATCAATTTTTTAATTGAAAATACTACAAAGAAAATAATTTTTTTTCAAAATAAATATTCAAAAAATTTAAATCATAAATATTTAAATAATTTAAATAATCTAAAAATTTAATAAGTAAAAATTAAAATAAATACTCAAAAAATTTAAATCGTAAAAATTTAAATAATTTAAATATTCAAAAAATTTAAATAATTTAAAATGTCAATATTTTAAATTTAAAAACAACTCTACACTCAAATCGTAACCAAATACATAAAACAAACTCAATTAAGAAATTATTTTTAAAACTTATAACCAAACACATAACTCGAAACTCCATACTACTTTCACAACTCTACACTCAAATCGTAACCAAATACATAACAAAAAATTAAAATATTTAAAAATATTTTTATAAAATAGAGTTTGAATTTATTTTTATAAAATATTTAAAAATTTAAAAATTTAAATCGTAATATTTTGAAATTAAAATATTTAAAAATACTCAAAAAATTAAAAAATTAAAAAATCGTAACATATTTAAATATTAAAATAGTTAAAATCTTAACAAAATTAAAATATTTTTAAAATATTAAAATATTTAAAAAATTAAAATATTAATTTGAATTAAGTTTTGAATTATGTGTTTGGTTATGAGTTTTGAAAAGTAATGATTATGTTTTGAATTGAGTTTTGAGAAATGGATGTAAAATTATGATTTAAAAGCTCCAAACAAATAACACACTCAAATCAATGGATGGAACTATATTTTGAGAGGCTTACCAAATGGAGTCTAAGATTTTCAAAAGAAGAAGAAGAAAATAGAGAAGAGGGAGAAGGAATGCAAGAAATCACTCGCCATAACCTGTGATAGAGGTTTCAATGGTGGCCATTCCTGATGGGTCTTTTCTTTTGTGTTGTTTCTCACTCATACTTGATTTGAATGCAAGAAAATAAAGAAAATAAAGGGAGAATCCAAATTAGATAGAGAAGTGGAAGGGGTTTGGGTTTGGGTTTGGGTTTGGGAGTGTAGTTGGTATTAAAGTGGGGATTTAAAGAAAAAATATAGGGGTTTCATTTTATTAAGTGCGAATTTAAAGAAGCAAGCCAGCCAAAGTAATTAGGTGGGAGTAAATATTAGCCCTCTTATTTTATTAACTTTTGGATAATTAACTTATTGTAATTGATTTAAGTTATTTTTTTACCAAATAGATTAGAAGGAAAAGTTATAACAAATTGGCTGACACAAATTTTAAAAACCAAATAAACAGCCGCTTTGAAGTCTGTACATTTCGTCAACGCGATTTGTAGGGAAGATTGAAGACTTTGTTTGAACAGGACATCAGGGATAACCATTTGAACCTCATTAGAACCCTTCCAACCCAACGTCAACGCGGTTTGTAGGCAGAGACTTCAGGACTTTCTTTGAACTTACCTTGAACAACCCCATAATAATATATTAGTTGCTCGGGAAAAAAAAAATAAAAAAAAGGAAATAAACTGTCCAGTGGACAGAAAAAAAATATATACATATATTATAAAATTATAAAAAAGTATAGTGTTATAGTTATTAAAATGTATATATATACATATATTATAAAATTATAAAAAAAAGTATAGTGTTATAGTTATTAAAATGTATAAATTCTTTCATTGATTTGTATTTTTTTTTTTTTTTTTTTTTTTTTTTTTTTGCACTGGGCTACGATGGCAACGGGTCAAGCGGGGCCAGAAATTACACTCTCTATCCCTAATCATTGAAGGTATAAAATTTTGTGTCCTTGCCCCCGATCCTCGATGAGGAACCATCATTCCCAAAAAAATCCCGACCTTTTTTTTTATATTTTTAATTTTGCATATCCCATTTTATTTTTATTTTTTTTAGACAAATAAAAATAATAGATATAAAAGTATAAACCAGTAATATCCCAACATAAACATCCAAACAAGAACATGACAAACAAGATACAAAACAGCACCCAAAAAAAAAAAAAAAAATCCAAACAACACCTGTTTTTTGCTTTAAAAAAAAAAATACCACTTGTGAATTTTGCAAAATAGCATGCACAACCAATATTATTAGCTAAATTAACTTCTAAAATCAATAGGCATCTTTAAAAGATATTCCATGATTCCATAGTAACACACATGTATATATATATATATATATATATATATAGAGAGAGAGAGAGAGAGAGAGAGAGAGAGAGAGAGGAGTATAATAATAATTTTAGTTGGGGGCGAAAATTGGTACGGGGATGGGGACGGGCCGGGGCCAGGCTGGGTAACCCCTATCACCGTCCCTGGCCTGAAAATTGTCGGGGATTCATTTTCAAATATCATTTTCAGCCCAGCAGAAGTATTTTTGGAAAAAAAACTGTTCTAATCAGGATGGAGGGTCGGGTCCCTATCGGGTCAGGTTCAAATTGTCATCCCTACACTGGACAATTATTTCTTCAAAAAAACTTGTATTTAGGCCATGTTTCAGGATTAGCTGTTTTTATTTTTTTTTAAAATTAAAATAGCTCATAAAAATAAAAATAAAAATAAAAATAAAAGTTAAAATAGATAATAAAATAAAATGTCACATTCTATATATCATTATTATTTTTTTCTCATAACCACTTATTCAACTAAAAAAAATTTGGAAATCATCTTAAACATAATTTTTTTTATCTCAAAAAAAAAAAAAAAAAAAAAAACAACAACAACAACGACGACGACTAATAAAAGTCCCAAACCGGCCTTAGTCCCTTTCTTGGTTATCTACAAATAAAGCTAATGCGCCGGGGTGGGTGGGTGCGTTGAGGTTCCCTGACAAGTTATTCTCAGAAAATGGCCGAATCTGATGGATATAGCCCTTTTGATAAAGAAGGAATAATAGCAGCATATTTCCCTGACGATTTCAAGGAATATGCGGACACTCAACTCCACTGCTGGCCAGTGGTGTCTGGTTCTCTTTGTGAGGAAGATTTCGCTGGATGGGTTTTCTGGAGCCGAGAAGACGACCAATCCGAACATCCTCCGAGTGAGTGGGACTTTTATGTCTCTTCTCTTTCTTCTTCTTCTTCTTCCTTCTTTGAATATGGGTTTTATTTATTTAATTTGTAATAATGGAGTTTAATTTATAAGTCAATTTTAAATCAACACAGTTACCTACTACCTGCTTTTCATATCTCACTTCTCTCCTCGATTTTTTTTTTTTTTGGGTTATTATTTATCAGATATTTTGGACTTAAAAAAGAAGATCAAAGATGTCCTTCGAACGTGTTTACCCTATTTGTTTGGATGTCCATCACTATGTCAATTTTGGGCACCCACAATGACAATGGATGGCCGGTCTTATCTTACAACTCAAAACCAACCTTTCGCTATTTCTACATTTGATTCAAGAATTGATGAGGTTAAAGGACTTTGTGGGTGTAGGATGATCTCTAAGGACTATAAATTTTACATGGATAGAGAGAGTTCTGATGAACAACTTGGGGTTCCTGGCCGTGTGTTCAAGCATGGATTTCCCGAATCCACTCCCAATGTAGAATATTACTCTATCAAAGAGTATCCATTGCGCGACCATGCTTTTAGTTGGAAAGTTAAAGATTCTTGGGCTATCCCACTGTTTGATCCTTCTACCCATTTATGTGTTGGTGTACTTGAGATGGTTTCAACAGCGCCCTCATATGAATTTCCATTTTACGACTACTATGATGACCTGGTTTTGCTTAATTGTCTTAAGGTTAGTCCCCCAACTCACAAATTGGCATTTTTTTTTTTATGTCTTTCTAAGTTTGGTTGATTAACTCCCCTCTCTCCTTTCTTACATGTATGCAGAATTGTGCTCCTTTGATAATTTAAATTTAAAAGAAAAAAAAATTATCAAAAAAAAAAAAAAGAAGATGAGAAGTGTGTTTTTAATACGGTAAATTACAAAAATATAGTTTGTTTAAAATACAGATTGTCCTTGATTCTGGAAAGTACATCACGCATCTTCAAGTTTCTAATTATATAACAAATGATTTATTTTATTAATAAATCATCTACTGCTATGTGGTATCTGGCCCATGGGACCAACCAATCCATTAGACCAACAATTTTTTCCTTTAATCTTTTAGTTTGTGCATATTTGATCCTATTATAATGGAACATGGCTATGTGCTCCTCATGTGTCTATTCTACATAAAATTCATAGTTTTTTAGACCACTAAACACAAATTACAAAAATTAAAGAGCTAATCTTTTGAACTCAAAATTAATCGGACTAAAAAAATTAATATAGGTGAATGGCATGTGAGGAGTATGTAATTGCGTTATTTCCGCACGGTTGTTATCAATATCAATGTGACACAAAATGTAAAATTAAATGGTAAATTGTTATAATTAAAATTATAAGATCCGAAAAGATACAATGAATAAACTATTGAATTGAGGATAAGATAGTGTGTTGTTTATCTTCTCAGCATGAGCTTCTATGGTAGAAAGAAAGAAAGAAAGAGAGCAAAGCAAAACGTTAAGTTGTACTTTTTTATTGCATTCCGTGATTATTTAGCTGTGATTGAATTGTTTTTCGATTATAGAGTCTCTTGTATGTTTCCTTTTCTTGGCAAACAAATATTCTACATTTCAAAGTGTACAAGATTCCTTAGTCGCATCTTTCCATTCCCCTGTAGGAGGTAGGTCTGGAATCTTCAATTTCACATGCAGACCATCGCACGGATTTAGTAAGTGGTACACTGTAATGTAATGTCAAATTTGGTATTTTATTTTATTTTCTAAACTAATATGATGAGGAATATCTTCTAACAATACTCGAACGTGACAATACTTTTCAACCAGAATGTGAAAAAAAGTGAAGCCTTAGATGAAATCAACAAGGTGTTGGAAGTTGTGCATGAAGTTCATGGTTTACATTTTGCTCAAATATGGGCCCCGTGCAAGGTAGACTGGACATGCAGGGCTCTGGTTAAGGGTGACATCTTCCATGTGATACTCAACTTCAATGAAGTTGACTTCTACGGACTATTCGGTATGGCCAAGGTTGAACCTCACTTAAGAAAGGGGCAAGGACTTGTAGGGAGAGCATTCTACTCCCCTAATGTATTATTGTGCAATGATGTAACCCAATTTAGCATAATTGACTACCCATGGGCACACTATGCACTCGCTGATGAATTAGGTGGTTGTTTTGCAATATGCTTGCAAAGTAGCTGCACTGGAAATGACATTTACGTGTTAGAGTGCTTTATGCCACCAAGCAACAAAGACTACGGTAATCAACAGACTGCATTGAGGAAAATATTGGAAACAATGAAGAAAAATTTCCAAACTTTTAAGCTTGCTTCTGGAGAAGAACTTGGGGAACAGTTATGTATTGAAGAAATTTCTTTTCAGAATGGTGAGAAACTTGATTTTGTTCAAATGTCCCTGACTACTAAATCTTTGCCTAGGCTGGAGCCCTTACAAAGTGGAGGAGAGATGACACAACTGGATTCATTGAATCAACAATCAATGGATGCATTAAATAATGGAAGCAATGTTGTAAGTGCGGAAAGAAGCAACATTGATGTTATTT
This sequence comes from Camellia japonica, assembly GCA_030407325.1. NCBI lineage: Eukaryota > Viridiplantae > Streptophyta > Magnoliopsida > Ericales > Theaceae > Camellia > Camellia japonica. The sequence goes on from JAPPVO010000019.1 coordinate 138,795,776, forward strand.
GTTCACAGGGAAAAGGCAAAACGAAGAGGCCAAAAAGAGTGCACAATAGAACTGGAGTTAAAATTGAAATTCCTTTAGATGATATCCTACAAAATTCAAAAAAGAGCATCCAGATTGCTGCAGATAACCTCAAAGGTATCTGTGCCCTTGACAAATTAAAATAGAATATTGCTTGTGATTTTACTTATTATTTTCAACTCGACACTCTTCGTGTAAATAAATATTTGACATTTTGCACTAACAAACATAAAGTTGTTTCTCTTAGCTAGATTCTTCCTTTTGCAGTTAGCCGATCTACACTAAAGCGTGTTTGTAGGGGTTATGGTTTCCCGAGGTGGCCACCGCGCAAGAAGAATATGGTTGGTCAATCTCAGCCTAGTGAATCTTCCCGGGGTGTTGATCATCAACAAATATCACAATTAAGTTTTGATCTGCCTTTCAATCAAGCCTCAGCTACTGTTGTTCACGCAAACCCACATAATATAGCAATCGAAGATGCAAATATTGTGACCATGAGGGCAAAATATATAAATGATATTACAATAAAGTTTCGGCTGTCTTTTTCATCAGGACTGGTTGAGTTGCAACACCAAATAGCTAAAAGGCTGGACTTAGAAGCTAGAAGTTATTATGTCAAGTATAAAGATGAGGAAGATCACATGATTTTAATAGCTTGCGATGACGACTTGCAGGATTGTATTAGCACTTACAGATTGCTGGGAACTTCCATTGTGGTATTGATTGATCCAAAGTAGTCAATTACCGCTGACCAACTTGAATCATCTCAGTTTTTTTGTTGCTGATATATTTTCTTTTGTTCTATCTTTTGATTCTAGAGATAGTTGTTGGACTATCATGCCTTGTTCCTCTGTTTCAAGAAGGTTGGGAGTGTTTTGGGTTTTTTTGTTTTCTCTTGGCAGTTGATTCTGGCCAACTGTTTCATTCTCCCCTTTTGTAATGTTGTATTAGCATTAATAATGTTACTTTCTTTGCAGATCAAAAAAAAAAAAAACTTTCACTTCATCAGAATGAACCTCAAATGATGCAGTTATTTCCTGTTTATATGGAAAATGCACAATAGCAGAATTGTTCATTGAGTTGGCATGTCAAGCTTTTATAGGTAGGACAGAAATGGAAGGCAGGATACAAAAGCCCCACAAAAATCCAAAATTAATTAAATGCAAAGGCAAAACATACCGTGAAGCACAAAAACGATTTAAATCTATTATAGTTGAGACCAAAGCTCATAAAAAAATTAGGGTAAATTATGTTGGTTACGCAGACAACCTTCAGTAGAAAGCCTAAGCCCGGGGGGTGCGGTCCTCACAACAGAATTTTTTCTAGGCCTGTTTGGCTATTTTCAGCCCATAGACTTTTACCCTACATAATGCAGCAATGTTTATACATTTTAGGGTTAGAGAGAAAAAAGATACTGCTGCCCTTTTTTAGTGTAAGGGAGAAGAAGAGTGTTTGTAATTCTAGACACAAGATAGTGAATTGGTGTGGCTCCTGACAATGCAGGCACGCTGTTGAATTTCATATATCTGTGTGTTCTGTCTATTTGTTTTTTTTGTGATTTATAGTTTTCAAAATTCATAGGGTTTAGAAATTGAACATGTAGTTTAAATCATAACAAATTACACTAAATTCTCCTAAGTTTTGGATAAAATATAGTAGGTCCTACAAGTTTGGTATAATTATACTAGACTCCTTTATGGTTTTAATTCATATCACTCTTACCTCTTTTTCATAAGAAATTCATTAGTCGTATAAATGAAAAAATGTTGTTTTCATCTCTCTTACATTAAAATGTATATTTCACCTTGTATATCTTTTTGTCTTTATACCATCTGTATTAATTTTGGTCTCTTTAATTTTACTAAAAAGGAGGTTAGTGTAATTATTTAAAAAAACTTCTATCCTTAAATTAGAGTTAGAGCTTGTAAAAAGATTTTTTCAATTAAGAACAAAAAAAAAACATCATTCAAGTTAAAAATAACATTTAATATTACAAACTATTAATAAAAAAATCCAACACCTCTCACTCAAAAATAAATGTTCAGAACTTGAATAAAGTACCACTGTTAACCCAAAAAAAAATGTTATGCATTATGAAACACTACAAGAATTTTCACTTTTGGCGACTACATTTTTAGTCGCCAAAAGTCAATTTTTAGTCGCCGAAGGGTTTCAGCGACTAAATTATTTGGTCGCAGCATTAGTCATGGAAGCATTGTCGGGAAACATAATTGGCGACTAAAATTATTTTAGTCACCAAATGTATTCAATTGCCTACTAAATTTTTAATCGCCAAAAAGTTGGACATAAAATTTACTTTCGCCGACTAAAAATCGTGTAGTCGCCAAAAGTGGTCGCCAAAGGTGCGATTTGTTGTAGTGAAAATATACTAAATTTTATTTTGAAAAGTGAGTGAGTACGGTGTAAATTTAAAATTAATGGGATATACATCACACTCACAATAAATGTAATCCATTGATTCAGTTTTTTAGAAAAAAAAATTTATGAGTTTATAGTATTGTTGTATATTATTTATAGGATCTTGTATTACAATATATATATATATATATGTATATGTGGGAAATTTTATGATACACACCCCTTCAAGGGTGTGTACCATATGCACCTTACCACAAATTAGCATAATTTTATCACAAAATTTCGTAATATCAATTACAAAATGTATAACCTCGCCATAAATTGGCATAACAAAAAATGTCGTAACCAAATCACAAACTTTTGTTATATGTATATGTGGGAAATTTTATGATACACACCCTTCCAAGGGTGTGTACCATATGCACCCTACCACGAATTAACATAATTTTATCACAAAATTTCGTAATATCAATTACAAAATGTGTAACCTCGTCATAAATTGGCGTAACAAAAAATGTTGTAACCAAATCACAAACTTTTGTTACTTGAGCCACTAAATTTTGAACATTTTATTACGTTAATTTATGACAAAATTACGTATTTAATAATTAATGTTACGAATTTTTGTGATAATATTATGCCAATTTATAATCTGTTACATACCCTTGCAATTTCCCTATATGCTGAATGATCTTCATTGTGCAAACATGGCCCTGTGGATGTCACTGGAAGTATTATTATCTTTGTCATTGTATTTATTTTTTTTCTCAATACATGACAATCATAAAATGAACCATAAATCAAATGGCAAAAACATATAAATTTGGTTTAATTGTGAAATGTCACTATGTTAGAGTATCTTCAATAATATTAGGTATTTTATCTATCTAAAAGTTATTATAATGTATATACTTTATTTTACCTATCTACCTTTTTTATGTTTCTACTCTAATCGTGATTTTTATTTTAATTATTGATCCAAATATTACTCACTTTATGAAATGCCACATCAGTAACAAAGATGGAGGAAAAAAATCATAAGGGTCAAATAAATTTTGCTTAGCCTTTGAAGGTTTGTTTCATTTAGCTAGTAAATGTGAGTTGAGATAAAATGCCTAATTATAGACCTAGTGCATTTAAACAAATAAATTATACTATTGTAATAACCCCGACCCTGATTAACGCTAATTGGGACTAAGTTATGTCTAATAATAATTAAGGGAAAAATCTGGGATTTAATTGCATGTGCATTGCATGACTTATATGTTTTTATCCGTTCGGTGTCGGGATATCTGTTCGTGTTTTTATGTTTAAACTGTAAATTGAAGGCCTTACCGGCGGCCAAATCCGAAATTGACTGATGTTTTATAATCATCATAATTAATGTGATTTTATAGTGTAATTATCTGAAAACCGATTCGGTATGATTAAACTAGATTAAATAAAGCCAATTGAAGAGTTTGACGTAATTACCATTTTGCCATTGTGAGTGGGGCCTTTGTTTATTCATCTTTGAGCCTTATACACTTAATCAAAACATTTTCTCTCCCATTTTCTTGCATACAACCGAATTTAGAGAGAGAGGGAGAGAATTGAGGGAGATTTTGACTCCAACCTTATGAATTGCTTGAGAACTTAGGAGAAATTGAAGATTGATGTATTTTTGAGCTCCTAAACTTTGAATACAAGACTTAGGTAAGGAATTCATCCTCTTATTGTTGACATTGAACAAGTTCTTGCATGATTCATGCTTCATTGTAGAACTAAGTCATGATTTAGTTCAAATATGTGGGATTCTAGCATATATCATGCATGCATGCTTGAATTGATGAGTTTTGAGTTGATTCCATGGTCAAATGCCACATGCATGTTCATAATCATATTTAAATCCATGTTTTCATCTTGTCTTGAAAAGATTGAGCTCTTTGGAGCAAGAGTTGAAGCTTTGAAATGATTTTACCCCATGCATGTCATGTTTGGGGATTGTTCTTGAAAATGGGTATGAAATTTGGCTTTAATTGCCTCACCCTTGGGCTTTGAATTCATAAATTGGCTTTTGAAACTTGTTGTACATTGAAGTTAGAAATGTTTTTCCAGAAATGGGCCCAAGAGAATCGATTTTGGTGTGTCAAAACTTGATTTTAGACTTGGAACACAAACCTGGGATTTCCAGATTTTGGGTGTCCGCTCGAGCGGGGGAAGTGCCGCTCGAGCGGAGAAATCAAGCTCCCAGCACTTCGAATTGTTTTACATTCCGCTCGAGCGGGGAAATCGAGCATCCAGTACCTTGCACTAGTCATCAGTCCGCTCGAGCGGAGGAATGAACGCTCGAGCGGAGGATTGTGTGACACGCTCGAGCGGGGAAGTTGACGCTCGAGCGGGTCCCCTTGTTTGCGTGTCCGCTCGAGCGGGAAATCCTGCGCTCGAGCGGGGAGCTATTTTTCTGAAAATTTTGAATATGTTTCTAAGGCATTCCTTTGCATCTTCATCCCGTCCTAGGCATTCCTAAGCCATGTTTAAGGCTCCATACTTAGGATAAGGGGTTAAGTATGCACTTAGAATCATTGGTGTGAGTTTGATACAATTAGAAATACGTATTTCAAGTGTGTACCCGTAATGTGTTATGTAGGTCACGTGCCGCAATCTGTTGACCCTTTGACTTCGTCTACGTGTATCAACGCCCACTGTGAGTAATAACTTTGTAAAGTTATATTCAATGTTATGTATTTTCAGTATACTATGATACGAAATGATTGATTCTTGAAAAGCTATGATATGTTGGAAATGAATGAATGGATGTCCAGTTTTCTGAAAAGTAATTGTGGCACCCTTAGTATCTGGCCCTTACCCGGGGGATATAATACCGTGGATCTGGTCCTTACCCGGGGGATATAATACCGTGGATCTGGCCCTTACCCGGGGGATATAATACCGTGGATCTGGCCCTTACCCGGGGGATATAATACCGTGGATCTGGCCCTTACCCGGGGGATATAATACCGTGGGTCTGGCCCTTACCCGAGGGATATAATACCGTGGATCTGGCCCTTGCCTGGGGGAAATAATACCATGGCTACTTGCGCGCAAGATATGGACCCTCCTGGTCGTTGGTACCAACTCTGTCTGTGGTCTCTAGACCAATCTGATCTGTTAGCTAATGGGTGTACCACGTATGATCTTATGCAAATCTGATTATGAATATGAATATGAGTATGTATCTATATCTGTTTCTGATGTGGAATCTGAGTATGCATAAGACTCGGTTTCTGATAAGATTATGTATCTGATATAAACTGTGATTTCTAACTCTGTTAAGGACATCATTCATTAACCCCTTTTACTCTGTTTATTATTCACTGGGCTTTCGCTCACAGTTTACTATATATATGTAGGTGAGCCGGCACAAGACCCTGGCCAGAGTTGATGGCCTCTTGTTTCCTTTTTGTCAGCCAGCTGTTGCGCCTCCCGAGGAGGTTCCGGTTAAAGCCTAACACCGGGGCTGTTTTGCTTCATGCTAGTCTGTAGTTGTGTTTTGTAAAGATCGGATCTTGGGGGTACCTTATGTATATATTATGTATATATCGGTGTATCTGACTGGCATGTTTATGTATATAAATAAGTTTTAAATTTTCTGTCCCATGTATGTCATCACAGCTCATAGGACCTTGTTTATTTTACATTATTGCTTCCGTAGCCCCTTAATATTTGTTAATCTGATTGGAGGCCGTAGGTAATCCACGGATTACTGGCTGGTTACGTCGCTAAACCTATGGGGGCGGATTTGGGTCGTGACAACTATGCATTTTAACTAACAGATATTATGTGCCTAGTGAGTTAGAGTTGCTTTTAAGGGCAACTCCAAGACTGTTAGACAAAATGCCTTGTAAAATACCAAAAAAAAAGTACTTTTATTTTGGCTAACTAGCTTAGCTGGTATGTGCTCCAACCATACTCTTTATTTTAGTTAACTAATCAAACTAATTAGGAATGGCCATTTAAATCTGATCTGTGGGGGCTCGCCCATACTCGCCTGAATTTTGGGGGGGGGGATTTTTCCAGCCCCGATTCTTATGTAGAGTGGGGGTGGATTATGTTTTGGTCACCTGCAACGGGGGTGGGGCGAGGGTGGGTATCGCTTCTCCCGATCCAAATCCGACCCGATATAATTAATAATATATATATATAATATAATTAGATATAAGAAAATAATTTTAAAAGTCTATGATGCTGTTTAAATATAAATAAATAATAATCTTAAAAGTCTCACTGTTTATATATATGAAAATAAAAAAAAATTATTTAGTTTGCTAAGAATTTAAATGGTTTTTAATTTTTTTGACTATTTGAAATGTGGTCAGATATCCGCGGGTATCAGGTATCAGTGAGTATCCACATGGGAGGGAGTGGGGTTGAAACATTCCACCTGTAGCGGGGGCGGGGGTGGAGTTGGTCGACGGGGGCTGGGGCAGGGAATGGGAAACCCACCCCAAACCTATACCGTGGCCATCCCTAAAACTAACTTAACTAATTTTTAACAAAAAAATGTTATAAACATAAACAAAAATGCTATCTTTTTCATGACATGTTTGTATATGCACCTAGTGTTGACGTGGTTATTGATGCAGTACAAATATTTATTTTTTTAAATATATTATAAATTAATTTTCTAAATAATATTTTTACACTATTATATTTTTAAATGATCAAATGGACTGGAGCAAAAAATAAATAGCAAATATGGAGCAAGTAGAGACGTAGAAAAGATGGTGATAGGAAGTAGATATGGGCAAAATGATAGGAAGACCCTTTGCCTAGCAATGGATGTTAGCTATTTGTAGAGAGCCAAAATAAAAATGAGCAAAATGCCTCTTGTGATACAAAGTACTTTGAATGAAGACCAAAATAATTTCACTAGCAAAAATACCTCATATAGCCCTTTTACCTCATTCCTTGAAGTTAGGGGGGCTCACGGATCAGTTTTTGACGGTTCGATTTGCTGTTTGGACCCGCCCACATGTCTACGGTTTGAGGAAAATTGAACCCACAACTGCCCACAGTGTGGCTTGCGGGTTGTGCGGATAGGGTTCGTGAATATGCAGACGGTTTGCGGATTGAATTTTTAAAAATTTATTTCTAGACCTATTTTTCCCCATTTTCTAAATTTTTACTTTGGGCATTTTCTCCTCATTTTCTAAATATTATTTTAGGCCATAAAATCACATATTTCTTATCATAAAATCATTATTTTTGAATCATTTTTTATTCATAATATTTTAATCTCAGAGATTCAGAAATTGATAATCCATACTTAACAACAACAACAACAATAACAACAACAACACAAAAAACAGATCCATTTACGTATATAAATAATAAAAAAAGTTAAAGATTGCAAGGGTCGACACCTCCTAGATTCAGTAGCCAAATCCAAAGGCATATTAGCAAGATGGTGTTGACACCACCAAGGCTGGTGTCGACCCTAGGAGCAGAACAAGACCAAGGCTGGTGTCGACCCTAGGAGCAGAACAAGACCAAGAAAAGGAGATAGTGTCGACACCAGCAAGGGTAGTGTCGACCCTTGAAGCCAAAACCAAATATGAAGAGAAAAGAACAACCGTCACGGATATGGTTTCCCGGATTCAAAAATAATAAACGGATCAGGTCTAAATCAGGATTGTTATATACTAACACCTTCCTCCTATCATTCACTCCCTATATCTCTCTTATTTTGAATTTATTAGATTTGTTAATTGTTTTTCATTGCAATATGAAATTTATTAGATTAATTTATTATTAAACTGTTGAAATTGATTTATGTTTATTTTCTTAAAATCATCCAATGTTAAAATTGTTCTTTTGATTCTTCAGCTACTAACCAATTGTGTGAGAAAGACATTTTCAAAAACTATTGTGTTTATAGAGTATAATCGTTTGAGTGGTGTTACATTGTAAACCTGTCAATGTGTTTTTGTGTTATGTAATGACCTATGAACACAATGGGCTGGATGTACTACAAAATGGTAAGAGTATAAGATAATGTGTTACTTTGGTTCAGTTGACAGCTCAGATTTTGACATTCACTTCAGAGAAAGGAAAAAAAAAACCTGTTCTCATAGCTTTATTGTAGAGCTTGAATGTAGACAAGTTATTGTTTAGGGGACACTCTATTTTTTACACATCATTTATAAAAGATTTAAAAGATGAAAACTCATATTTTGATAAAGACATTATTCACAACAAAGTTTATAATTAAACGGTGAGTTTTTATGTTTAAAATCATTTTTGAGCACTACTTTATTCAATAAATCAATATTGAATTAAATGACTTAGTTCGATAGGTAACGTTATGGGTGAGCATGGTTCGATTTGGTTTAATTTTAAAGTAAATCAAGATCAAATCACTACCTACAATTCCATGAATTTTTTAACTAAATTGAACTATAAAATTTTTGAAAACAAACCAAATTTAACCATAAAAAAGCAGTTTGATATGGTTTGAAATTAAAATATTTATAAACCCTATCATCGGTTACAATATGATCCCAACATGTTCAAATATTAAATAATATACTATGATTTAATAAACAAGAACTTGTAGAACAAATTGCGAACAAAATATAAAATTTTGTCAACTTATGAACCACGTTGAAATTTGAGAGGATATCTATATAATAAGGAAGCTCAATTTTTTTTTTTTTTTGATGGGACTTCTATCCGTTTGTCAAAATATTAACCATTGGATTGAACTTAATCCAAGGGCTCACAGTGTTATACTCTCCATTTTCAACCCACACCCCCTCTCTCTCTCTCTCTCATCTCTTTGTTTTCAAAATTTTTATGAAAAGCACCCCCTTTTTTCTCTCTTCTCTCTCTCTTCTCTCTCTCTCTCTCCATTAGACGTGCTACACATTTTGAAATCAGTTGATGGTAGAATGGTAAAAGGTTTGGGGACTAGGGTTTCGACAGCCTCCAAACTGTCGAGACATCTTCCTCTCAAAACTCTCGCTTCCTTCTCAGCGCCAAACATTCCAGGTGACTCAACAATTCTTCGTTTCAATCCAATCATTCCTGTGAATTTTCTGTTTATGCTATTTGATCTGCTTCTGTTTTGTTAATCCTTTTGTTTCTATTAATTTGATTTGAGATCTATTGGTTTTGTGGAATTTGGAATTGATTTGCACAAAACTTCCCGTTTTGCAGATTTGCTGGGTATTATGAGTTTGATTTTTATTGGCATTTTATTTTTGTTTTTCATGTGTTATATTGTTCTAATTCTGATTTGTTGATGTGACTTTGTTGGATTTTTTTTTAAGATTAAAAGATTTTAAAAAAAAAAGAAAAAAGAAAAAGTAAATGGGCTTTTTTGTTTGGTTTGCAATAATTGACAGCTATCTGAAGTGTAGAGTCATGATTGCACATAATTGTTGTTTGGTACTGTTCTGGGATTACAGTGCCTGGATTGTAAAAAAGTGTAGAATCATCGTAGCCCATAATAGTTTTTGGGTAATTTCTATGGGGATTACTCGATAAAATCTGGTATTGATTCAACCATTTAATTTAACTTCTGGTAATTTTAAATCTAATCTATACCATTCAATTAGCTTTAAGGCTTAGGAGGATATATACGCATAAATACAATGTATATATATGTGTGAAATTGTAGATGCGGACACACATGGATTCAATCAAAAGTGGAGCTCTTTGTATTGGTTCTGTGATGCATTAGGGTTTGTGGTTTGTGTGTTGCCTCAAATGCAAATCATGTATATAAATTAAACTATTATATATGATAAATGTGTGTGGATGACTCGAATGAATGTGAATGTGATATTAACACATAATTTTATATATGATTATATATGATTCAGAGATTCGGAGACCGAATGATTCCAATATGTATATATATATATATATATATATATCTATAGATATATATATTATATTCCAAAACCTAAACCTTCTATTAAGTATTGTATGCATTATGTATTCTATATATATATGAATAAGGGAGAAAGTTTTGAATCTTGATAGGACTTTTGTCTATGTGTCAAAATATGTACCATTAAATTGATTCAATCCAATGGTTGAAAATGTCTCACTTCTATTTGGACTTTTGTCCCTTTATCAAAATATAGACCATTAGATTCATTCAATCCAAAGGCTGAAAATTCAATCCAAAATGTAATGTAATCACCCTCTCCTTCTCTCCCTCACCCACACCCCTCTCATCTCTTTCTGATTTCAAAATTTGAACACACGTCTCTCTCTCTCTCTCTCTCTCTCCATGGGAGCAAATGTTTTCCTAAATAATTTTGGAGACAATGTTTCTGCAAGAGAATTGCAATATCTATTTTTCTCCAGCTCACAGCACATGCACACCATTCAGTTGTGTTCCCTCCCCCCCCCCCCCCTTCAGGTGCTTTTTCTACTGTTTTGAATTTTTGAAATCCAGTAGAACTTCAGTTGTTTTCTAGTGATTCTATCCCCCTCTGTTAAATCAAAAATTAATTTCTGTTCAATCAAAGAAACATGAAAATTTCAAGGTTATTTTAGTTGTTTTCAAGGTGTGATGTGAATATATTGTGGTATTGAATAAATTCGGCCCTTTTAAAGTTTTTTAAGTTGTCCTTTTCATTCTTTTTATTTGTAATAATCTGGAAAATGTAGTTTAACTTTGTTTTAGTGTGTATTGTTTGCTTTGTTTTGGTTTTAGTTGGTGAAATTTGTCCTCAGCTTAAGAAGGTCTTGATGGAATTGGTTTGGGAAAAGTTTCATTTGAAGTTAGAGTTTTGAATGGTTTCATCTAAGTACTTTTTAACTGTTGACAATGTAATGTTCAAGGTACCTTTAATTTTTGAACTTTTTTTTTTTAAAATAAAAAAAAAGAAGCTTTATTTAAATTCTAAATTAGAAATTATTTATTTATCCAATCTTTTATTTGTTACTGACACGAACGCTATTCTCTTCCAACTGACACTTCCTTGCTATTTTTCAACTGCAGGCCTCTGGAACTATGTGCCAAGGTGAATCATCACCATTGATTTTTATTGTGGTATGATATTCAACAGACACTTCCCATCTATTGGATGCTTTGCAATATGCATACCATATCTCTTACATTTTGTTAGTTTGGCTGAGATCATTCCAAACTTTAGATCCAACGGTTAAATAGATAAGTTGGACAATGTGTTGTTGCCTAGACTTTCGTTTCTGAGATAAGTCACCCTCACCAACTAGCTAATGATGAACTGTGAAGTCCATAAGCTAATATGTCAATTAACTCTCAGTTAACTAAAACTAGAAGTATTTTGTTTGTTGTTTTTCTCTCATTGGCATTGCCATTGCCTAAAAAATGAGCAACCATCATAATGTGAGTAGAATATACAGAACTGGGATAACAACCATATCAATACATTCTCTCTCTATATTTTTTGTGTGTAGAAAAAGACATCATGCTGCATTTTGTCAAGTTACAACTGATAACGAACATGCTTATAATTTAAGCTAAATGGTAAAATTATCAAAAATGCTATCGAGTTTCCCATATTTTAATTGTACACTGTAAATAATTATAAGCATTCTATTTGGGGGGATAAATGGTTGTTGGAGGCTACACAAGACCTGGGATTGAATCATGGAATAGTAAAATAACAGAAGGTGATTAACATTTATATGGTAATGGAAAATAATTCATGGTTATAATACTAGATTTGTTAACAATCTGACTTCAAATAATTAATTCTTTCTCCCTCTAATTATTTATTGCAGAGCTGGAATATCTCACAGCATTCTATTTTGTTTTTTTAAATGGATTGGTTTTCTTTTGGTAAATATATTATTTATTGCTTGATTGCTTGATTTTACTTTATCTTTTGATTTGTTTGCTTGCCAAGAAATCTTGAGATGATTTTTGGATCTCAATGCTTGAGATTAGTAAAAACGGACCTCTCTTTCTCGAAGTCACCATTGAGACTGAGTTTCTCTATCATATTTCTTTGTAATCAAACTTATAGTTTTAGTTTAGAATTAAGTTTAACTTATTTTGTTAATTTTTTTTTGATATTTATTTTTATTTTAATTGATAATTTTTACTTGATTATTTATTTTGTGTTTTGGTTTGTTTGTTAGGAAATCTTGAGATGACTCTTGGATCTCAATGTTTAAGTTTTGTAAAAACGGACCTCTCTTTCTCAAAGATTCCGTTGAGACTAAGTGTCTGTCAGGTTTCTATGCAATCAAACTTATAGTTTTAGTTTCTATGCAATCAAATTTTATTATTGCATATCATTCAATAAATAAAAAAAAGACAATTAAGTTTCTTGGGGGATGATTTTTTGTATTCTTTGCATCATCTTGATACTTTTAATAAAGTCTGCTTATTTATGAAGTAGAGAAAAAAAAATCATGCTGAAAGCTCCTCATGTTCGAATAATTGAATGCAACATTGTGGTCCTTTCTTAATTCCAACACTGATACATACTTAGAAATGTAGTAATAGGTGTAATATCAGTTTTGCCATGAACTACTAGATTTGTTATGTTCATCACAAACAAAAAATTTAAATTTGTTCTCGTATGCAGGATTTTCTTTTTTTTTTTTTGGTTTGCATATTCCAGATTTGTGAATATTGAAAAGCTAGATAATGGATCTCATGGATTTTTTTAATTAGTTTAAATACATTCGTAATTTCTAAGCTTATTTCTTTTAATGGGATTAAGTGAGAAACAGGGGATAATGTACTATTAATGATTGTGTAAGATCTTAGATTTGAAATATTCAAGTAGTCTCATCACTGTCTAATGAAATCATGCATGATGTAGTCAATAATTTTGTTCAATTGACTTTTACTTCAATGCCTATTTATTATTTAACATGCTTACTTCAATTAACTTTTCTTATGTGGCTTTATGTGAACAAATTGTAAAGGTTCTTCAGATCAGGGAAGTCGAAGGAATTGAACCAATCTTTTATAATAATTCACAGATTGTAGTGATGGATGCATTTGGTAATTCTCGAAGGCATTTGGAAGTATTGTCCTTTTTTTTAAACTCTAACGGACGTAAAAGGAAGTGCAAGACTTCATATTGCTTTTCCTATTTAGTTCTATAATACTCCATTACAACTCAAGGCAAATTTTTTTGAAGAGAATTAACCAATTATCTACAATACACTTTCATACTTATGAAGGTGAGGAACCTTGACTAGGTATCCTGTTTTTTTAGTTTTAATACAATAGTTTGTTTCACCTCTTAGCTTTTGTTGGCAACAGTCAGTTTCTATTGTTTGGATTTTCTTAAGTGTTACATTTTCTTAATGGTTATTTTTTTTAAACGAGGAGGGGGGGGGGGGTTAGCCTTCTAAGGAATCATGTATTTTGATCACATACTTATGAATGTGATAATTACTGCTATTTAGTTGATAATGCGGGTAAATTGGGGGGAAGACACTGGTGCTTTTATCAAGAAGAGTTATGTTAGAAATTTTTTTATGTTCAATTTCTCTTAATTCATAATTATTGATTTCCTGTTCTCATAAATATTTTAAATGAGTTTTCCTGTTATGATTTCTTTTAGCTAATCTTTTTAAGTCGAATTCAAGTGTTAGAGTGATTTGTTACAAGTGACTGATCAACATTAGAAACGTTGTGGTTGTGTTGCTTTTTTCTATGTGTGTTAATGATTGGTCTTTCATTCTTGACTGGATGATTAGTTTTTTTGTTTTTTACTAAGCTATAATGATTATTCTTTTGTACCAAATGTTCATTCACCATTCCTCTTATGCATGAAGTATGTCATTTTGAATTGATTTGTTATAGTTGAGTTCTATGCAGTGAAATTGTTGTCATTCTGAATTGATTTATTTAATTAAGTTATGTAGTGCAATGAAATGTTGCCATTCTGAATTAATTCATTTAATTGAGTTTTGTAGAGTGTGAGGTACAAAAAAATTGTTGAGAGTGCCTTTAGGCACGAGTATAAATTTTTATTCTTTTACTTTACATTTTACATTTTGATTTCATAGGCTAGGGGAGTTGTTATTATTTAAGTTTTTTAGAGCGTGTCGACAAGTAAAAATTGTTGAAAATTCTTTAAGAAGAATAGAAAATAAAAAATGTTTAGACTCATAAATTTTAACATGATACGTATAAATTACAATTATATTTTAATCACAATATTATTTACACCGTTGCATTTTAGGGCACGGGCATACACTAGTATTATATATATCACTGTGGGGATATATTTTCTGAGTACCAACACGTGGCAAGGTGACGCCGACGTGTCAGCCGAGGTGCCACGTGTCGTGGTAGTTACACCGAGGTGATCTCGGAGTTGCCGAGGTTATCTCCGAAGATATCGGGATCCGAGATAAGCGGATAAAGGACAGGAGTCCTAAATTGGGAGAAGACTTCAGTTTGGATAATGATAAAACTCTTGGAGAGTTTTGTCCTAAACCCATTGGGAGTTCCAGATTAGCAATAATCCTGAGTTCATTGGGGTTAGGCTCCTATTGGGACTAGGAGTGTATTGACTATAAAAGAGGCACCCCCATGGGTCAAAGGTACGTTTTAATACTCAAGCTTGTGAGTTGAATACTTGATTATCTTTGAGAGATATACTGACTTGATCGTCGGAGTCCCCCGGGTGGAAGAACCACCGCCGGAGCCTTTTCTTTCTGTGCAGGACAGCAAGGGTGCCATCTATTCTGCCTGTGTTCTACAGCTGAATTCCTAAGGAGAGGCAGTGTGGTCAGAAAATCACTCACACAATTTGGCGCCGTCTGTGGGAAAGAAAGACGAATAGATGGCCAGCGACGCACAAAACGAAAAGGTGGGGACGCCGCTGCTGGGGTAGTGGCAGGCCTATCACCTTGACGCCGAAGGAGACAACCACAACGAAGAAGCCCGTGGCCAGGGACACGGAGGAAAAGACGTCGTCCAGGAGGGCGACACTTCGAAGAAAACAGACCAGGGCAGATACTACAATGAAGACAACCTCCAGGTATGGAGGGATAGGTGCCTACGGAGGGATGACGAAGTAAAAGAACTGGCAAACAAGTTGGCTGACCTACAGTCGGTCGTCAACTTCATGATGCAAAACAATGTCATGCAGCCACCATACCCGTTGCAGGACACGCCAATTCCAGCAGTTAATACTCAGAAGGGAGGAAGGAAAAATAATTCCTGAAGCACCACAACACTCCAGGAGCAAAAGGCACTCTCACCCACCCTCCGGGGAGGTCAGGCGAGAGGAGCCAAGACAAGAGAAGTCCCAGAGAACGTATCAAACGAAGGATCAGGAACCCAGAGAACATCGGCATGTTCAAAAGCAGGCGCTCTGCTTTGACACAACCCACGGAGAAAGATCGAAACGGGCCCATCACGAGGCCGAGAGTAGTGTGCCGAAGAGACTGAAGTCCAAAGACAGCCGAGCTCCGGGGAGGAGTAAAGAAGACTTGAGAAACTACCTCAAGAGGAAGGAACAGAACGCTGAAGCCGAGGTAACCTCACCCGTCAAGCCGAGGACACCGTTCTCGGTAGAACTGGACAAATTTGAAGCACCAAAAAGATTCAGCATGCCGAGGTTTCAAATATACGATGGTAAGTCAGACCCTAACTTCCACGTTGGACTATTTTTGAACTCAATGGCGTTGTACAGTGGAAACGAGCCACTACTCTGCAAAGTGTTCCCCTCGTCCTTTGGGGAGATTGCATCAGATTGGTTCCATAAATTACCAAAGGGAAGCGTGAAGACATGGGAAGGCCTGGCCGAGATGTTTGTGGCCAGGTTCGTAACAAACAAACTACAGCCATTAAGGGTGGACGCGCTAATGGCTTTAAAAATCAGCAAGGATGAAGGCCTCAGGGCCTATGCGAAAAGGTACTACGACGAGGTGTTCAATCGAATAC
This sequence comes from Camellia japonica, assembly GCA_030407325.1. Lineage (NCBI taxonomy): Eukaryota > Viridiplantae > Streptophyta > Magnoliopsida > Ericales > Theaceae > Camellia > Camellia japonica. The sequence goes on from JAPPVO010000019.1 coordinate 138,812,082, forward strand.
CTGAATGCAACCAGGAGGTAGCGGTCGTGTCTTTCAAGAACGGCCTAAAAGATAACTGTTCACTACGGAAATCTTTGGCAAAGACATTGCCGAAGAGCATGGAGGAGCTCATGGCAAGAATCGAAAAGTATGCACGAGCCGAGGAGGATACATCGGCCCACAAGGAAGTCAAACAGGAAAAAGGGAACGGCTCGCCGAAGCAAGGCCGAAGTAACAACGGATTCAGCAAAACAGAGATGGAGTTAAGGGCTAAACAGGCAGGCAGTGACAACCGTGTTCCGAATTCCAATTCAAAAAGTCCTAGGAAAAATTCGGAGCCAGCCCTATTTCAGAACACCAGCAAGGGAACCAGGAGAATTCATGGGAAGAAACATGGACAGACATTGTGCTTATCACAATGAAAAAGGACATACAACACAGGGCTGCAGAGCCTTAAAAGCACACTTGGAAGATCTGGTAAGGCAAGGCCACCTGAGAGACCTTGTCGATGAAACCAGAACAAGAGAAGAGCAGGCAAGACTGCCTCAGGCCCCAGCAGCCCCACCACCTCCGCAACCTCGGGCAGAAGGACCTCGGATAGTTAATGTGATTCATTCAAAAGTTAACGAGAACGAAGTCAGAGGAGAGACTCAGAGGGTAAGACATCTGCAGCATGTCTACCAAGTCGGGGAAAAGAGACATCGGCCAGCGGAGTGCCAAGGACCGATGATGATAGCCTTCACCGAAGCCGATTTAGAGATGGTACAGCACCCACATAATGATGCCTTGGTAGTATCCCTCCAGGTTGGGGAGTGCCAAGTAAAACGCATCCTAATAGATCAAGGCAGCTCTTGTGACATCATGTACGTTAGATGTTACAAGGAGCTAGGCCTTCACCCAGACGACATGGAGCAATCGAATGGCCCGATGGTCGGCTTCAATGGAACGCCGACGTGGCCACTGGGTGCTACAAACTTAGAAGTACAAGCCGGCACTAAGAAGATCAGGACAGAATTCATCGTGATTGATACGCCTTCTCCTTACAACATCATATTGGGAAGGCCATGGTTGCATGCAATGGGGGCAGTTCCCTCAACGTTGCATCAACTATTGCGGTTCCCAACAGAACATGGGATTGAAGAAGTCAGAGGAGACCAGCTACAGGCCAAAAATTGCTCCATGGCAGCAATGAAAAAACCTGCAAGTACAAGAACCAGGGAAGGCAGAATTGAAGATGAGGACATGGAGGTCCTAGATGATGTCGGCAAGGAGCCGGCCGAGAAGAGTGAGGAAACACTAAAGAAAATCCTCGTCCAGGAGGGCGATGAAGAAGCGCTTCTTTCTTCTCGGCTCAGGCTTAGCCGAAGAAGAAGAGAAAGAACTGGAAGCTTTTTTAAGAACAAACATAGAGGTGTTCGCCTGGACACCTTATGAAATGCCTGGCATTGACCCCGAGGTCACATGTCACAGACTAAACGTCGACAGGTCGGCAAAACCTGTAATACAGCGAGCTAGAAGACCGACGTTGATGCACGTCGAAGCAGTGGAGGAAGAAGTAGACAGACTCTGGAAGCCAAGGCCATCAGAGAAGTCAATTATCCAACATGGCTATCAAACACTGTGGTGGTAAAAAGAAAAACGGTAAATGGAGGGTCTGCGTAGATTTTACAAGCCTGAATAAAGCCTGTCCCAAGACAGCTTTCCTCTGCCCAAAATTGATCAATTAGTAGACGCCACATCTGGACATGGAAGGATGAGCTTCCTGGACGCTACAGGGGGTACCACCAGATAGCCATGTACCCCCAGACGAGGAGAAGACAGCGTTCACCCCAAAAGGCCTGTACTGCTACAGGGTGATGCCTTTTGGGCTGAAGAACGCAGGCGCAACCTACCAAAGGCTGGTAACCAAAATGTTCAAGCACCTGATAGGCCAAACAGTAGAAGTCTACATCGATGACATGGTCGTGAAGACCAAGGAGCCTAAGAGTCATCTTGCCGACCTGAAAGAGGTATTTGAAATACTCAAAACATACCGGCTCCGACTCAACGCATCTAAATGCGCGTTTGGAGTCGGATCTGGTAAGTTTCTAGGATACCTGGTAACAAGAAGGGGAATAGAGGCCAGCCCAGATCAGATCAAGGCCATCCTAGATCTACAGAGCCCAACATCGGCAAAACAGGTTCAAATGCTCACTGGCAGGGCCGCAGCCCTAAACAGGTTCATAAGCCAAGTTCAGACGAAGTTCAGACAAGTGTAACCCTTCTTCAACCTGGTAAAAAAGACCGCAGACTTCCTATGGACTGAAGAATGTGAGGCCGCTTTGGCCGACCTGAAAAAGTATCTGACCACGGCCCCAGTCCTCTCAACACCTGAACCTGGGGAGGAGTTGTTTCTGTACTTAGCTGTGTCAGAACACGCAGTAAGTGCAGTGTTAATCCGAGAAGAGCAGGGAGAACAGAAGGCTGTCTATTATGTAAGTAAAACCTTGGCCGACGCAGAAACAAGGTATCTACCGCTAGAAAAGTTAATGCTGGCCTAGTAATGGCAAAGTAAGAAGTCAAAAAAGTTGAACCACTACTTCCAAGCACACAAGATTGTAATACTTACAGAGCACCCACTGAAGTCCTTGTTGCAACAAGGAGACTTAACAGGAAGAATTGCAAGGTGGGCAGTGGCCTTGGGCCAGTATGACTTGGAGTTCAGGCCCAGAACAGCGATTAAGGGCCAGGTTCTGGCCGACTTCGTGGCAGAGTTCACACCTGAGTCCATCGAACATCGGGCTCCGTTGAGCCAAGATGAGCGAGGTCCCAGCAAGCAGGGAGAATCCCAGCCAAAGGCCAAGGAACAAAAGAAGGAAAAGCTCAGACCCTGCAGCATCTACATCGGCGACTCATTCAGACTGTTTGTCGATGGAAGTTCAAACCGACAAGGAGGGGGCAGGAGTGCTGCTGATATCCCCAGATGGAGAAATAATAGAACAATCCATCCGCTTGGGGTTCAAGGCCTCAAACAATGAAGCAGAATACGAGGCATTAATTGCAGGACTAAAGCTGGCAGCGGCAGCAGAAGCAGAGAGAGTAGTAATAGTTTTTGTGATTCACAGTTAATTGTTAACCAGTCAACAGGAGAATTTGCAGCCAGAGACGAGAGGATGTCGGCATATGCAAAAGAGGTTATCAGATTGGCCGAGTTATTTCAGAACTGCCGACTTCTTCAACTAAGCCGAGATGATAACAGCCACGCCGACGCGTTGGCCAACCTGGCAAGTTCAATGCAGACTAGAAAGACAAGAACAATTATGATCGACTACATGTCGGGCCCGAGCATAGAACCACAGAACGCAAAGCAAGAAGCAATGTATGTAGACATGGGGCCAAGCTGGATGGATGCAATTGTGGCATTCCTGAAAGAAGGAAAGCTGCCAGAAGACCGCAAGGAGGCGCACAAAGTCAGATTGAAGTCGGCAAGATTCAGCCTAACTGCGGACGGACATCTCTACAGAAGGTCCTTCACTGGACCTCTTTTAAGGTGCGTACATCCTTTACAAGTTGAAGATTTTTTATATGAAATTCATGAAGGGATTTGTGGAAGCCACATTGGGGGCAGATCATTAGCCCATAGGGCCATTACCCAGGGGTATTGGTGGCCCTACATGCAAAAAGATGCAGAAGCATACGTGAAGAAGTGCGAACAATGCCAAAGGTTCGCACCTTTGATTCATCAGCCAGCTGCTGACCTGAACCCAGTATCCAGCCCTTGGCCGTTTGCCCAATGGGGCATGGATCTGGTTGGACAACTCCCCCAAGCAACTGGGCAGAGAAAATACTTGCTGGTAGCAACAGATTACTTCACAAAGTGGATAGAGGCAGAACCTCTTGCCAAAATCCGAGATGTGGACGTCAAGAATTTCATATGGAAAAACATTATCACCAGATTCGGCATCCCTAGAGCCATCGTTGCCGACAACGGAACGCAGTTTGACAGCAAACTTATCAAGAACTTCTGTGCAAAATTCAAGATCAAGAATTACTTTTCAACACCAAGTTTCCCCCAAAGTAATGGGCAAGCAGAAGCATCCAACAAAGTAATTTTGGATGGAATAAAGAAGAGGCTGCAGGCAGCAAAAGGGAAGTGGGTAGACGAATTGCCCAACGTACTTTGGGCATATCGGACTACGCCGAGGAGATCAACGGGGGAATCCCCCTTTGCCATGGCCTATGGCACAGAAGCAGTAATTCCACTGGAAGTCGGCATTCCAGGGATCCGAACCCAGGGAGTTGAGAATGGGACTAATGACATACTCCTAGCCCGAGATCTGGATCTTTAGAAGAGCGAAGAGAGAAGGCTGCAATTCAGCTTGCAGTATACCAGCAACAGCTTGCCAGAGCTTACAACAAGAAGGTCAACCCAAGAGATTTTCAAGTCGGCGACCTAGTCTTGAGAAAAGTCGTCGGCAACAAGAAAGATCCCAGAGAGGGCAAGCTTGGCCCAAACTGGGAAGGACCTTACAGAATTACTTCGGTGTTAGGCAATGGAGCTTATCGGCTTGAAGACAATGAGGGCAAAGCATTACCAAGACCCTGGAACACTTGTAATTTGAAATTTTTCTATCATTGAGATGTTCATTATTTTTGACCGATGTCATCAATAAAATTTTCAGAATTCTTCAAGCACATATGATTGATTAAGATACTTAACATTGTTTCTGGAAGACAAAAAATGAGAACCCAAGTGGAACTTAAGTTCACATTGGGGCACAGAGAAGACAAAGTCTACCACTTGTTGAAATTTGTAGCAATTTACAAGTTGGTCAGACCGATACAAAGTCTACCACTTGTTGAAATTTGTAGCAATTTACAAGTTGGTCAGACCGATACAAAGTCTACCACTTGTTGAAATTTGTAGCAATTTACAAGTTGGTCAGACCGATACAAAGTCTACCACTTGTTGAAATGTAGCAATTTACAAGTTGGTCAGACCGATACAAAGTCTACCACTTGTTGAAATTTGTAGCAATTACAGTTGGTAGACGATACAAAGTTACCACGTTGAAGCAATTTACAAGTGGTCAGACCGATACAAAGTTTACACTTGTTGAAATTTGTAGCAATTTACAAGTTGGTCAAACCGATACAAAGCTTACCACTTGTTGAAATTTGTAGCAATTTACAAGTTAAGGTAAGCCGAGATGGTTCCTTAACTTCACTTGTTGAAATTTGTAGCAATTTACAAGTTGAAGTTAAGCCGAGAATCTGTTTCTCTTCGCTTGTTGAAATTTGTAACAATTTACAAGTCGAGGTTATTGCTTACAGACTTATAGCAATCTACTGGTTGGATAAACCAAAGAAGATATTTAACACTTGTTGAAATTTGTAGCAATTTACAAGTTAAAGTTAAGCCGACATATGATCATCTGTTGAAATTTGCAGCAATTTACAGGTTAAGGTAAATATAATTGTAAACCCTTGTTGAAATTTGCAGCAATTTATAAGTAGATCATTGTTTAATACTTATTCTAACTTGAGAAAAGTTTACTGTATATGTTAATCCTTGTTGAAATTTGTAGCAATTTACAAATAGGACAGATTGAGATTGCTGTTTAAACACTCGTTGAAACTTGAGAAAAGTCTGCAAAGTTAACATTGAATAGTATATGTTTTATACTTGTTGAAATTTATGAAAAGATTGCAGGTCAATGTCTTGCCGAAGTAAAATTTGCAGTGATTATACCCGAGGTATGTAACCCCGAGAAGATTGTGCAAAGGAAGAATTATGTAAATCATGCAAAATATTCTAAGTATAAAGCCATACAGAAGCAATGAAGAGAAATTAAAGACTAAAGCATTCAGAGAAAAACAGTTGCAGTTGTATATAATAAAGGCACTATGGCCTAGCAAAAGTTAAATGTTCACAAGTGACAAAGAAAGGCGCATCGGCCATAAAGAGGAAGCTTACATTGTTCAAAAAACAAAGTAAAAAAAAAAAAAAAAAATACAAAAGACATTCAATCTTCTTCAACATTAACAGATGGCTGGGCTAGGACCTCGGAGGGCTCTGGAAGAACCACCTCGGCATCTTTTTCTCCCACAACCTCTGCATCTTTTTCCACAGAAACCTCGGCATCTTTGTCTGCCGCAATCTCGGCGTCGATCTCCGCAAGTGTTTTATCAAGACTTCTTTCAGCTAGAGGAAGGTCAGATGATAAATGAACTGGATCAGCTTCCTTGGGCACCATCTCAGTCTCCTCATCTTGGGTTAAGTCTAGGATCTGCTCAACTTGAGGAAGAGACTTGACCTCAGCAGCATCCTTAGACTTTCTCACCAAGGCCTCTTCATCATTATTGTCTTCATCATCGTCTTCAGCTTCGGATTCAGACTCAGCTTCTTCCTCAGCCTGACTTGGAGGTGGAGGAGGAGGAAAGGGAAGAGGAATAGCTTCAGCCTTGCGCCAGGGTGAGTCAGCAGAAGATCAAGCTTTTTACCAGGGACATCCAACCCAGGGAAAATCCCCTATTGCATGCCTGCCTGACTTGAAGTTTGTAATCTTCAGTAACATCGGCTACACCCTGGGCATAAGCCTTTTCATCGGCTTCTTGATTTCGGCCGATTTCGTGGCCAGAGCTTCCTAGCTCCTTCTCGGCCTGGGCAGTCTTTTCCTCAGCCTCTCGTTTCTGAGCTTCAGCAACTTTTTTGATAGCTTCAGCAGCATCAGCCTTTTCGTAGGCTATTTGTTGGGCTTTGGTGGCAGCCTCGGCTTGATCTTCCAACTTCTTCATTTTTGCTTGAAGACCTTTGTTGATCTTTTGAAGGGCTGAAAACTCCTTCTTCAAGTCGGCCAACTTCTCCCTAGTCTCAAAAGATTGCAAGGAGAGAGAGTGGGCATGTTGGATGGCCTGCAAGAACCCAAGAGAAAAATTATTACACGAACTTTATAAGTATGGAAAAAGAGGCAGAGAGACAAGTTGCCAAATAAGGGAGCTTACTTGTACAGAACGCTGGAGCATAAGGCGTAGTTTTCATACTCGCTCATTTGGCATTCCGCTCAAGATCGCCAGGAAGGAGAACAGCAGTACTGAGTGCCACGCCGACATTGATGTCATCGGCACTGTCACAAGCTAGAACAGGCTTGTCTTCCAGGGTGATTTCAGGTACCCAGGGGACTCTTGGTATGTTAGAACCCGAGGTCGTCGCAGATGATGACCTCGGCTTCTTTGATTTTTGGGATTCTGATGGTTGAGTTTCAGCGGACCTTTTGACCGAGGTAGAAGCGGTCTTCTTACTCTCGGCCAACTGAGAGATGGGCAGAGCATCTTCAGCCTCAGCCTCAATAGCCTTGGACTTCGGCTGGGCCTCTTGGTTCTTTTTGGTTTTGGTGGTGGCATGGACTGAGTGGGAACTGCATCGACGTCGGTTGGGAGGTCGGCTAGGAGATCTTGGGCGACAGGCCTTGGGCGAACCATTTCGGCAGTTTTCACAAGTCTGCGCCGGCGTTTTCGTTCGGGTATTGGTATCAAGTATGGGGCGAAGTTGATGGCGGATCAATTGGGTCAGATGTTGACTCCTGATCTGTTCGGGATATAGAGGCAGTTTGGGTTGTGACAGTAGGAGGAGAGAGGCTCTTTTTCACCTTTGGAACGTCGGGCAAAATGGACTTATATGTTGGGATAAAATTTAACAACAAAGGTGCTTTCCTCTTATGGACAGGCAAGTCCAAAGTTTTTTAAGATCCTTGCCTGGGAAGTAGGACTGGCGAAAGTTCTTTGGCGGTTTACGAACGTCTGCAAAGAAGAACAAGACATTAGAAGCAGACAAAGTTTTGAAGAAGTGGAAAGAAAAAAGTGATTGATGCTGGGCTCTTACCCTTGCCCTCTTTAACTGTTCGGGGAAGAGGGTAAAGATGAACATCTTCGTCTGGGCCAAACTCCCAATTTCCCGAAGCAATGAGATAATCATCTCCAGCCCCTTTGTTGGAGTCTGGGAGGTCGGCTACGATTTTGAATTCGGTAGACCTCGGCTTGAGGTAATAGACGTAACCCTTTTCTTTCAAGTTAAGGGCACACATGGTATAACAAAATTAGATATCGGCAAGGGTGATCCTAACATTTTCCTACCTAGCTAAGGCTATGATGCCGTTAATCACACGGTAGGAGTTGATGGTCAGTTGCATGGGGTTTAATTTGTAGTAGTAAAGAACTTCACGAAAAAGGGGATTGAGTGGGAGCCGAAGTCCACATTCGGTAAAAGCTACTATAGGAAAGGGCATTGTATCGTCTGTGGGCATAATAGAGTCATCATCCCCAGCCAATCTCAGATTGACATCGGCAGGAATGGAGAACTCTTCCCTAAAGTACTGAAGTTTGGTTGGGGTATCCGCCCTGTGTCTCCACATACCCATGATATCGGCGTAAAGAAATAAGGATGTTCTTAAAGGGTTTTTTAACCTAGGCAAAAACCTAGGTGAGTACTGGTAAGGATTATTTCAGTTTTTTCTAAAAGAATTGGTAGGTTCTATATGCAAATCCCAAACCTAGATCTATGAAAGCAAAGATTGGAGGCTCGAATCTGAGAAAAACACAGAAAACAGGAAACAAGAGCAAGTTTCAGAATCAAGAACGATGACAGGCTATCAAGAGCATAAAGAATACGAGCAGTAAAGGGCCAAGAACAGGGGCAAGAATACTAGACGTGGTAAACAGTGCGTATGATTCAAACCATGGGAAAAATACATCTAAATATATGATTCACGGGTTGGAAGCTCAACAAAGCAGTAATGAATGCAGCAAGTAATGAAAAAATACAGAATTGAAGACGAAAGGAAGGAAGGCCTACCAGATAGAATGAAGCCGGTGTGGAGATCACCGAAGTTAGCGACGGCTGCAGACACAACGGAATGGCAAAAGCTTCAATAGAATGGAAGAATAAAAACCAGTTGCAGAGCTTAGAGCAAGAGCAATGGCGGATTGGGAAACTTTAGAGAGAGAAAGCAAAAGTAAACAAATGAAAAGGTAAAGAGACAGAGGAGAGAGGAAGAGTTTTTGTCAAAAATCTGAAACGGCGGCAAAGTAAGGCATTTATTGCGCCTTGAGCAACGCGTGCGTCAGATGGCGCAGACGGATGAAAGACGGCTTACAAGCGCGTCACAGACACGGGCCAATGGAAATAAAGCACGTAAGAGAAACGGTTGAGAAGTGATGCATGACAGCTCATGCGCGTAGAAGAGTTCATTTGAATTCTTGTTCTTGAAAGAAGACATGTCGGCCTTGGTAGAATGACCTCGGCAGAAGAGTTCTGACGCCGACGTATTGGAAAGAAGAACAATATAGGTTCCATCACCTCAGAATGCCGAGGTAATAGAACCTAGGGGGCAGTTGTGGGGATATATTTTCTGAGTACCAACACGTGGCAAGGTGACGCCGACGTGTCAGCCAAGGTGCCACGTGTCGTGGTAGTTACGCCGAGGTGATCTCGGAGTTGCCGAGGTTATCTCCGAAGACATCGGGATCCGAGATAAGCGGATAAAGGACAGGAGTCCTAGATTGGGAGAAGACTTCAGTTTGGATAAAGGTAAAACTCTTGGAGAGTTTTGTCCTAAACCCATTGGGAGTTCCAGATTAGCAATAATCCTGAGTTCATTGGGGTTAGGCTCCTATTGGGACTAGGAGTGTATTGAATATAAAAGAGGGGCACCCCCATGGGTCAAAGGTACGTTTTTAATACTGAAGCTTGTGAGTTGAATACTTAATTATCTTTGAGAGATATACTGACTTGATCGTCGGAGTCCCCCCGGGTGGAAGAACCACCGCCGGAGCCTTTTCTTTCTGTGCAGGACAGCAAGGTGCCATCTATTCTGCCTGTGTTCTACAGCTGAATTCCTAAGGAGAGCAGTGTGGTCAGAAAATCACTCACACAATCACCAAAACATTATGATGTTTATTACATCATTTAAGGGTTTTGAAATGATCAAGAGAATTTATCATTATTTGAATTTAGAAAGAATCATTGCAAGCTTCTAAATAATGTAATTGAGATCTTTCATTATAATTTTGGAATGATTATACTATAACTATTCACTTTTGGTTTTCTATGGGTGGTGATTCATCCCACTAATTTTTGGACCACTAATAGCACTAATGAACTTAAAAAAAAAAAAAAAAAAAAACTCAAGCCAAAACATCACATCACTTTGGTGGGGCCCCCTGTGCCACATCATTAGTAATGCTCCAGTGCTCCCAATTTAGAGCTCTAAAACATTATTGGGTTTTCTATTTAGCCTGATTAGTTCCATTATTTATTAAATAATATAGATCCTATAAATACATATGACTTTAATTGCATCATCATACTTAAGAAGTGAAACAAAATGGTGAAAAAAATAGTGATAAATAGCATTTCTCTAAACTTTATATTGAAATACTGTCATTAAATTGGATTATTTAATTTGCATTACTTAAAGAATCAATTTCCCAACAAAACCAGTGAATGCCCCATATTATTCTAAGATTTCAGGAAGTGAATCTGGAGTTGTTATTGTGAATTTGAGAGTGAAAAAATGTGATTTGCTGGGCTAACGATCGATCATAGCTCTTGGGGAAATCAATCACCTCACTTGAATTGATTTTGTATTTCATCTAGTAGCTAGTGATTGCTAAACGATCGATCACCAATCAATCTCTTCACCAAGTTAGATTCACATTTTTCATGCAGTAGCTAGTAATCGCTAAGCTATCGATATTCTTTAATGCAATCGATCGCTTTGATGTAGGTATTTCAAATATACATTTTTGTATCTCCTTTCTCTCACTATTCTTTCTTCCTTCATATTTTCTCTATCTTTTATCTCTATCATCCATTAATACTACCTTAAAGCTTAGATTTGTCCTACTTAGAGTGAGAGTTGATCTTCAACTCAAGTTTTAACATTGTAGAGTTTGGTGAGGGTTTCGTATCTATTGGGGTCGACTTTTATTTGCCCTACTTTCAAGTTTTTGGGTTTCTCTTCTTCTCTATTTGAGGTAGGCATTTTTTTTATCTATGTAATATGAGTCTCTAGATGAATGTGGTATTCTTTCTTTTCATTAGTTTGAGAAATTTGTAGAGATTTTGAAAGCATATTTGGTAGAGACTGAGTGTTTAAATAATGTTGGCCATTTCTCTATATTTTCACTATCAAATTTGTTTTCTTTATATTATATAGCACGATGATGCTTTAAAGTGAGAGAGTCCCAAAATTTTTAAAATCTTAATTTGAGAAGTTATTTATTATTGTTGAATTTGTCTATACACTTGAAATTGCAATTGAAATATTGAATTGTGGCTTACTATCTATTCTAAAGATTGTAAATTACTTAGAATTTGTGGAGAATTGCATCGTTGGAGAAATCACCAACCTAGGTTGAATTGAAACTTATCTTTTGTAAATTGAATCGTTGAATTCTTGAAATGGGAAAACCCATTGATGAATGGTAGTGTTATTGAAGAACACATTCTGGATAATTGGAATTTGCCTGAGTTGCTTTTATTTGAAAACTCCCTTGTTTTAAATTGAATGATAATGGAGAATCCAGGTATAGAAATAAGATTAAGTTAGCGAGAGTGGCAATGGTGAAAGACCAAAAATCTACGTGGAATAGGTACTGATTTTCTTCTAGTTAGCAACCAGTAAAATGAGGGCATTTAGGGAATGTTTTGTGAGACCACTAATAGATGCATTGACCTAGGGATTCACCTTGAGATAAATGGATAAATTGTCAATTTGAAACACTTGTTGAACAACATATTAAATTAAGAGATTTTGAAGCATTGATTATTGTGAAAGTTGATGAATTTCGAAAGAATGCATTTGTGGAGTTATATTACTTGATGTAAAGATTTTTCTACTAGAATATATATTCATATTGGCCCTGTTTGGTAGGACTTATTTCCAGCTTATTTCAGCTTTTAGCTTAATTTAAGCTATTTTGATATGTTTGGTTTAGCTTAACAATACAGATTATAGCTTTTTGTAAGTCAAAAATCAACTTATTCTTTGTGTGGGGGAGGAGAAGCTTAATTTATAAGTCAAAAATCAGCTTATGTTCACAGTTATAAGTTATAAGCTGTTAAGGTATAATCTATAATCACTTTCCCACAGCTCTACCAAACGGGGCCATTATGCTGTTGAAAACTTTTCAAGTACTGATGGTATCTCACGACCTTGAGTTGGCATGGAGAATCAGTATGAGCTAGAAGAGCTCTATTGATTAGGTCGAATGCCATTTGTTTTTTAAAGGATTGAACTTTTTTTATTTGATGTAATTTAAGGGAATTTCACCTGTAAAGAATATTGATTCCATTTTGATTTACATACTATATATTTGTCGATGAATAGACAATGTATGTAAAGATTACAGAACATGTACTGAAAGACATATTTATATACAAGGGAGATTTATGATTATTCTTTATTTTCTTTTGTTATTTATGCTGCATTCTTGAATTTATTATTATGGGTTCAAATCTTTAGATTAAAAAGTTTGTGACAAATTCAGTAATTCATAGTGTATCAAAAATCCACTTCACAAACGTTAACTAAGAGTACCAAATTGCATCTTTATGCAAACATATATATGTATTTGGATATATACATAGATAGAGAGAGAGAGAGAGAGAGAGAGGGAGAGAGAGATAGATTAGGAAATCTTGAGAATAGAAGCGAAGCTCCAGAATTGATTTGGGGGAAAAGAATGGCGATGACGACATTTTTAGTCGCTGCCACTACATGTCGATGCCACTATTGTAATCTAGTCCTTGTCATAGCCACCTTCGCTAGGATCGAATAAGGGTTGTGAAAATTAAAATAATTCAATAAAAGAAGAATAACTCCTGTCATGATGTTCAAGTTTTTTAATCTTGTTTTTGATTGATCAAGTCTTGAATGTATAAAAAAAGTGTAAAGAACAGAGCATGCATTAAAACTACATACGGCAAACGCATAGGGAATGCTAACCATATGTTCTTTTTTCAAATCATTCTTCAAACATTGACTTAAACTGAATTTGTCACCATTTAAAATGGGCGCTGCCAAGGTTCTGAAAAGCGGTTACGGTCGCCGTAACGGTGGTGGCGGCGGTGGCGGCGCGGTTGCGGGGTGTAAATGCCGTAGCATAACGGTATGGTAACCGGAACCATAAATTTTTTTATTTTTCGCACAATTTGAAAAAATTTACGAATATGCATATTTTTTTTCCCATAATTATATTTATTGGGTTTTGAAATAAATATTGATCAATTTTTATAAATTTTTAAGTATGATCCAATATATTTTATATTTTTAAATTACTATAAACTCAGTTTTTTACATTTTATTTTAATAATAAATGACTTTATATGTCATAAATCCATATTACGTTTGTGGCAAAAAAAAAAAAAATTTATTGGGCTTAGACGTATAAAATTATTTTTTTAATTATTATACTTGTGGAAGCATATGCAAATTTTAACTTGAATAGTTTTAAAAAATAAATTATACATGCTAATGTAATCATATAAAAATTAAAAAAAAATAAATTATAAAGAATTTTTTTTTTTTTGGGTTTGAATCACTTGAATATTCATTCTCTTTTTGGATAAACTGTAAATAAAAAAAAAAACTAATCAAAAAAAATTGACATGCATAAAATATGCATTAATATATAATTATAGGTGTTATGTTTTCTAGATATTTTACAAAAAAAATCAATTACTAACTATTATATATAAGATAAATAATAACAAAAATAAGAGAATAAATAAGAACCTAAATATATATATATATATTTTAATCAAGCCAAATAGATAATAACCACACTTATTATTATTATTATTTTCAAACAATATATAGATAGATACACACAAACAAAATGGTTGAGTGATATCAGCTGAATAAAATAGCATAGGTCTTATAACTTCAACAAATTAATAACATGTTCTTCATCTTTCCTCTTCTCTCTCTCTCTCTATCTCTTACTTCTCCATCTTCTCTCTTCTCTCATTTTCAACTCTTTTTTTTTTTTTTTTTCCAAAGAAGCATTTCAGAACCGTTATGTAATGGTGCGTAACAGGCCGTTACGGCACCGTTACGCCCGCTACGGTAACTGTTACGGGCGACACACCTGTGAATCTTAATCACATCGCAAAAGCGGCCGTAACAGGTGGCGGTAACTACCACAACCGTTACGTAATGGCGTTACGTAATGGTTGCAACCGCTTTTAAAACCTTAGGCGCTGTATTAGGAATGCAATCACTCATCTTGAATTTTTCCAAAACTCTTTCAATGTAGGCTTTATGAGACAGTCCTGATGTCCTTTTGGACCTGTCTCTGTGAATCTCTATGCCAATGACATAAGAAGCTTCACCTATATCCTTCATTTCAAAATTTTGGGAAAGAAATTGTTTAGTATCATGCAACAATCTCAAATTATTAGATGCAAGTAAAATGTCATCCATATATAGAACTAGAAAAATGTATTTGCTCCCACTAACCTTAAGGTATATATAGTTGTCTACAACATTCTCCATAAAACCATATGAAGTAATAACATTGTGGAACTTTAAATACCACTGTCGGGAAGCTTGTTTTAGTCCATATATGGATTTCTTGAGCTTGCAAACTAAGTGACTATCTTTATCAGAACAAAAACCTTCAGTTTGCTTCATTTATACTTCTTCCTCAAGATCCCCATTTAAAAATGTCGTTTTCACATCCATTTGATGTAACTCTAAATCAAAATGAGCCACTAATGCCATGATAATTCTAAATGAATCCTTTTGTGAAACCGGAAAGAAGGTATTATGATAATCGATGCCTTCTCTTTGAGTGAAACCTTTAGCTACAAGTCAGGCCTTATATCATTCAACATTGTCATTTGAGTCTTTCTTGGTCTTATAGACCCATTTACAGCCAACAACTCTAACTCCTTTAGGCAATTCAACAATTTCCCAAACTTGATTCTTAGTCATAGATTCCAACTCTTCCTTCATGGCATCATACCATAATTTAGAATCATCCATATTCATGGCATTGGAAACAAAATAGGATCATCTTTAGGTCCGATGTCAAAATCAGACTCCATTAAGTATACAAAATAATCACCATAAATTGCTGACTTTCTAGCCCGTGAGGATCTCCTTAATTCTACAGTCTCAATTGGGACTTGAACTACAGGCTCCATGTTGACTTGTTCCTCTTGTGGTGGAAGTTCTTGAATTTGTTGATTTTCAAGAATATCAGGTTGATTATCTTGAAAGACAACCAATTCACCTATATTCACAGGTGTTGTATCTGGATCCTGTGATTCCTTTCACTCTATCTTTCGAGGGTAACTCCCACTAGGGTCATATAGCGACCCCGGTTTTCCTTCATTGTATATTATGTTCCGGACTTAGGTTCCGTAGTGTTGGTTGTTGTTTATATCCTGTTTCCATCCTTTAATTCCTCTTACTAGAGTTTTGGGATGTATTGGCCAGGTTTGTATCAGGTTGGGTGTGTTTTGAAACAAATGGTTGTTGTCCATAATTTGGTTTCTTCGCTCAAGCGAGGCTTTTGTCGCTTGAGCAAGCATTGGGTTTTAGTTCCTTCGCTTGAGCCAGGGTTCCTTCGCTCGAGCGAACTTTGAATGGTGTGTCTCTTGGCTCGAGCGAGTACTCTTGCACTCGAACGTGTGTCTGCGTCTCTTTTGACCTGAAGTTTGTGTTTCTTCGTTCGAGCGAGCTTTCCTTCGCTCGAGCGAGCAAGGACTATGTTTGAGCTTCTTCGCTCGAGCAAGCACCCTTGCGCTCGAGCGTGCTTCTGGGTTGTAGACCTGAAGCTTCACATTGTTCGCTCGAGCGACGTTTCTTGCGCTCGAGAGAGGTGTTTGTTGTGTCTGGTCGCTCGAGCGACCACTCCTTCGCTCGAGCGAGCCTCGCTTATATCAGATCGCAATAGTAGTTCTATACTTCACTTTTGATCTTCTTTTCTTCTCAAACCCTAGATCGGCACACTCTCTCTCTCTACATACACCTTCTCTTTACAAATACACCTAGTTCTAGTGGTCTTCTACCCTAGTCTCTTTGTAAGAAAGGTAGAGCTTGGTGTGGGCTTCGTTTTGATCCGAAAAAGTTGGGCTTTGAAGCACTTTGAGTTTCTTCCTCTTTCTCCTTTGAGCTTCTCCATTTAAGGTAGGGATAATCTACTCCATCTTATGAGTTTTAACATAAATGTTGGGCATGTTGTATAAATTGTGAACTTTGGGAAGTTAGGATTTAAAATTTGAAATGTTTGAAAGAGGGGTTTCTATGTTGGGGTTCCATTGCGGATGTGAGACCTTGAAATGGGGTTTACTTGTGTTTAATTGATGAAATCGAACCTTAGAGTTGATGTTCGAGAAAAAAGGGAAAATGCCCTAATTGGACTTAAATAATTAATCTGTATAATTAATTTGGGGAATTATGGAAATATGAAATTGAAGTAAAAAATCATGAAATTGGGAAATTATGAGATTGAATGGTGTAGTTGGATTGATTAATCACTCGCCTATGAAAATGTATTAATTTATTTGTTTGATAAATTTAATTGCCTGTTTAGAAATACCTGTTTTGGGCTATCGGTGGAGGATAGCCATGATTGTTATAGAATTGTATGATGATTAGGTAAATTGAAATTAATGAATTGGAATATGTCATTGAATATGACGGTTGGATTAACACATTGTATATGTGCTTTAAATTGATCATTGTATATGATAAGCGTTTCAATACATTGCATATGTATCTTGTTTGGGAGGAGATAGGGGATGTACTTTCAAACCTGCTTGGGAGGAGATAGGGGATAGACTCCATTGATAACTAAGTTGGCCGGAGTGTCCAAGGTGAAAGTCCCAAAATCTTAATTACGTTTGCATAACATAGGTGAATTGAAGTACTGAAGTGTTAATAATATGAGTTGTAGTCTCATTTTGAATTGAAGTATTGAAGTGGTAATGATATGAGTTGTAGTCTCATTATAAATTGATTATGATTGAAGTGGTGATAGTATGAGTTGTAATCTCATTTTGAACTGTTCGGATAAACAATGAACCATATCTATGAATTGGATTGGATAATAAAACGGAAAGGGATTGAAACATGGTTGTGACTATGGTTGGTTATGGAAGAGATGTACGTTGATTTATATGAGTTAAACATTTATTAATGCTAATGTTTTAGTTAATTCTCATATTATGTTTAGCGTATCTCTACGGGCTTTGGCTTACCCTATATAGGACATCATTTTTCAGGTATAGGTGATATGCCGCCTCCAAGGACATAGCTTGGGAGATTTAGAAGCTGAAGGCGTACTTTTGTAATTATCTTTTGTATTATATGTAATTCAAGCCAAGGGCTTAATCTGTTAAGAGTTAGAACTCTTTTTGTTGAAACCAAGTGTTGACTTGGAAAGTTTGTAAGCCCGTAGGGCATTTACTTTTGTTGTCAACATGTAATACTTTTTGTAAAGAATACTCTGATGGATGAATATCTTTTATTTTCCTATGACTATGGATATCATAAATGATTGAGTTATATGGGTTTATTTTGAGGGCGTTACAGGTCAACTTTCTCAATAAACTTAGCATTTCTGGCTTCAACAATTCTAAGTGCATTTGAAGGACAATAAAATCTATAACCCTTGGAGTTTTCGGCATAGCCTATGAAAAAATCACTAACTGTTCTAGGGTCTAATTTCTTTAAATGTGGGTTATACACCCTCACTTCAACTAGACAACCCCAAACGTGTAAGTGTCTTAAACTTGGCTTCCATCATTTCCATAACTCAAATGATGTTTTGGGAACAACCTTGGACGGAACCCTGTTTAAGATATACACAGTGGTTTTCAAAGTTTCACTCCACAAATTTATAGGCACATTAGAATAACTAAGCATACTCTTTACCATGTCCATAAGTGTTCGGTTCCTTCTTTCAGCAACACCATTTTGTTGTGGTGTGCCAAGCATTGAATATTGTGCAATAATGTTTTCTTCCTTAAGGAACTTAGCAAATGGACCTGGTAATTGTCCCAATTCTGTGTACCTCTCATAATATTCTCCACCCCTGTCCGACCTCACAATTTTAATTTTCTTTTTTGTTTGTTTCTCTACCTTTGCTTTATAAACTTTAAAGGCATCAAGTGTCTCGGCCTTATCAAACAAGAGGTAGAGATACATGTATCATGTATAGCCATCAATAAATGAGATAAAATATCTCTGACCATTCAGACAAGGTAGAGTTAATGGTTCATAAATATCAGTGTGTATGATTCCAAGAATTTCCTCACTCCTTTTAGCGCCTTTACTAGTCTTGTTGGTCTGCTTTCCTTTTATGCAGTCCAAACAAATACCAAGGTCGGTAAAATCAAGAGTCGGAAGGACTTCATCATTAACCAATCTCTTTATTCTCTCAATGGAGATATGTCCTAATCTCCTATGCCAAATTATAGAGGAGGACTTATCAACAACATTACGCTTAATGCCAATATCACCATGCAAGGTAAAAGATTTTGTTCAAAAAGAGGATCCAAATTTAATTTGTACAGACCATCAATTAAAGTACCAAATCCTGCAAAAACAAAGTCTTTAAACAAATTAAAATTTGCACCAACAAACTGAAATTCAAATCTGAACGGTACTAGTCTAAAAACAAAAATTAAATTTTTAGAAAAAGATGGAATGTAAAAGTATTTTCAAGATCCAAAACAAAGCCACTCTTTAAAACAAGTCTAAAAGTTCCCACAGTTTCGACGTGCAAACGCATCCCATTGCTCGAATAGATGCCTTGATCATTTTCCATCGATTTCCTTAGGCTGAGGAAGCCCTGCATAGTATTAGCAATGAGAATTGTAGAACCCGAATCAATCCACCACTTATATTGATGAGTATTAACAAAATTAGATTCATAAGACACAAGAGATATGAGATTACCTTTCTTCTCAAGCCATTTCTTATACTTGGGGTAGTGTTTCTTCATGTGACCCTTTTTCTTGCAGAAAAAACATGCATTCTTATGCATCCTTATACTTGGGGCAGTCTTTCTTCATGTGACCCCTTTTTCTTGCAGAAGAAGCATACATCCTTATTGCCATGATTTTTAAATATCACTTTACCAAGTATCTTCCATTTCTGATCACCTTCGCCCTTTTTTCATTACCCTTCTTTATGTGTTGCTAAATGAGCACTTTCCACTTTTCCATGCTTCAATCTCTCCTCCTCTTGAAAACACATGGTCAAAAGTTCATTTTGATAGACCATTTTTCCTTCTGTGTGTTGTAAGAAATTTGGAATGCTCCATATGCCACATGAAGAGAATTGAGTATGAAATTGACAAGGAATGACTCAGAAATCTTAATCTCTAAGGACTTCAGACGAGCTGCAATGTCCTTCATTTCCATAATGTGCTCATGCACACTACTAGAATTGTTATGCTTCATTCCTGATAGTTTGTTTATTAGGGTGCTTGCCAATGCCTTGTCAGAACTAACAAATTGCTCTTCAATAGCCCTCATGTAGTTCTTCACCTTATCAAATGGTGAGATTGAGCCCCTAATGCTCTGGCTGATATGTGACTTTATGAGCATTAGGCTTAAGTGATTAAATCGCTCCCACTTATCATAAGCACTCTTTTCTAGAGCGGAACTCTCATCTGTGGGTTCAGGAGGTTCATCCACAAGGAGTGCCAGATCAAGGTCCATGCATCCTATTGTTAGAAGGATTTTGTCCTTCCAGTCCGAAAAATTATCACCGTTCAAGAATGGAATACGAGAGGACTTATTAGACAGTATAGAGGTAGAAATCACTACAATTACCAAGAACATCATTAACGCTTTGAAACAATAACTATAATCTGAATCAACCAATGTCAAATTTAGTAACAAATCTAAACCTTCATGTGGGTAGAGGTTACTAAATTTTATTAGATTTGCTATTACTTTATAATAAGACTAATGAATTCTGAAATATTCAAGGAAAAGAAAACTCATACCTTTGGGTTTAGAGTGTTCAATCCCTTTAATACCCAATCCATTATCTTATTTCAATTAAATTTCATAAATAACTACTTTCCTGTGGGACTGAAAAAATTATTTATAAAACATAATTGCAATATAAAAATGCCAAATTAAAATTTTTTTTTCTTCAACATTGTGTGATCAAAATACTGAGGATCACTACATCTTTATGTCTTAAGATGTTGTGGCTATTCTTAAAACAAATATATATATATATATATATATATATATATATATTTATGACATAATTTATTAATGTGAGCAAATCCTTATGGTTACAACAAGTATATAATCCTTTAATGCACATAATGTTTAGTACATGCAATCAGAGTAATATCACATGAAAAATCCCAAGACCAAAACACATGTAATTCAACCTTATACTAGATTTTGTTTAAAAGTTGGACCAAAATAAATTTCATAAGTCCAACACACAGTGTTTACATGCTCTTATTTCACATAAATTTTCATGGCATATATAAATAATCTTGATACAGGTAATATGATATTACATTATACTAGAGAGCATGCCAATTATTATGAAAATTTATAAGACTTTAAAGGATATGTTAAAATAGTTCACTGTATGAACTTCAAATGAATTTACTTACTATTTAAACATGTAACTATAATAAACAAAAAAAACCCTTAATATCACGTCGTTATAAAAATCTAGAAATAAATGTAAGTCTTTCATGCTTTTTTAAAATTAATTGAATGGACCCAAATAAAAGCGTGAGAATTTCTAGATTTTATTCAAAATGGTCTTCAGTGTGTGTCAATTAATGAAAACTCATACTTAATGACATACAATAGGTTTCCAAAACATAGCAAATTAAGAATAGGAACACTTCTAAATTAATGTAAACACTACTATTATAGAACAAGAACAAGATGAATTCTACTATTGCCTCTAATTAATATACATCGTGCAACAATTCATCTTTAATGGTGAAAAATAATCCAACAAGTTTCAGAAACCTTTATTTTATTTTACGCAACAAGATATGAGAATTATGCATGAAACCCATATAAATAAAACTCACCCAAATATTTCAAATCATTACACTAAATCAATTTCAAACAGTGGTATAAATTTTTTTTTTTTTTTTATCCCTGAGATTTTAGACCACAGCTCATCAAACAGAAAACAATGAATAACGAACCAAACAACGAAAAGTGGGTACAAAAGTCAAATTCTGTTCATCAAACTTTAGTCAGTTTCAAATAATAATTTTTTAACCCAAAAGTGAAACCTGTTATATGCAATTCAATTGTTGGGTTTGGTTCAAAACAAAAAAAAACATGAATGCATTGTTATAAGATTATACTAGATGTGATTTTAATCTCTTGATATATGAGAATTTAAAAGTGGGTTCGTTCATGTTTTACAAAATTTAGATAAATTCCCAATAAAGTCAAAACAGAACAAAATCTAATCACTAATCACAAACAAGCTAAACAACATAATAGAAGTAAGACTTTGATACCAATTGTGAGAATTAAAATTATTCAATAAAAGAAGAATACCTTCTGCCATGACGTTCAAGCCTTTGAATCTTGTTCTTGATTGATCAAGTCTTGAATGTATAAATAAAACCACTCACAAAACACAAAACACTTTTACAGAACCATATGGAAAAGTGGAAAGAATAGAGTTTCAAGCCTATTTTATTTACAAACAACGTCTGTGTTTTGATGGCTATCATAGGCATATATAAATAGGCTTGGACCCACGATCAAAATGTAACTCCTTATAACTTCCCACCATTAGGGAAGTTGTAACTTTCCATGAAACCACCATATGGGGTAGTGGACATATTTCACTTTAGTTACCCATTACCCATTAAACTGATTAAATATATATAATATAAATAAATAAAACAAACATGTGGCATATGGGCCACTTTATTGATATTCTTACAAGGCTTTCTAAGGCTTGGACGTGAGTGAAGTGAGGGATGGAAAGAGAAGTGAGGATATCTCATTTATTAAATTCAACAAAAATGACATCATTTTCGATATCACTTGTTGTCTCAGCGACGTGGCATCGTATAGGTCATTTGATCCTTTTACTGGGATATGTCACGCTCCAACCGCAACTGTTGAACGATTGCAGGATTGAAACTGCAAGAGAGGATCCTAATCTTATCTGTAACGGTGGGAAATAAAATGATATGTGTTATAATGCATGTATAGATATGTACATTATGGTTATGTAGTAAATTATCAAAATTATTCATCTCAATTAGAGAATAGATAGATGCTTTAAATTGTAATCAATTTAAAAGTTTATGATTTAAATTAATAACATTAAAAAT
The DNA here is from genome assembly GCA_030407325.1 of Camellia japonica. Taxonomy (NCBI): domain Eukaryota; kingdom Viridiplantae; phylum Streptophyta; class Magnoliopsida; order Ericales; family Theaceae; genus Camellia; species Camellia japonica. The sequence continues at coordinate 138,834,417 of JAPPVO010000019.1, forward strand.
ATAGAATTTATTTTGTTATAAGAATCAAACTTTAGAGGTTTTTTTTTTTCTTTTTTCTCACTTTAAGACCCAAATAAAGAACCCGCGTTAATAAATGCACATGGACTCACTTATGTTAGAATAAGAAAATAAAGTAATATATTGGATTATATGTGGCATTTTTGTTTGAACAATACAACATTTGATAAAAAGACAAAAAGGTAATTTTACTAGAGTTTAGTTTTAATTTCAAACTTTTCCTACTCTATAAAAAATTCCAACAAATAGACTGATTTTGATTATAATAAAAAAAAATGAAAAAATTTGTGAGATGTCCATTTCTAGAGGTGTGTATGGCATTAGACTTAAAGATTGTTTTGCTTTGGTTGTAAGGACATGATTAATGAAATTGTTTACGGAAAGGATAACTTATTGTTTTGAAGGTGTTTGTACCAAAAATGACAAACCAATAAGGGGCCGCCATGTATCCACTTAGTGAATAAAGTGGGTTACTTTAGCATCTCAAAATGGTGGCAGATTTTGGGTTGTGGTGATGAATAGTTGCAATCATGGCTTCAATTTGGTTTAGTCAAATCCTTAGGAAGTAGGGATCACGTGGGTCTCTCTTTCTCTGTTATTGATAAATATATATTAATTAGTATATTAATTGATAAATGCTTTAGGTGGGACAAGTGGCAGCCATCCAGGAGGTCCAGCAACAACTACTTATCTTATCTAACGATTAGAATTTAAATCTCACAACGGCTCCTATCTTCAAGGCATTTTTTGACCAAGCAAAGGACAAATGTCATCTATCCAATACCCCCACCCACCATCCAACGGTCCAGATTTTAAGGAGGTTATAATAACCCCTAATCTTAGGGAATAATCAATCCCTTGCTAAAAAGAAAAAAGAAGATGGAACAGATGGCAAAACATGAGGAACTCAAGCAGCCCACTATCTAGAGATTATGGGGATTAATCAAGAGGAAGTTGCTGATTTTCACGAGGTCAATCATGATTTTCAAGAGGACTTGACTGCTATAAATACCCCATTTGAAGATTGAACAAACCCTACTCAATCAATCAAACAACTACATTTACATAGCATCCGTGCTATTTATCCCTAGTTTATCATAGATTAGCTTCTTGAAAGGTATATTTACCATAATTTAGCCTTAGTTCTGGACATTCGTGACATTAGATTAGTTTTTTGGCCATCCGTGGCATTATGTTCTTGTTTTCAATTGTGTTCAATCCGTTGTAACACAATTGGATATATATATGTTTGTTCTTCCATCTTTTTGTACTTTCAATCCATTGGAATACATTAAGTTTGGCGAATTTATGTTTGTATTTCCTTCTACCATATCTCTTCCTCACTAAAAAATCATTAGGAAATGTGAAGTCCTTTTCATTGAAGCAAGTAAAGAACCAGGAGGTTTATATCCCCTTCGATACATTCTTGTGTTTCAGAAGTCATAATTAGATTTTCAAACATTTTCATACACATGGGCATACTTTGCCTTCGTATACCCGCCGTAATCCATCGAATCCTTCTGTGTTAGCCACTTTTTGTGCAAAAAAAAAAAAAAGGATAATTTTTTTCATTTTTGTCATCGGACTATCGCCAACTGCTGAAAAATTATTCAGCATTGGAAAGTCACCAAACGGCACTAGAAAATTCAGCTAAAAAGTCGTCGAAGGTGGGTGGCTATTGGTGGCGGTGATAATATGGACACATAGGCAGATTATGTGGACATGTAGGTCACACATAAACAAATAAGTGGATGACATGTGGACAAATAAGTGATATTGACAGATAGACAAATAGCAAATAGGTAAGGGTAATATGGTCTTTCAAATTATTATTATTCTTATGATCCCAAAAGATTAGAGTTTAGGGCTATTGTCCCAAAAGTTTCAAAATTGGATTTATGGTTGGAATGCCTTAAAAAAAATAGATATTTTAGAAAAAAAAAAACCATTTTCTTAATTGCACATGGGGAAAATTTCTACTTTATCCCAAAAACACACGTCTTTTAACTTTAACCCACACTTCTACCATTGACCTTCGGACTAAAATTTTATACGAACTTTGTACAAGAAATTACAAAATAAAGTAAAATTTTATACGAACTTTGTACAAGAAATTACAAAATAAAGTAAAAAAATTCTCAAGAATAACATATCGAACCCTCTAAAATGATATTGCATTCCCCTTTCTAGTCCTCTAAAACAAGATCCTATTATCTAGCCTTACATTGAAAATGGGCATTGTGTATCCAAATCCTTTTATAGATTACTCAATTCCATGCCTTATGATTTTTCTTCTACATGTGGCTTTGCTTTTAATAATACTCATAGAATTTGAGCAATGCTAGGAACTCCACATGTATTTAGGTCACTAGCAATTTTGATATAATTTTGATCATTAAAACTTGGGCCTTGCTGTGGGGTTTGAAACAAATAGAAAAAATTAAAAATTTCCTTTGAAAATGTTCTGAGGAGCCCTTTAGCTGAGTGAATTTTAAAGAAAGAGATGTGTCACAACCCAAACCCGCCCCTATGGGTTTAGCACCGTAACCGGCCAGTAATCCGTGATTACCGAAGGCCTACTTAACAGTAATACAGAGTACAGGGGCTAGCGGAAGCCAAAACAGTAATAAAAGATGTCCAATGAGCTGTGACAGTCTGTATGCAAAAAGACTTTTCATATATATTCACATTCAGAACAAATGCAGTATGTACAAACATCATTTACAGGCATTCAGGTTAGTGACCAAATCCCTACCATAGCAGTACAGTACCAGTCTATACAGTGTTACAAAACAGAGACAGAAGGGTGAACTGAGACACCCCAAAAAGCCTAAGCTTGGACACACTAGGAATCTCGCGGTAAGGCACGTTGGTTGGCTTGACAAAAAGGGAGTTTCACCCAACGCTCCTAACTTCAATTCGGTGCCTGGACACCTACATATATATATAAACAGTGAGCTAAAGCCAAGTGAATAATATATGCGTAAAGAGATTAAGAATAAATGTCCTTTCAGTATTTAAAACAGTCATTTGAACAGTATATCAGTTATTCAATCATAGCAGTCATAAGTGGTACATCCAATAGCAAACAGTACAGTAGGTCTTATCAGACCGAACAGTCAATTGATGGCCATCATATCAGTAAACAGTAGTGGTTCCAAACATGGGAACCGACAGAGATCTCTGTAACAGTAGCAGTAACAGTACAGTAACAGTAAAATGCTATGGATGCCACGAATACATTTCGCAAATAGGACAAACATTCATTCAATAAGAAATATCATTTCAGAAAGCAGTACAGTTAATCATTTAGAAAATATTCATCATTGAATATATCTTTACAACATTGTTACTCACAGAGTTCTGGGCTACAGATAGGCTAGTGAGCGTCCTCGGATGCCAACCCTACACAGTTACAGGATGAACACATATTAAGTTGCACGTTTGGGAAACAATAACTTAGTCCCTAACTTGACTCGGTGTGGTTCTATAGCATTATCCTCATTAAGATGCCTTAAACTAGGCCTAGGAATGCCTAGGATAGAATGAGGATGCAAAAATGCACTTTAAAACACTTTTCAAAATTTTGCTGAAACAGGGGTCCCGCTCGAGCGTGGCTTTCTCTGCTCGAGCGGACATGCAGACAAAAGAGCCTCGCTCAAGCGTGACTTTCCTTGCTCGAGCGGACTGCAAAAGTACTAGATGTATGAAATTCATGCTCGATGGGCGCTCGACCCCCGCTTGAGCGTGAGACACAAGTCCTCGCTCGAGCGTGCATTCCCTCGCTCGAGCGGACTGTAAACACATGCAAAGTACTAGATACACGCATTTCACGCTCGAGCGTTACTTTCCCCGCTCGAGCGGACTGCATGTATTCAGAGTGTACGCTCGAGCGTGAAGTCTTACGCTCGAGCGTGAGTCCAAAATCTGGAATTTTCAGATTGAACCTCCGAGCTCAAAATCAACTTTTAAAGCATCAAATTTGATCTTTTTGAGCTAATTTTCTGGAAAACACTTTAAGGTCAAGTTTGGCATAACCTAAATAATATAAAAAGTCAAAAAGTCACTATCCTATTTAAGTCACATCATCTTATTTAAATCACATCACTTCTCTAACATATCACATCAAACCCAACCCAAACCAAACCCAACCCATATAAGCCAATAAGTCAAAAAGTGCACTTTTTAGAACATCCCAAACCAACCCTAAAACTCATAATATGACATGTTTCAAAGATCAATTTGCAAAATCAAAGCCCAAAGGTAGTTCAATTAAACACAATTTCAAGGAACACTTCAAGAACATGATGAACATATGACATGCATGTGTTCTAATGAGTTCAAAGCTTCTAATACATGCTCCAAAGAGCCAATTCTCTCAAAAACATGATGAATTCATGGACTTCAACCAAAATGTAAACATGCATATAGGAATGCCCATGAAAACAACCTCAAAACTTCAATATAAGAACATGTATGCATGATTTAAGCCTCAATTCAACACTTTAAGCCATATCTTGGCTCTAGACTTCAAAATTATCATGGACCATGCAAGACACAACTTAAATTCAAAACCAAAGGATGAATATCCTACCTTAGGTCTTCAATTTCAAATGTGCTAGCTCAAAATTGCTATCTCTCTTCAATTTCTTCTAGTTCTCCAAGCAATTCTCTAGATGAACTCAATTTCTCCTACTTCTCTCTCTCTCCCACGGTTTGCTCTAGGAATAAGGCTGAAGAAATGGTGCTAAATAATGCTAAAGGTGAGAGAAATAGTGGCCTAGCATAACCCACTCAATGGCAATATGGAAATAAAGGCAAACTAGTGTAATTTACCATTAAATAATCTAATTTAATCATGCCAAATCAATTTTAAATTAAATCTACCATAAATCCACATAAATTCCAATTAGCATAAAACATTAATCGATTTCAGATTTAGCCGCCGATAAGGCCTTCAATTTGCAGTTTAAAACATAAAATATGGATAGATCAATTAACAGTCAAACAGATAGAAATGCATTTAAACTAATACACTCCAATCAATCAGTCAGAATTTCAGTCAATCAGTCACTTAACATGCTTAATCATAGATTAGCACTAATCAGTGGTATTATCAGTAAACAGTGGTGAGGGTTGTCACAAGATGTGAGGTTAAATTTTATAAAATTATAACAATGTTAGTCATTGAAAGTAGATTGGTAAATGTTTTTTTTTTTTTTTATTAAAGGTAGCTAAGTGATTTTATTTTTTTTTTGTTGGTTTTTTATGGCTTTTGTCAACCTCATATTTCTAGTCTGGTGTGGTTTGGATCTCAATTAAGCAATAGAAGAAAAATATGGGAGGCCTAGGGCAAAATTTTAAACTAGCGTGTGTATTTAGATAGCCAAGTAGTCACGTTGTTTCAATGTTATATTGACTTAACCTCATTAACTATTTGAAAAACTTACAAAAGATTGCATTAAGAGTTGAGAGTAACTAAATCAAGAAGTTTGCGTTAAGCAAAGACAACAGTTTATAGTCTCACAAATTAGGTATGAACGACAGAGATTATGGGTTGAATCAACAAGATATGGAGCCCACTTAACAATTCAAAAATTTCAATCAATCCAGATTAAGATCATCGCCTTAACTCGCAAAATTTAGGAACACAAAGTAGTTATGGGAAAAGTAATTCTCCAAAGAAAGGAACTTGCTTTCCTAGAAACCAACTATCAAAACTTAGGTGGACTAACTTTTCTAGGAGATCCTCCATTCTAAGGGAAAATGCTTATTCAACGATGAGTTATCACATGAAATTAAGGTTGGGCATAGAGTCATCCGACCCGCAAAAATTGCCCTACCCGATCCAACCCGTACATGTGTGAGCGATTTCGAGCTTGCAATAGGGTCGGATACGGTTCACAATAAGGCTATGTTGTGGTTTGTGGGTGGGTCTTAGGTTTTACCTGCACTCATACTTATATAATTTTTTTTTTAAAAAAATCTAGACCGTCAATCTTCTTCACAGATTCATATTATTAGATATTTCTTGCCAAACCCAAATCTACTCTTCTTTCATCTTTCAGCATTAGTTGTCTCTTCTTTCATTCTCTCAGTCACTCTCGTTCTTTCATCTCTCTCTCTCTGGCGACCAGTGATCGAATCAGTTTGCTTTCACAACACCTTCGGCAACACCTGCAGCTGTAACACCTTTGTTGAGGTCAGTTCGTCTTTCTTTCTTTCCATTTGTTCTGTCATGAAAACAAAATAATAGTTGATTCAGTCCAAAAAAAGAGTTGATTCGATCAAAATCTTTTATTTAATTTTGGGTTTTTTTTACATTTGTTCTATCATGAAAGAAAAAAATAGTTGAATTGAATCTGTTTCTATTTTGTTTTGGGTTTTTTGTGTTTTCAAGAACTCTTCCTCACATAAACTTGTTGAAGATAAAACTCTTTATATATGTAAAATGCAAAATTGATTTTAGCAATGCTTTTGTTTTCATTTTACTGATTAGCAATTCATTTGTTTTTATTTTACTGATTATCAATCTCTGGTTGTTGATTTAATTCATTTGTTCTTCATTGCTGCTTTTTTTTTTTTTTTTTTGGTATGGATTATTAATCTCTGAGATTAAAAAATTAGAAGTTAAATGAACAATCATTTTCAAACTTGTTAACCAGAACCTACTATGAATGAATAAAAAATTGCAATGACAAGTATGGGATCATATATGTGAATAAAATATGGTTTTTATTAATTAAAATAGTATAATATATTTTATTTTTAGTAGATTATTGGAATTTTGTATGAATTTGTGATTGGAATTTTCTATGTTAGTTGGTATTTAAGTTTCATTCTAATTTTTTGTAATTCAATTTGAATGGAGGATAGTGTTGAATCTCTTGCAATCAATCTTTTACCTGCGAAATCCTCTAATTCTCAAATGAATTTCCTCTAGCCAAATCCGAACTTAAGTCTCCTAGCTCCTAAAGAGAAAGAGTGAGGGTGGAAGGAGGAGAACACCATCCACAGTTTGGGATCATTTTGATAAGGTTATAGGGATCGATGGGGTACGTAGAGCCGTATGCAAATATTATAAGAAAGAGTAGTTGGCTAACTCTAGACTTCATAGGACTAGAAATTTGAAGAGTCATACACCCAATTTTAAAGAATATCCAAATAGGGATAAAAATGCGTAGCAAACATTAAATCTTAAACTGAAACAAAATGAAGAGGGTGTTGAGGTTGTAGCAATAACTTTTAATTTTGATGCTTGCATGTAAAAGGGCTCTTTCGGAGATGGTTGTCATTGATGAGTTGCCATTTAGATTTGTGAAAGGAGTTGGGTTTAGAAGATTTTGTAACGTCATGCAACTCAAACTCACACCAATTCCCTTTCGTCATACCATATCTAAAGAAGTGCTTAATATATTCAAGAATGAAAGTGATACGTTAAAGAAGGCCATAAAAGGTCGTAGAATTTGCTTTACTATGAACACTTGGACATCTGTTTAGAATTGTGTTACATGTGTTTGACTACTTATTTCATTAATGATAACTGAAAACTTCAAAAAAGAAATTTTCAACAAGTTGAAGTTCACAAGGAAGAAACTTTGGTAAGAAAATTGAGTAGTGTTTGATTGAGTGAAACATTGATAGCATATTCACTTTAACAGTTGATAATGCTAGTTCTAATAATCTTACCATTCAATATTTGAAAACGATAACCAAATATTAGAAGGGGTCTATTTTGCAACATGAGTTTATTCATATGCATTGTTGTGCACATATTCTTAACCTTGTTGTGAGTGATGGGTTGAAAGAAATGGACGATTATATTGTCAACATTAGACTTGCGGTGAGATATATGAGGTCTTCTCCTCTTGGGCATGATGTTTTTAAGAAGTGTGCCCACACTCAAACTTGATTCGAAAGCTCTTGTATGCCTAGATGTACCAACAAGGTGGAATTTTACCTATTTGATGTTGGAGGCTACCGAAAAGTTTAAGAAGGCTTTTAACTGTATGAAGTTTGTGGATTTCAATTTTGAATATTACTTCAAGGATGTTGATGTAAGATAAGGAGAAGTCCAAATAAGTTGGATTGGAAAAAATGTAGATTGTTTGTAAGGTTTCTCAAATTATTTTATCTTGCAACTAAGAAGTTTTTGGGGTCCATCTTTGTTACTTCTAATGCTTTTTACAAAAAAAATGTTTGTTATTGAATGCGAAATTAACCATTGAATTTTGGAGGAGGATGCTACTTTGAGCACAATGACAAAGACTATGAAACAAAAGGTTTGCAAGTATTGGAGGATGGAAGTAAGATCAATTTGTTATTGTATTTTGCGGTTATTCTTGATCCTACCATAAAAATGGCATACTTGGAGCTTTGCTTTTCAAATTTATTTCTTGGAGATAAGAAGAAGGTGGATGATATGGTAAACAAGGCAAAGAGTTGTTGAGTCGTTTGTATAGCCATTATGTCACACTCTATCCATTAAATGAGAAACTACCAATTGTGAGTGAGTTTTTGAATATGGTGGAAGATGATGATGATGATCCTATTATTTGGTTGACTTTCAATTTAATTCCTATTTGGAGGAGCGATGCACTAGTGGAACTAAGTCGGAATTGGAACAATATTTGTCCGAGGTTGAACATTTTGCAAAGGATCAAACATTTAAGATATTGGATTATTGGAAAGTGAATGCAACAAAATATAGAGTGCTATCGCAACTTGCATATAGCGATCCTGGTTTAGACTCGACCTATTTGATGTTTGGATTCGGGTCTCATTGTCTTATATAGTTATTCATGTCTTGTTTCCCCTTATCTCTCTTTGCGTTTGGATTTTGGGATATGTTGGCTGTGTTTAGAATAGGTTGGTAGCTTGTTTTTTAAACTGTTGTTGCCTAGAATTTTACTTCTTCGCTCAAGCGTCACTTCTTGCGCTCGAGCGGTCTTTGTGAACTCTCAGTACTTTTGCAGGTCTGCAAAACTACTAGGAAGTGGTATTCTTCACTCGAGCGAAGCTTCTTGCGCTTGAGCGATGTTGGCTAGAGCGACGCTTATTGCGTTCGAGCGTTGGTCTTCTGTCTATAAAACTACAGAGAGTTTGTATTTTACACTCGAGCGACAACTTCTTGTGCCCCGAGTGGTCACATCTTTTATGTCTAGACGCTCAAGTGACACTTCTTGTGCTCGAGCAGTCTGCGGGTATATTAGTCCATAAAAGTCACTTTTTCATCTTTCTGTCTCCCTAAACATTTCAAAACCCTAAGTTGAGACTCTCTCTCTCTAAAACTCATATTCTCTCTACAAATATATCTAGATCTGTCGAGTTCTTCACCAGTGTCCCTTTGTTAAAAAGGTAAAGCACGTCGTAGGCTTCCTTTTAATTCGAACAAAATTGAGTTTCGGCGTCCTTGAAGTATCTTCATTCTCTCTCTCGTCTTCTAAGCTTGAGGTAGGGATATCTCCATACTTTTTATGAGTTTTAACTTAGTTATTTGTTATTTCTAAATAATATTGAGATTTTGGAAGATTTGGAACAAATCTAGGGTTTTGGATAAAAATCAAAAAAGGGGTTTTTCAAATGAATTCTTGAAAATGATTGTGATGTTGAAAATAATGTTGAGTTGGGAAGAAATGGTTGGTTTTGATACTTAGGATTGATTTTGAAAAGAAAAAGGGATTTTGCCCTAAATATTTCAGTTGTTGATTTTATATAAATTATCAAATTGATAGTGAAATTGGATTGATATTGGTGAGGATGGTGGAGTTGGGTATGTATTATCGTTCACCTCTTGAATTTTGGAAAGCTTATCTTTATTGAACATTGTTTATTTGTTTAGAAATATCTATTTTGGGCTATTGGTGGAGGATAACTATGAGTATTGCAGAAATTGCATGTGAATTAAGAGAATTGAAACTATTTTCTCATTCATTTGCATTGAGCATTATCTCACGCTTATACATTTGAAATGTTTATCGTTTTGAGAAAAAAATTGGTGAATCAAAGAAACATGTATTGTAATATTGAAATAAGTTGGCCTGAGTGTCCATAGTGAAAGTCCTAAAAACTGCACGTATACATGGGTGTCGATTCCGCAAACGAAATTTTCGTGAAATAGCAATAGTAGTGCTTGTATAGCCTACATTTACATGGGCCCCATTTTACGGTTTCCTCCGGACTAAATTTTTGGGAAAGGTTATATTGTTTTGAATTCCCAGAGAGTGATTCATTGCCCTACCTTTTACTCCAAAGGAAGTGATTTATGATATTATTATGGCATTGCATAGTTTTGGAAAGAGTTATAAAAAGATGTTTTGACACGGACATTGCATATACAATCACCTTATAGCTTTGTTAAAATTCATATACTGTGTTGGATTATTTGATGATATCCCTCCGCCAAGGCAATAGCTTGGGAGGACTTGAAGCAAGAGCTTCTTTTATGCATTTAATGTATTTATTTTGTATAAGCCAAGGGCTTTAACTGTATTAGACTTTAGTCCACTTTTGTTGTACCCAAGTGTAGACGTCCCCGAACGCCCCAGGAGGGATGATGTCCCCCGTTCCGTTCATCTTGGGCTCACTACAGTTCAGGACTCAAATGTCACGGTTCTTAATCTGAACCAAAGAGTCCAAATCTGGCAAATCGTTTTGAGAAAACAGATTTTTGAAAGAAGTGCCAAACATGGACTGCTTTGCCAGATACAGAGTCGCCACCTAAATATTTTATTTTTGGAAAATTTAGGAAACCCTGACTCGTTTGCCTAAGGCCACGTGTCCGTCATTACCAAAGTTGCCTCGGCTCGGGAACTTGGGTACGATTGGGGAAGGTCACTTCGTGAGCACCCCCGCTCGCCCGATCAAAGATCGGCCTCTACTAACCATGATATCGAGTTTTGAAAACATTATGTGCTCTTATTCCGGTTATTAGCCTAGATTTACTATGTGATGCGCACAGCATATAAGTATAGACTGGATCGCCTGAATTGGAACAAAACATTTCATGCTTGTTTTTAAAAGATGGTTTGCTACCCGCAAGTAGGCTTAAAATGCAGATTTTGCCACCCTCGGGTGGGCTTAGAAAAGATGGTTTTGCCACTATCTAGTGGCCTTAAAACTCACAGTCAATGCATTGTTCCAATCCAAATAACCCAACCTTCACCCACAGGCATTCAGGCAGTTATATCACATAAGCAAATAGCCTCATGGTAAGCATGCTATCATGGCAGTCACTCACACTCATGCAAGGATGCTAAAGCATAAAACTCACCGAGTACTCCAAGCCAAAACAGAAGCTAATTAGAAATCATGCATGATCCTAACTATACAGAAATGCCTAATGCAACACATGCAATAATGCAACTAAAATAGGCTCGGCTATTCTAAACATGGCATATGAAATGCTACAGCTAACATATATTCAACTCGGAATTGAAATACAATGCAGTGAATATGATGCGCCGAGCCCGGTGCATGCAAAACAGATGAATGAATGCAAACATGCTATCATACTGTATGCTAATTGAAACATGCCCTAATCTAACCATCATAAGCGGGTAAATAAAAGGGGAGAAAGACGTGGGATTGGAAGACATACATCACACGCACGCACACTTATTACAATTGTGCCCTCACTCAAAGGGTCTAAATAAATAATATACAGTCCCAAATGAATAATTACAGTCCGAATAAATACAAAATCCTAATTAATTAACAATTAATCTAGGAAAGCAGTAAATGGCGCGCAAACTAGGGACTGCCTCGGCTTTGTTCCAAATGATGAATGATGCATGCTCGGGTGGCTTGGCGCGGAAATCTATCGCGATGCCCCAATTAGCCTCTATTTACAATTAAGCCCGGAATGTTGCGCGAAACCCCAAAAGATTGTCGATTTTTGATTTGCTGCAACAGAGAGCAGGAAAGGGGCATGGCAATGTATTTTCACATATGTATGCTTGACTACTCTTCAGGGAGTGTAGTCCTCGATCCTCGTGCCACCAATCACGCATCTCGATGCATGATGGCTGAGGAGTCGAATTGCACGACTTAATATGAAATGAATGCACACATAAACACATCAAGACCTAGACTCCATCATGGATAATCCGGAGTGTCGGCGACTGGGAATTGAGACACGTTCCATCACTCGAAGTACGAAACGTCCCTCGTTTCCCGTGCTCGGGCTAACTCCTATCCCAAACACAATGCAATATGCATGGCATGTATGAATGCAACTAATATACAACCTATCATACACTATGCTATGAAATGACATACACAATGCACGATGTAACACGGCATACACGATGCTCTAACATACAACCTAGCATACGCAATGCTATGAATTGAAATGGCATACACAATGCATGATGAACTTACACCAACATGAGTGGACCTCAGTCACACTCACATCAGTGGCCATAAGATGAAAATGAGACACTCGAGATGCGTGCACACGTGCACGCGAACCGAGGACCGACCCTAAGGCACGAATGCCACTCTACCAAAACAAGGCAAGGCATGGAATATGGCATACAAACATGCGAATTTCAGCACTAAAATATGATGCTAAACAGCCCCGAAACATGGCAATTATGGCACTCGATGCATGAGATGAACCTCGAAACTCAAAACTAGGCATACGCAATGACCTATAGCTATACAAAGCATGCATTATTTGATCATGAAGCATGAAGACAGAGTCAAGGCAGTCCCAAAACATGAACTTTCTTAGTTCAAAGCATGGCCAAAAGGTGCTAGCAAGATGGGCTAAAGTAGCATGCAATTTTGACTAGCAAACATGGATTACATGGAAAGTACATGAAGCAAGTGAGCACTCACCAAACCAGAAAAAATCAGTGAACTAAACATGTGGAAATATGACCAAATAATCACTGAAATGCAGCCAACATGTGCAAAAATGAGGAACTCCTTTAGAGGGCCATGCAAGGAGTTATTAGGCACATACAAGATAGACATGAAGCATAACCAAAAAAAACTTTGGAAATCAAATATGGTAGTCCCAAAAATCACCAAATTGACCCTGAAATGTGACTTCGAAGTATGTAAAGAGAGGTCCCTTTGGAAGGCCAAAATGACCATCAAACATGTCAAGGTGAGAGGGGGTCACCCCCCTCTGATTTGGAGGCTCAAAACAGCATCAAAGCCACTAGAAATCCACTGGATTCCAGTGGCTAGAAGGTCAAACAAGGCATGCAACAAGGGCTAGGGTGTAAGCCTCAAAATAAGAGGGAATCAAGCATACAAGGAAGCATGTGACCTCAAATAAGAAAATACCCTTAATCAAACATGAAGATGATGTCAAAATAAGACTTTTTCCAGTTTATAACAAGTCTCAAAAATGAACACAAATAGGGCTAATCTATCATGCAAAAATGGCCCTAAAAGAGAGAATAGAGACAAGGGACAGCAGCTGGACCCAAATGGCAAAGAGCCCTCAACAAAATTGAAGAGGGGCTCAAAACAAGGCACTTTACAGTTTACATCAAGTCTCGAAAATGAACAAAAGTGAGGCTAAATCAACATACAAGAAAAAGGCCTAAAAGAGGGATAAAGAGACAAGTGGTAGCAGCTTTCCTCAAACAGAGGAGAGCCCTTCAACAAAGTTGAAGAGGGGCTCAAAACAAGACATTTCACAGTTTATGACCAAGTCCGAAACAGCTCACAATTAAGCCTAAAATATCATGCAAAAATAGGCCTAAAAGAGAGTTTAAACACAAAGGGTGAGGAGGAGATCTCAAACAGAGAAAGACCCTTGATCAAACATGGAGATGAGCTCAAAATATGACTATTTACAGTTTGGGTCGGAGCCCAAAAAAGGTAAGCAAAAGGAGATAAAATATAAAGCAAAATAAGGCAAGAAAGAGGGAAAATGGGACTCACCCTTGTAGAGCCAACCTTCAACAGCTCTTGGACCAAGTTTGGGGGCTCTCAACCTCTGGAAATCAGCTTCAAAGGGCTGGAATGGAGTGTGGAGGTGTGGTGCTATGGGTTGTAGTGTAAAGGGTGCAAGAACCTTAGGGTTTGAAGGGTTTAGAAGAGAGAGAGAGGGAGAGTTGTATGCAAGACTCAACACCAATTTTGTAACCCTTCAAAAATGAGCTGGGGGGCTGGCTTTATAGAGGAGAAGCCAAGGGAAATGGGGGGGAAAATCAAATTCAAATTTCCCCCCCAAAAGACCCCCCTTCGGATACAGGATCTGGGGGGAAATAGAGGGTGCAGTTGTAAGGAACCAGGTGAGAGGGTCATGGCCGGCCAGGTTCAGAGGGTTCAGGTGGCCAGCCAGGGTCAAAAGGTTCAATCACAATTAGTGGCCGGCCACCCCAAAAAGGTGGCCTCCCATGTGTGCACAACACAGCTATGTGGTCAAAACCCTGAAAATGTGAACTAGGAGAGAGAAAAACCAACTTTTTAGAGGGGTTCAAAAGGGTCAGGAACAATTAATGGCCGGCCATGTCATATTGGTGACCTCCCAGGTGTGTACAACACAAATATGTGGTTGAGAGCCAAAGAAAGTGGCCCGGGAATGGTCAACACCAGCTTTCTAGCAAGGAAAACGGGCGACGGAGAGCGATGAAGGAATAAAGCTGGCTTTCAGAACAATTGCTGGCCTCCCACCCTTCTACGACCTTCTTAACAATGAAAATAAGGTCCCCTCCAAAAATGAACTCAAACCGATGTAAAACGAAGGTTCGGGGGCCAAAACGCGCGGCCCGGGGCCCCGAAAACTGACTGTTAAGCACCGGAGGTGGCGTTTGACCACGAAGTTGGTCTCTCGAGCCACAGTGTCCCTCAAAATGGAGGAAATAAGGTATGCGCCAAAAACCGGAGCAAACGGAGGTAGTTAAGCGGTCCCGAACCGAGGCACACGGCCGACGGCTCCGAAAATCGGAAACCGGGCTACAAACGGGAAAAATGGCCTACGACCACGAAACGTAGCCTACGGCCACTGAGAGATGGTCTACGAGACCTCTCCCTCCCTTCGGGAAGAGAAAACAGAGAAAACAGAGCCTGGTTCGCAAACCGAGGCAAAGCACAGAAAAGCCCGGAAGTTCGGAGGCAAGGCTCGTAGCCGAGACTCTGAAACCTCTGAACGAGCACGATATGCAACATCACCAAGCACTCAATCGGTGACGTCTGAGTCTTAAGGTCGGTCAAAATGGGGTGTCTACACCAAGTGTTGTCTTGGAAAGAATTAAGCCTTTAGGACATTTCTTATTTGTCTAACTTTCATTTTGTCTCTTTACTATATCACTCTTTTGTAAAGCTTAATTGTAAATCAATGAAAGATAACTACTTTGTCATTGTGATCACTTATTGATGTTGAGTATGGGTTATAGTAATTATTTCAGGGCAATACAACTTGGTATCAGAGTATACCGAGTTTGAATACTTCGGGTACGTGGGAAATGGTTCTTACCACAATGGGTTTATCTCGCTTGATAGAGGTGTTTGTATGTTTGGTATGCTCTGTGATAACATGCTTATGTGATTATATGAGTATGGGATTTAATTCCTAAGATATTCATTGGGTCTACGGGTTTTCAGAAGTCCTATTAGAAGAGCACTTGATCACTGCTGTTTCTAATTAGAACTTTGGCAATGCCGCGGGACGATCATTATCTAGGAAGGAAATTTATATGTGTTTATGTAGAGTGAATCACTATTGTCTCTTGCATTAGGACACGAGTGAGTTAGCTTCGGCACATCTGTAAATGTGCTAATCTCTTTTGTTACCTTTATTAGGATATCAGGATGTGGACGTGGTAGTGGTAGGTATGGTAGGCCTAAAAGGCATGACGTGCATTTACTAAATGAGATTCTGGTACAAGAAAAAGGGGTTAGTCAGGCCAATGTAGCCAAACCAGTTGGTCAGTAGGCCATGGGTGCTTTAGCCCGTAAAATGACCGGAGCTTTACGGGAATCTATGGACATTCTCAGGGCTGAGAATCAAGTTCAAGCCCAAGCTGCTGAAGCAGGGCCGTCTTTCTTGAAGAGGGAATTCTTTCGGTCTAATCCGGACGAGTTTTTTGGGATCCGAATGAGCCACTGAAGGCGGATGAGTAGCTAGAATAGATGATGAAGACGTTCGAAATGCTTGGCATCGAGGACGATGGGCTAAGAGTGACCTTGGCATCCTTCCAGCTGAAGGGGGACGCAATGGTGGAAGTATGCGCGTGAGCGCATTGGGGTGACTTGGAAGGCCTTTGTCAACACCTTCCAAGGCAAGTTTTTGCCTCCCACTGCTAGGGAGAAGTTAAGAGATCAGTTCTGAAGCTCAAGTAGCTTAGCCTGCCAGTAGCCGAGTTTGAGGCAACTTTCACTAGCCCCTCTAGGTTTGCACCAAAACTTGTGGCGACTGAGGAACACCATTGTATTGAGTTCGAGAAGATATTGAGGACCGGACTCCTTTTTAAGGTAGCTGGGTTGATGATTAGGGACTACGAACGTCTTGTGGAGGCAGCGGCTCATATTGAAACCGTAGTTCAAGCAGAGGAGAAATGGATGAGGGGCTCTAGGAGGAGTCAAGAGGTTCATGGGAAGAGTCGAGACAGTAAGAGGCGGAGAGGCACCGCCCCGCAGCAGTCCCAGGCAGCTCAATCTAGGTCAACCTTTCCTGTGCCTAGTTCGGATTTAGAGAGAGGTAATTTGGGAGGTCTCTCTTGTTACAAGTGTGGCCAGTTGGGTCATAAGTCTCCAGCTTGCCCACAGAGAGGAGGATGGCAACAGTCTGTGCCGTCTACGGCTCTTTCTCAGAGCCAGAGTCAAGGGAGAAGGCAGTCGCCTATCTATGATTAGTGTGGGCAGTCAGCGCATATGAAGAGATTTTGCCCTCAGTTGGGTGGCACACTTGGTGCGCTGGTTCGAGGCAGACACAGAGCCACCAACCTGCATAGTCTGCACAGGCCTTGAGGGCCAATTAGAGGGCTTCTTCAACCCAGTCAATGTATTAGACTTACGCTCTGAGGGGTGAGCAGGTGGAGTAGAGACCTACATGGCGTGTGTATGTTGTTACCACGCCATACTTAGTGCCAGCGCCTTCGATAGTGTGAAGTAACTTCTTGTTGTGTAATTCTATTGTCAATGTGTTAATTGATACGTGTGCATCCTATTCATTCATTTTGTCTGCATTTGCATCAGTATTGGGATTAGAATTGGCCCGATTAGCATCTCCACTCAGTGTACAGTCACCTGTTAGTGGTGAGATTGTTTTAGAACAAGGGTGTTGGGGTTGTGAGATAGAGGTTTCTGGTCGCTGACTTCCTTTTGAATTTGTATTGATTGGCATGTCGGGTTTTGATACTATATTGGATATGGACTGGTTGTCATTGTATCGAGCTGTTATAGATTGTTATTGTCAGAGAGTTACTGTATGTACCTTGAGTGACGATTGTTTTTATTTCATGGGGAACAGAGCTGATAGAGCTTCATTACCAGTGTGTGATCCACAAGGTCAGAGTGAGCTTAGTTGTCTCCTTGCAAACTTCTTGGGTAGTGAGTGTGATGAAGTCCGAGTTGAATTGCCGAGGGCCCGAACGTTTTTGCTAAGGATCTCACTAGTTTTCCACCTCACCATAAGATTGAATTTTTTATTGATTTAGTACCCGGCACGGCACCGATTTCTATGGCACCATATAGATTTGCACCTGCCGAATTGATCAAGTTGAAGATTCAACTCCAGGAATTGTTAGATAAGGGTTTTATCCGCCCTAGTACTTCGCCTTGGGGAGCACTGGCTCTCTTTGCCGAGAAGAAAGATGGTGCATTGCGACTTTGTATAGATTACCGAACGTTGAACTGGGTAACTGTTAAGAACAAGTACCCAATGCCTCGTATAGATGATTTGTTTGATTAGTTAAAAGGGTCTTGTTGCTTTTCTAAGATAGACCTAAGATCGGGTTATCACTAGTTGAGGTTGAGGGAGGAAGATATCCAAAAGACAGCATTCCGCACGCGGTATGGCCATTATGAGTTCCTAGTGATGCTTTTTGGACTAACCGATGCACCAGCCATGTTCATGGATTTGATGAATCAAATTTTTCGTGAGTTCTTATACCGTTTTGTAGCTGTCTTCGTTGATGACATCTTGATTTACTCACCCTCCGAGGAACACGAGGAACATTTACGAGTTGTACTTGAGTTGCTTAGAGCCCACAAACTGTATGCTAAGTTCGGGAAGTGTGAATTCTGGTTGAGAGAAGTAAAGTTCTTAGGCCATGTGGTACCTGAGGGAGGAGTGACTGTAGATTCATCCAAGATAGAAACAGTATAAGATTCGGAACAACCTAAAAATGCCTTTGGGATCTGTAGTTTCTTGAGGTTGGCCACGTATTATCGTCAGTTTGTGAAGGATTTCTCTAGGCTAGCCTTACCGTTGACTAGACTGATGAGGAAGGGAATCAAATTTGTATAGACTGAGACTTGTGAGAAGTCATTTCAAGAGCTTAAGGTTAGACTTACCATTGCTCCAGTGTTAATTATTTGGGAGAGTGGTTTGGGCTATTCTGTGTATTATGATGTATCACGGGAAGGTTTGGGTTGTGTTTTGATGCAAGAGGGAAATGTAGTAGCCTATGGCTTACGTCAGTTGAAAACACATAAGAGGAACTATCCTACGCATGATTTAAAGCTAGCAGCTGTGATCTTTTCCTTGAAGATTTGGAGGCATTACCTATATGGTGAGAAGTTTGAGGTGTTTTTTGATCACAAGAGTCTGAAGTACCTATTTTCACATAAAGATCTGAATTTGAGGCAAATGAGGTGGATGGAATTTATGGAGGATTACGATTTTGACTTACACTATCATCCGAGAAAGGCCAATGTAATGGCTAATGCCTTGGGTAGGAAATCCATTAGCAGTGTAGCTTGTATTGTCATCCGAGAATAGGAAATATTAGGTGCTATTGGTGAGTTTGACATGCATCTTGGCGAGTCCGCTGAGTCGGCAGCTTTGTTTTCGGTAATTGCACAACCCACACTTGTGAGCCGACTTACAGAAGCACAGAGGGGTGACCTTAAGTAGAAACCCTCCGGGAGAAAATCTCCAATGAAAAAGTAGAGAAGGGCTTGAACGTGTATTCTGACTTAAGTGTTAGATACCTTGACCGTCTTTTCATACCGGAGTCTTGTCGAGAAAAGGTACTCTGAGAGTTTCACCATTTACGCCTTACGGTGCATCAGAAAGGCACAAAGATGTATCATGACCTTAGTCGTTAGTTTTGGTGGAAATGGATGAAGAAGGATATAGCTATGTTTGTGTCAAGGTGCCTTACTTATCAATAAGTGAAGGCCAAGTATCAAAGACCGACGGGTTTGTAGCAACTCTTGCCTATAGCCGAGTGGAAGTGGGAACATATCACGATAGATTTTGTTGTGGGTTTTTCGAGGACTCAATGGGGTAATGACGCCATTTGGGTGGTGGTTAACCGATTAAACAAGTCAGCGCACTTTATACCTATGCACACGAGTGACTCGGTAGATTATCTAGCTGACCTTCATATTAGGGACATAGTTCAACTTCATGAGGTCCTTGTGACTATTTTTTCAGATAGAGATCTGTGTTTTACGGCTCGGTTGTGGTAGAGCCTACAGAATACCTTGGGCACTAGGTTAACTTTTAGTATCGCCTATCATCCACAGACTGACGGGCAGTCAAAGCGTACTGTTCAGATCCTTGAGAATATCCTTCGAGGTTATGTCCTTGACTTTAAGGGGTCGTGAGAGAGGCACTTGCCCTTAGTGGTGTTTTCCTATAACAATAGCTTCCGTCTAGTATTGGTATGGCACCGTTTAAGGTCTTGTATGGCCGACCGTGTAGATCCCCTGTGTATTAGGCTGAGGTGGGTGATACACTAATGTTGAATGGGTACTTGTTCTTACCAAGTTTAACTTTCGGTAATCAATACAAAGTCGCAATGTGCCATCATTCTTGTTGGCAAAGAGAGTTGGTGCTCCCCAAGAGAAAGTACTAGGGTGGATAAATCCCTTATCTAGCAATTCTTGGAGTTGAATCTTCAACTCACTCAACTCGACGGGTGCAAATCTATATGGTGCCATAGAAATCGGTGTCGTGCCAAGTATTAAGTCAATAGATAACTCAATCTCACAATAAGGTGGTAAACCAGTAAGATCCTTGGGAAAGACGTCCGGGTATTCATAAACTACCATCGGTAACTCAACTCGGACCACATCACTCTCTATACCCAAGAATGTAGCGAGAAGGAGACTAAGCTTGCCCCGACCACGTGGATCACACATTGGCAACAAGGCCCTATCAACTTGGTCCCCCAGGAAATAAAAACAATCACCACTCGAGGTGCACACTGTAACTCTCTAACGATAACAGTCTATAATGGCCCGATATGATGACAACCAATCCATGTCCAAAATAACATCAAAACTCGACATGTCAATCAACACAAAAGCAAAAGGAAGTCGGCGACCGGCAACCTCTATCTCACAACCCTGACACACTCCTGGTCTAACACAACCTCACCACCAACATGTGACTTTACCCTGAGTAAAGATGCTAACTAAGCTACTTCTAACCCCAAAGCTGATGCGAATGCAGACGAAATGAAAGAATACGATACACCAGTATCAATCAATACATTGGCAATAGAATTACAAAACAAGAAATTTCAACTCACTACTGAAGATGCTGGCAACAAATCTAGTGTGGTAACAGCATACACATGCCCCATAGGTCTCTACTCCACCTGCTTACCTTGCGGAGCATGAGTCTAATATACTAATTGGGCCGAAGAGCTCCCTGATTGGCCCTTGAGGCTTGAGCGGACGGTGTAGGCTGATGGCTTTATGTCTGCCTCGAACCAAACGCTTCAAAAATGCCACCTGCCTGAGGGTAGAACGTCCTTAAGTGCCTCGATTGCCTACATTGATGACAGGTAGGCGGCTGCCATCTTCCTTAACTCTGGCTCTGAGAACGAGCTGAAGACGGTATAGACTGTTACCCTCCTTCCCTTTGCGGGCAAACTACAGACTTGTGGCCCAGCTGACCACACTTGAAACAAGTGATCCCTCCCTGACCACCTCTTCCAGAACCAAAACTCGGTACCAGGAAAGTGGACCTATACTGTGTTCCTTGGGACTGTGTGGTGGAACCCCTCTACCTCTTACTGTCCCAAGTCTCTCCCTAATCCTCCTGATTCCTCTACTTGAAGCCCCTTATCTTTTACTCCTCGGTCTAAATCATGATCTCTGTGTGAGTTGCCACCTTCACAAGACGACCACAATCCTTAATCATGGACGCGGCCACCTTAAAAAGAAGTTCGGTCCTCAACCTCTTCTCAAACTCCAAACAACGGCGTTCTTCCATCGCTAGGAGTTCCGGTGCAAACCACAATAAACTAGTAAAGGCATCCTCAAACTCGGCCACCAATGTGTTAAGTTAATTGACCTTCAGAAATTGCTCTCTCAACTTCTCCCTAGCAGTGGAAGGCAAAAACTTGTCTTGGAATGCGTTGACAAAAGCCTTCTAAGTCACCCTAATACGCCGATGCACATACTTCCACCATTGACCCGCATCTCCTTTTAACTGGAAGGATGCCAAGGTCACTCTCAGCCCATTGTCCTCGATGCCAAGCATCTCGAATGTCTTCACCATCTGCTCTAGCCACTCATCCGCTTTCAGTGGCTCCTTCGGATCCCCCAAAAACTCATCTGGATTCAACTGGAAAAACTCCCTCTTCAAAAATGACAGCCTTGTCTCAGCTACTTGGGTCTGGACTTGATTCTCAACTCTGAGAATGTCCATAGATTCTCCGCAAAGCTCTGGTCATCTCACGGGCTAAAGCACTTATGGCCTGCTAACCAACTGGTTCGATCACGTTGGCCTGACCAACTCTTTCCTCATGTACCTGAATATCATCCGGTAACAGCACTTCCTGCCGCCTAGATCTGCCACGCCTACCACCACCACGTCTACGTCCATGTCCATGTCCTGACATCCTAATGAAGGTAACACAAGAGATTAGCACATTTACAAATCTGCCGAAGCTAACTCACTCGTGTCCTAATGTGACGGACAACAATTAATTTACTCCACATAAGCACACAGTCACATAAATATATACAAATTTCCTTTCTATATAATAATCGTCTCGCAACTTTGCCAAAGTTCCAGTTAGAAATAGTAGTGATCAAGTGCTATTCTAACAGGACTTTTAGAAACTCATAGACCCAATCAATATCTTAAAAATTAAATTTCATACCCACTTAGTCACATAAGCATGCTATCACATAGCATACCAGGTTTATTCCTAATATACTCTAACAAGGGAATCCATTATAGTAATAATCACTCCCCACGATCCCAAAGTGTTCAAACCCGGTAGCTCTGATACCAAGTTGTAACGCCCCTAAAATATAACAATAAAACCATCTCACAATATTTACCAATTAACAATACATTTCAGGATATAATATCTTTACATCCATATGATCCAGTTGTACAAAAGATGGCACATGCAACTATACATTCATAAGCCCTAACCCTAAATTTATAGCACGTGTCATAAGCAAGAGATATGAAATAAGAGTTAAACAGATAAATGAATGCTTTAACGGCTAGAACTTTCCAAATTGATGTTTAGTTACAACAAAAGTGAGTTTGAAACTCAATACAAATAAAGCCCTAGGCTTATACAAAATAAATACAACAAAAACAAAACAAAAAGCTCTCATCTCCAAGTCTTCCTAAGCTACGGCCTTCGCGAAGGTATATCATCAGCACCTGAAAATGGTTTTTCACGTAGGATAAGCCAAAGCCCAATATAGATACTCTAACACAGTGTATGAATTTTAACAGAGTTATAAGGTGAATGCATACGCAATGTTCACACCAAAACATTTTATATCTCTTTCCAAAAACCATGTAATGCCAAGTTTATATCACAATTTATGAAATCATTTCATTTACAATAGAAATAGGGCAGTGGCTACAACACTGGGAATCTCTATAATGTGTCTGCAAGTAAGCTACAAGCACTGCCAATTGCCATTTTTACCAATACTAATCAGAAGGCTCGGCACCTCTCCGCGCGTGTTTCTGGACTTTACTAAGGACACACAGGCCAACTTAATACCACAACTACACTCCCTACCCAGATTCACCAAGGTATTCACCAATTTTTCTTAAAATAATAAACATTTTCAATGTGTTAAATATGTTATAATGCTCAACGCAAATGGATGAAAAATTAGTTTCAATGCACCTAATTCTCATGCAATTTCTACAAGAATCATGGCCATCCTCCACCGATAGCCCAAAACAAATATCTCTAAAAAGATAAATAATTTCTAATAAAGATATTACTTTCTAACATTTCAAAATAGGAGTGATAATTCATATCTAACTCCACCACCATTATCATCATCGTTTCAATTTCATAAAAGCAACCTCAATTCCATTTTCTCTTTAGAGCGAAATCCCATTTTTTCCAAAATGAACTCCAAGGATAAAAATCCACCATTTCATCACAACTCAACCACATTTACAAACCCATATTCATATTCAAGAACCCATTTTGAAAACTTCTCTTTTAATTTCAAGTCCAAACCCTCGCTTTGCCCAATATCAAGATTTCTTTAAAAAAACAAATAACCAAGTTAAAAACCATATTAAAGTGCAAAGAAATCCCTACCTCAAAGACAAGAACCAAGGAAAACAAGGGTTGAAACTCGATGAAGCTGAAAATGAACTTTGTTTTGATTAAATGGAAGCTCTGGGTGAGCTCTATCTTTTTCTTCAAAGGGCAAGGGTTGAAAAACCACTAGATCAAGGTGTATTTGAGGTTTAAAGATGTTTTCTAGAAAGAGAGAGGGAGAAGATTTGAGATTTTGAAATGTTTACAGACAGTGAGCGAGATAGAGAGACAGATGAAAAACTGATCCAAAAAGTGACTTTTCGGAACTGATATACGCACAGACCGTTCGAGCGACCAAAACACTGCTCGAGCGACCAGACACAAAAAGAGAGACTGCTCGAGCGAACAAAGTGCCGTTTGAGCAAAGAACACCACCCTCCCAGTACTTTTACAAGCCTGCAAAAGTATTGAGAGTTCTAAAACACCGCTTGAGCGCAAGAAAGACCGCTCGAGCCAAGACCACTCGAGTACAAGAAACACTGCTCGAGTGAAGAATGCCATACTCCCAGTAGTTTTGGAGACCTGCAAAAGTACTGGAAGTTCTCAAAGTTCACTCGAGTGTAAGAAAGTTCACTCGAGTGAACAAGTAAAAAACTTGGTAGAAACAGATTTGAAAAATTAACTCCTAACCTACTTCAAATATAACTAAGACACTCCAATAACCAAACTCAACAAGGAATGAGACGAAAGAAGACATGAATAATCATCAAAACAAGAAATTCCAAATTCAAAACAATGAATGGGTCAACTTTAAACGAGAATTGTTATAGAATATCTCGTTTAGATATTTGAATCTAGATCTTCTCTCTTGATGAGTTTTGTCTCTATTCCTTTTAGTAACATCTATTGACATTTCTCCACTAGAATTATTCTTCCATGGGACACAATGTTAATCGCCAAATATAAGATCTTAATCCTTGGGCTTAGGTTTCAAATTACAAGTCTGATTTTATTTTGATACAATAATTTCATTTTCATAGAGTGTAAATTCTATCATATGTGAGGTGCAAGACTTTCTTCTGTATCTAATGGCTTATTAGATTTAGTGAATTATAATATAGAATTGAAAGTATTTATTGGACTCACATTCTAGTATTTAATTACAATTTCACGTATAATACAATTATTTTGAGATTGTCCAGATAAAATACTATTTTCCTTAAATTTAGTCAAGAACGTCAATTTTTTAAAATTTTGACTAAATGATATTTGTGACTAAAACAAGAATAGGAAAGCGAAAGGACAAGAAAATGTTTAAAATGCACGTGCCTCGCATGCATTGATTGGATATAAAAGTGATAGATTCTTTGTACCCACTACATTGGATAAAAAAAAAAAAAAATGGATATAAATGTGATTTCTATCAAATACAAAGACACAGATGCTAAAAAAATAAAAAAAATAAAAAAAAATTACATATACAATGTACACAGTGTAATGGAAAATGTTAAAAACATTTTAAAAAAATCATAGATCGGTAAATCTTGTTAAATTTTTTATGAGTTGAAAGATGTCATGTGTTAATTTATTTTTGACAAGTTAATATATAATATTAATTTTTTAATTGAGATGTGCATAAACTGATTCAATATCCGATTCAAATTATCTATCAGACTAACATTCTAATTTCTAGTATTTAATTATAATTTTATATATAATACAATTATTTTGAGATTATCCAACTTCAGGAACATCAATTTTTTAAAATTTTGACTAAATGATATTTTTAACTAAAAACAAGAATGGGAAAGCAAAAGGATAAGAAAATGTTTAAAATGCACGTGCCTCGAATGCATTGATTGGATATAAAAGTGATAGATTCTTTGTACCAAATAATTGGATATAAATAAAATAAAATAAAAATACATTGGATATAAAAGTATAAAAGTGATACTATTCTTTGTACCAAAGGTGCTCGAATAAAAAAATTAAAAAAAAAAGAGTTAATTATCAAAAAGTCCTGTTTACATATTTGGTGGTAGCTTAGGTCCTATCAAAAAGTTTTTGAACCAATAAGTCTCATTTATAGGTAAAAAGACGTTTTGCCCTTTAATCCCAAAACTGATAATGTTCTCAATTTTAAAACTGAGAATGTTCTCAATTTTCAAACAGAGAATGATTTCAGTATATAATTATCAAAATTAAAAAAATTTCGTTTGGCTTCTGAGAAAAGTATGGGATTAAAAAGAAAGATAATTCTGCGAATATTCTAAGAAATTTATAATTATCAATTTTGAGAAATTTCTCAATTTTTTCATGATTAAAATTGAAAATATTATAAACTGAGAAGGTTCTCAATTTTAAAAAACTCTCTCTCTCTCTCTCTCTCTCTCTCTCTGCAATCTGTCTCAATCTCCTAATTGGTTCTTTCGTCTCAGCTATTCACTTTCTCTTTCCGATTGAAAAACAAAATCTGGAGCTTCTAATTGAAGCAATGGTAATACAAACTGGGTCAGGGAGAATGGCTCCGGCGCGGGAAGAGAGCTATCCTAGGCGGCGGCGTTAGGAGGAGGAGCAGCGGCGGTAGCGTCAACTACACAACAC
Organism: Camellia japonica; assembly: GCA_030407325.1. Lineage (NCBI taxonomy): Eukaryota > Viridiplantae > Streptophyta > Magnoliopsida > Ericales > Theaceae > Camellia > Camellia japonica. Next base: position 138,860,669 of record JAPPVO010000019.1, read on the forward strand.
GCCAGGGCAGGCATCTCTTCACCGTCTGTTTTTCGAGTAAAAAAAGAATAAAAAAATTGAGATTTGTATTTAGATTTTTGGGTGTATAGCTGGGGCTTTAGAACCCGCCGAGGCTGAGGCCCCGACTACCACCTCAAAAGAAGCAGAAGAGATCTAAGCACAAAGAATGTAACCCTAACTCACCCTTACAATCACCTACAATCCCCATATCTACCTCTCAGAAGCAATAAAATCAAATTAATTGATAATTAAAAAAAAACACCAAACCAACACCGAATTCAAATCTAAGCACCGAACACGAATCTCACCATACAGAGAGGAGGAAGGAGTAGTAACTGACAGAAACAAGAACACCGCCGGGTCAAGAAAACGAGAGAAAAGATCAGAAAATTCGCAGAAATGGCTGATGGATTTGGTGGAGAGGGAAGAAGGTTTGGATGGGTAAATTGGTCTATTAAAAATTAATGGGACTTGAAGGAACAAATAATTTTATCTAGGACCTAATGGAGTATAAGTTCACAAAATGGGACTTGTATGTAAATGCCCCAAAAAAAAATTACATAGACAAAGTACACAGAGTAATAGAAAATGTTAAAAACATTTTTAAAAAAATCATATATCGATAAATTTTTGTTAAATTTTTTATAAGTTCATAGATGTCGTGTGTTAACTTGTTTTGACAAGTTAACATATAACATTAATTTTTTAATCGAGATGTGAGTAAATTGGTTCAAATATCCGGTTATCAAAAAAAAAAACTTATTTTTTCAATTTTTTAAATTATTTATTTGATATTTTTTACTTAATGAACAATTTAAAATCATTTCTTAAAAAATCCTTTAAAACTAAAAATAAAATTTAAAAAAAAAACATGAAATTTGAAAAAGTAAACTAAAAATAAAAAAAGCCAAATTTTTAGATTTTATTTTTCGAAAAATCAACTTCCTTTTGCCTATGGCTATAAAATTTTTAATCGATTTTTTAAAGTTTTAAGGGAGAAATAAATGTGCCACAACCATAATTTCATCTTTTGTTTTAAACATTTTTTTGGCACAATTAAATACAAAATTACGCATAGAACTGATCATAAAAAAATAATGAGGGTAAGGTAATAAATTTATTATCTTATTAGGCTTTTATCAAGTTTAAAATTGAATTGGATCATTATGTTCAGATTTGTAGGATCTATCACAGATTCATTTTGATGATTTAAATCACCCATTTTATAAAACATTTCATACATGTCATTTATTAAAAAATAAAATTGATCTAATAATTGGAGCCTTTTCATTTTTCAGAGATAAATACATAAAATGAAAAATGTTACAATTATCGGATTGATCTAATTTTTTTTTATCATGAATGATGTATACATAGAGGACGCTACAAAATCAACAATTCGGATTATCAAAACAAGACCGAATCCCAAAAATTCTAACATGCTGATTAAGTTCATATTTAAACTTTCAAAAATGTTAGACCCCATATATTCTACCAAAAAATATATAAAACACTCACTTAAGTATGGATCCCACATTCATATGAATGTTTGGTATATTTTTGGTATTTCTAACATTATTCTTTACGCTCCATTTGTTTGGATGTAAACATTTTCTATACGACAAATGATTCATACACTGAATTTGAGCTCACCCATATTTTGTAAGTTAGACGACCACCCGAACGACCGGTGCAACCCTTGTCAATCACAGCTGTCACCCTTGTTTCCACTTGGATGATTGGTATGTACAAATTCGAGCGATTTAGGAGAGGCAAAATTTAGTGGATGTAACATTATTCTTTTCTATAAATACCCGCCGGTTTTTTACTAAACCAGTGAACCAGTCCCCATTTTTTACCACACCCGCCGGTTGAAATTTTTATTTATATATATATATATATATAAATACATCTCAAAATTTTGACTAAAAGTTCTTAGTTCAACAGTCTCCTTTCATGAGGAGTCGCATTGGCAGCTTGAGGAGATTATGAGAGTCTATTATTATTTATAGGAAAAAAAATTTCAAAAAGAACCTAAAAGTTTTAGGTAGAATTCTATCAAATTATTTGAGTCATATTGATTAGAGGGAAAGTTGAAAATTTCAATTACCTCCAAAATTAAATTTAGAATTCAATCTAGGGGTGAGAATGGTCCAAATTGGTTCGGTTTGGTGTAAAACTAGGACCAATCCGTTGTCTACAATTTTATAAAAATTAAAACCAATCCAATCTATTTAAATTGTGAAACTAATCCAAACCATTATTAATTTGCCCATAATTTTTCAAAATGTAAACATGCTTATTGTTTCACCATTAGTTTAAACAAACATAATATCTAGTTCCATAACAACAATAGCAGTAACCATATTCAAATTCCAAAAAAAATAATAATAATTTAAAACCGGTTCCACCATTACACCATTACAAAACTAAAACTAAAAAATAACACAACAATAACAACAAAGTGGCTGATGCACACACAGAGAACAGGAGAATGAAATGTTATGAATTAGGATTTTGGTTTTATATACAAGAGATAGGATAGTATGTATTAGGGGTGTATGAATGAATATGGTCTAAGTTGCATACTGTCACTCCCCAAACTTGGGCATGATCGTTCGTGGCCTACAAGGCCTTAACCCAAGGCACACGTAAGCCTAAACACAAGTTTCCAATCACATAGAATAATTGTAATAATAGCCTAGTAATAAATAAATCAAACTTAATCCAATGACATGTAACAATTATAAACGGACAAAACCAATCCTAATCAATACCATCCAAACCAATGGGACACAAATAGCCCACATAACAAAATAATCCTAAATGAATCTCAACTGAAAAGTATGCACAAAATTGTCATAATAATCTAAAAATAATAAATGAATGTCATTAGAACCGGTTATGAGTCTAATTTCTTATATTTTTGGCTTTGCGTTGATTGCTCGTGTATATTAAGAAAACTGTCAATTTCTTTAACGTGCTGTAGAAAATGACATGTTTGTATGCAATTAATTATAACTAATTCTTTCGATAAGAAAATCGAGTGAAACAAATTGGGTTTGAAACTTGGGATATAGTAGTTGATATTTTGAGGCTTTCGAAATTTTTCGAACGACGTGGAGTGGATTTTTAATTTTCAAAGTTAGCAAAAGTTCAGGAAAACTTGTCTAAAATTCTATTTTACCTGAAAGCGTTACTTAATTAAGTTTCAATTAGAGCCCATATCTCGGTTAATTTTGGACCTTGGAGAACATAAATTTAAGTATTATCTAAGAGTAATGGTGAGTTGGGTTGAGCCGTATTAGTGCGCTTTAACTTGGGTTACTTAATTTATTATTTCTTTTAGTATTTTTGAATTAGTAATGATGTGTAGTTTTTATACTTGGTTCAGGGCAATAGTTAGACTTTTATATTCTATTCGAGGATTATTATTATTCTGTTTTCAGGTGAGTAGTTGCATGCTACATATAAATGTTCCCTTACCTTGAACTGTTGAAAAATTAAATTATTATTTCAAGACTAAATTGTTTTGATAAAATTATTATATTATCAATGGAGCTAAATTATTTCTGAAATATGTATAAACTTGGTATACAGTAAACTATTTGAAATGGTCTCATGTTTATAATAGCGAACCATCATATTTGCGAAACTAAATTTTATTAATTATTGAGACCATATATATAAAAGTCTAGGAAATTTATTCCACTGCATGTGGTGACTTTAGCGACTAGGGAACAGATCTGGGTTGGGCTGTGATGACTCTAATGCTCAACGATTGTAAGGAACAGACCTGGGTTAGGCTGAGTGACCTTCAATCGGATCGTCTAAGAGAAAAAGCTAAGGTAGCCACCCCGATGATGACTCTTGGTTCGATATTAGATCTAACGAGCTTATTGCCTTGAGAATTTTGTAGCATGTTACTTGTTATTCTTGATACCCAGATCATAATGCTAATTATGTTGTTGTCTAATTTAAGTGGAGAATGTTATTTGTTATGTTCTTGAGAGACATGAATATTTTTAACCATAAAATTGTGGAACCTTATTTTTGAATCAGATTGTTTTTATCAAAAACTATATGCCAATCTAGTTTTTGTTATATACTTCTTATTTTGGAATGGAACCTTGTTTTCAGAACTGTATTTACTATTCATGTTTCTACTCACCGAGCTATCAGCTAACTTAATTGTTAAACATTTTTAGCTGAGAGAGACTTAGAGTGGATTCATGGCTCAACAGGGACTCTAACTTATGGATCTTTACAACATTCATTTATTTTGTTTTAACTTGTTATGTCGATTTTGTGCATACTTTGTGGTTAGATTTTCTTTAGAATTATTTTATTTTATTTATTTTTATTGTTATATTTGGGTTCTCATATTCTCCCCCCTAACAGAAAAATTTTGTTTTCGAAACTAACCTGAGTAAATTATAAGAATAAGTGTGGGTACTTTTCGCGCATCTCGTCCTCGTGTTACCAAGTTGTCTCTTCATCTAGATGATTATGCCATAATACCTTAACAAATTTAATAACTTTTGTATGCAACATATTCTCTTTCAAATCAAATAAATGAACAGGCGTCTCATCATACGAAAAATCCTCTCTAATCTAAAACGGCTCATAATCATCTAGTTGCATTAGGATAGTATGAATTAGGGGTGTATGGCATGAATATAGTCGAAGTTGCATACGGTTCGGGTCAGTTCCAATCCAGAACCGTGAAGTGAAGTTCAGAACTGATTTGTGGGAAATGGTTCTTCAATTTTTCAATCTAGAATTGGACCACGGATTCAAAAATCTACTCCAAACCTACCGGATTGGATTGGACCGGTTTGGTTTACGAATTCATTACTCAACCCTAATCTAATTAATTTATTTGGAGGGAATGCTATTTTTTTTTATTTTCTTTAAAACTAGTGACTTTTTATTTTATTTTATCAATTATGATTTTATTAAATATCATTAGTAAATATTATACAATAATTTTTATTTTATTTTAGTACTTGTATATATTTTTATTTATTTGTTTATAATTATATTTTTTAATTATATATTATCAATTATGATGTTACAGTTCGTCCACTTCGACTCGACAGTTGAACCGGTGATACATCCATTTGGTCTCTTTTTCGGTTCGACCACCTGTCTAATTTTTAAAATATTGTGCCCGACTAATGCTAAATGTGTGAACCATTTGCAAGTTATGTCATTTATGAGTTTGACTATCACAAATGACATAATTTAATATTATGAAAGTTATAGCTAAAACAAAAAATTATAACCAAATATCACTAAGGTATAACAAAAAAATTTTAAATCATAACTAATATCACAATGAATTATAAATAATAACACAATAAAATTCATAACTGTACGGGGGCGAAATATTCTTTGCTCTCCGTACGCCTTGAACGTCAAGCTTCTGGTAACGGCGTCTATCTCTGCAACACAAAAACGGTGAGCTGCCCGGCGGTGGTGTGCCGGAAAAACCCTCCGACGCTCAAGTCAGTTCACTGAGGAAGGAGACAATGAGAAGAGAAAGAGAGTGCTCGTGAGAATGAGTTCGCATACCTGTAACCTTCGTCTTCTCCCCTATATCTAGGCTGGCCATGCAGCCTCAAGGTCGTGCGCGCACTACCTCTGCTGTCCTACCCTGGACAGGTGGCAATACGCGCCTCTCACCACCTTACGCGTGTAAAGGTTTTGTCCTTTCACCAACGCACGCTGAACTGCCTAACGGTATTGAGGCGTTCGTGGAGCAGTTGTCCTTTCCTTCACGCCATTGGCCCAGGTGGCTCCCTTGACCGAGATACCACAACCGGCCTATCACTTGGCGGAAGACATCCATCACGCGTACTCAACCGGGCTACATGGCGCCGCACCGTCCCTCGGGATCATATCGTCTGATCACCTCGGCCGAGCTACTCCTGCTCGGTTCTTGTCGATTAACCGGTTAAACGCACACCGACGCTAACCGCGTCAAGAATCTATCCCGGGCACCATCTAGCTCGGCACCATCTTCTGCAGCCTTAAGTTCCGTTCTCCTCGTGCAGACCGCAGCCCGTGACGCTAGTTGCCGCCCGACCGGTCAATTTCTTCGACCGTGCAAGTCAGTACGATGACCGCGCAGCCGTGAGGGTTGGCTCGGCGCCGAACACCCCGTCAAATCTGCCGTCATCATTGCTCGGCCGTACAGTCCAATGCAAATCTCCCCTCACAATTGCCCCCTAAACCCATCCGAGCTATCGTGATTGGGTTTACCAATGTGTCCGAGCTATGATTGAATCGCACCCTTGCCAGGCCGAATTTGAACAAGGCTATGTCTGCCTCTGAGCCATGGTTGAATTGGCCGCACTTCTGCCGCCGAGCAATCTCAATTAGGAACACTTCAGATGCCGAGCTATCCCAATTAGAACACTTCAATCGCCGTGCTATCCCACTTAGGGGCACTTCAATCGCCGAGCTGTCATAGTCACCCGGCCATCGCCTCCGTAGTCCCATCAAAGGTCGTGCGGCCGTACTGACAGCCGCGTTTTCAGTGCCACGCGTCATCACGCGATTGGGTCGTGCAGCTAGCTGTCTCCCACGCTCGAATTCCAAACGGCTGCGCCGTTTGGTCTTTTCCCTCCATCAATAAACCCCATTCGAAGGGTCTAAACCCTTCACCTTTCATTTTGCTTCCTCACCCAAAAACCCTAGCCTCTCAACTCTTCGAAGCCATCACTGTTCCTGCTCATTGCTGCGTCACTGCTCCTGTTGCTGTTCCTGCGCTCCACTCGAGTTCTCAAAGTCCTCGTTCGTCCTTGGTAAGTTTCCTCACCCTCTCATTGCATTTCCAGTTTCCATTTTTGTGTTCTTCGAGTTTGTTCTTCATTTTTGTACCATTGTTCTTTGCGTTTGTGCTTTGGGGTTGTTAGGAATCCTTCCCATTTGCTTAGAACCATCACACCCTAGGGCAAACGAAAACTGTGGGAGTAGATGGGGCCTTCGTGCCCCTGTTCCTCCTGGGTTTGAGCGGATTCATCTCAGAAATGGGATGAACAACTTGAATCTGGGTAGGACCGAGCTAAATGCTCATTTAGATCCGCAATTTGGGCTTCAACCGATCAAAAAATGGTTTGTGGCTTCTCGTAGAGGCCGCGACCGGGCTAAATACTCCATTAGATCAGTGAGAAGGGTTGACCGAACTAGAACACGGAAACCTACGCCCAATTTTGACCGAGCTGGAGGGTCAACCTGATCCTTCGATCGGTCTCAACCGAGCTACAACCAAACTAGGAGGCTAAAGCAGCCATGCCGACGAACCGAGATATATAATAGACCGGCCAAGCGCCTAGAGCCCCTTTAGCTAGGATTTCCACAATGGGCCGTGCAATTTATGCCGTGCTAACCCTTGGCCTAATTTTTCAATATGCAGAACATATAGGACCGACCAAGCCCTTCAGAGTCACCACTGGTGGAGCTCAAAGCCCGAGCAACCACACAACATTTTTGACCGAGTTACACACCAATAAGACCGAGGTAATGGGGAAGTACCGGTTTAAGGTCAGTTCGCCCGGTGCAATGGCGGAATTCCGTAGAGATTATAGTATCCCGGACGATGTAGTTCTAGAGCTCGCTAAGAAGGGAGATACGCCGTGGGGGGACTTAGACCGGTGCCCTTTTACGGTCGTATCAATTGTTGAAGGAGGGCTGCGCTTCCCCGTGCAACCTTTGATCTGCGAGTTTTTGAGGCGGACAAGGCTTTGCCCGAGCCAAGTTTCCAACAACACTTATAAAATAATAAACGGGGTCGCCGAACTGAACCGGAGGCTCGGTCTTAATCTCGGCCTTGCTGAGATTTTCCACCAATACAGTCTAAGTAGAAATAAGAGCGGGCTTTGCTGGTACCTCAAAGTCAAAAAGGGCCGAGCAAAGCTCGTCGAAGGTAACCCGGACAAAGAGACAAACGATGATGACTTCATGTGGGTGTCCGGTCGCTACGAAGACTTAGAGGCACCCATACCGGGCTGGCGTATTAATAAAAACAGGGGTAGCGCTGGTAAGGAGCCCGGCCGACCGTATTATTTCTTCACTGCATTTCTTTATTGCTATTTTGCGCCGGTCTGACACTTGTCTTTTTTCTGCAGATAAGAACCTTGCGGCGGGCTATCATTACGCCAACCAAGAGGCCATCCGAGCTCTACTTCGACAACCAGCCGAGGAGAGAGAAGCATCGGCGCTACTCGGTTTCGAACAAACATACAATTACCAAGCACCGCGCAAAAGCAAAGTCACTGACTTTCTGCGTGCGCCATCCCCAGAAGCCGATCCGACCCTGCCACCGATCAGACTGGTTCCAACAACCGCCGAGCAAGAAATGGCGAAGATAAGGGCGATCAAGGCAATGATCACCGGGGACGAAGGCGAGTCCCAACCCCCAGAAGCAACCGGGGGAACATCTTCCACCCCCGCCGGACAAAAAGAAGGGGCGGTGCTCGCACTGGCCAGCGAACAACCGGCTGGCCGGCCAAAGAAGAAACAAAGGAGGGAGGCGGCCGGGCAAAGCCTTGTGGATGAAGGCTCCACTGAAGTCGCCTCAACCGAGCTCGGCGACCAGACCGAGCAACATCTTGCCCGCAAATCCAAGGGCAAGGCCCCTGCTGCCCCCCCGGTCTGGGCGCCCGAGTTTGTCTACAAGGGCCGAGCAGTCTCCGCCGCAGATTTGGTCTCCGAGGACAAGGATCACTCGCTTGGTTTCACTATGACCAAGGGATTGATCCTGCCCGGGGACATGAAAAAGCATGACGAGCTATCCGACCTCAAGGTCCTTCGCTCGGCTGCAGAATCCATTGTGCTGGTAAGTTGCTCCATTTTTTCTTCAACTGTGTGCTCGGTTTTTTGCTCGGCTAGTGTATACTGATAATCTGTTGTGTTTGCAGGCCGCACAAAAGAACTATCTCGCCCACGAGCGGATGGTTGCAGTTCGGCAGAGCCTCCGAGACGCCATCACCGAGAACAAAGTGCTCAAGGCCGAGATAGAAATGCTCAAGGCCGAGCAAGTGATCGTCAAAGACGAGCGGGCCGAGCTGCGCCAGAAGCTCGACCGGGCTGAGGAAGAGAAAACCAAGGCCGCGAAGAAAGCCAAAGTGCGGTACTTGGCCGAGCTCCGCAAACTGCGCGACGCTCACAAGGCCGAGAAGGACAAGGCCGTGGACGATGCAGAAGACCGGGGTTACGCCCAGGGTGAGAAAACATATGAACGTCAAGTCCGGGCCACCAAGGACATCTTTTTCCAGTGCGGCTGGAAAGCCGCCGTGGAGAAAGTTGGCCTTGGCCGCGATTCTGACATGTTCAACAACCTTCCTGCCGCGCACATCCCGGACTACATGCAGGCCTACGCCAACGCCACCCAGAACCGGCTCATTGCGGAGGCAAGGAAGGAGGCTGAGGAAGAAGCTGCCGCCCAGAAGCAGTCCGAGCAGATTGTCACCGAGAACCCGACCGAGCATACTCCATCCGACGCATCCCCCAATGCCGAAGATGAAATGATTGATCGGGAGGTTGTCACAGTGGACGGCACCGACGCCGAAGCCGAGGAGAGCCTTCCCGAGCAAACGCCCTTAAACGCAGAGGCGACCGTTGGGGAAACCGAACAAAGCCTTGATCTTGACTGAAGATTTCCCTTTTCAATTTCTTGCCTTGTTTTTGTTTTCTCCTTTTCTTTTGCAATGTAACCGGGCAACGCCCACCCTTTGTACTGAACTTTTCTATCAATGAAGTGCAACCTTTTGCTCGTACATCTGTTGTTTCTGTTCGGCTTGGGCATGTTTGAATTTCTCGCTCACACTTTAATCAACTGGCAGGTCGGCGAGACCGCACAATCAGTCTACCTTCATGTAACCTTGCAATTTCTCGATTTCCAAATAAAATGATATGTTGTACTCGGCCGAGCAAAATCCGCTCGGTTCTGTTCGGCTATCAACACTTAGTCGGCCGAACAAGAACTAGCCCGCCATTTTTGAAGTTGTTTAACATGCCAGTACCTCCTTCAGGTGCTGTTTGAGCGGCAAGCAGTCTTCTGTCCGGTGTCCCCGTTCTTCATGGAAGGTGCAGCGATATTTTGGATTGAAGCCTCGTTGCACGCTCCCTAACTTGGCCGGCCAACGGACAAAAGGCTCCCCGCGGATCTCGCTCAAAATGCGGTAGATGGGAATTTTGAAGACCGTGGTAATCCTTGTCCGCGCCTTCAGTTTTCTCCTAGCGTCCTCTGCTGCGTCGCGGGGTGCATCAGCCCGGTCATTTCTGCGGCCTCTGTTTTTGTCATTTTGGCCGGTCCCTCGGCGCTGATCTTTTGGTCGGTCACTTGGGCGGTTATCCTCCTGCCCAACCGAGTTAACTTTCCCCGCTGTCCTGCCAACCGCGACCGGATTATTCTTCTCGGTCGCAGAGGCAGCGTCATCTTCCACACAAATGTGTTCGTTGATCCGCTGCATCAAAGATTCCATGGTGGTGGGCTGATGCATCGTGAGCGAATCGCGCAGTCTATGTCCGACTGGGAGACCCCTCTTGTATTGAGTGATCGCCAGATTAGTAGGGCAGTCGAGGATCTCGTTGTAAGTCTCCCAATACTTTGCATTGTACGTCTTCAGCGAACTCCCAGATTCCATCTTGACGCCCAGGAGATGGTCTACCTCCTTCGGCGTTCGAGTATTAGTCTTGAATCTGGTGACGAAGGCTTCCGCTAGTTGCTGCCACCCCTCGATACTCCCCTCCGGGAGCCTTTCGAACCACTTCAAGCCCAGCTCTCCCAAGCTTGCTGGGAATATGAGGCACATCAAGGCATCGTTCCGGCGGTGGCCAGCCATCACTTGCCAGTAATGACTCACGTGCATGTACGGATCCGTCTTGCCGTCGTACAGAATGAATTTTGGCTGGTGGAATCCGGCAGGGAGTGGGGTGCTCTCAATCTCTGGGGACAATGGGGTGGCTGTAAGCCTCGCCAGCTCTTTGTCCACCAGTGCTGGGACTACGTCTCTAGGCGCCGGCATCATCACCTCTTCACTGCAACGAACTGGGGCACTCAACCTCTGGAGCGCCGGCACCCTCTGAGCCTCCCGACGGCGCGCTCTCTCCTCCAGCACGTCTCTGAGATCCCTGGAACGAGAGGAGGCAGAGTATTGCGACGTTGATGACGGGCGCGAGGGGCGATAGGTGCTGTCGCAAGTAATGGATCTACCCTCTTGCTGGTCAGAGTCTCCAACCCCATAGTTCCTGGTGATGGAGATTGAATGAGTCCTCCTCTGGCGGCGACTGCTAGAACGAGGGGAGGGGGTGCGCTCACTGAGGTTGCCCTCTCCAGCAACTTCTTTCCCCCTCACTTGGCGCTTCAGAAGCTCCATCTCCGCCGCCATCCTACGAATGAGGGCTTCTTGGTCCTTGAGTTTATGCTCCAGGCGCTCCTCACGGGACTCCCCCCGGCGCCTGCGGCCCTCAGGACTCTGTGAACGATCTGAACTCCTCTCACGCTTGTCGCGCGCTCCCCGCGAAGAGGTTTCTAGGCCCGCCATGGTTGGAACATTAGGGGGGCCCTCTCTCCTTCGGACATACTCTGGAGTGACACCATCGACGACGGACAGCGGAACTTCGTCATTGTTGGCCATGGAAACGATCGAAGAAGCTCGAAGAACAAGGGTTGAAAATCAAAGAGTTCCCACAGACGGCGCCAATTGTACGGGGGCGAAATATTCTTTGCTCTCCGTACGCCTTGAACGTCAAGCTTCTGGTAACGGCGTCTATCTCTGCAACACAAAAACGGTGAGCTGCCCGGCGGTGGTGTGCCGGAAAAACCCTCCGACACTCAAGTCAGTTCACTGAGGAAGGAGACAATGAGAAGAGAGAGAGAGTGCTCGTGAGAATGAGTTCGCATACCTGTAACCTTCGTCTTCTCCCCTATATCTAGGCTGGCCATGCAGCCTCAAGGTCGTGCGCGCACTACCTCTGCTGTCCTTCCCTGGACAGGTGGCAATACGCGCCTCTCACCACCTTACGCGTGTAAAGGTTTTGTCCTTTCACCAACGCACGCTGAACTGCCTAACGGTATTGAGGCGTTCGTGGAGCAGTTGTCCTTTCCTTCACGCCATTGGCCCAGGTGGCTCCCTTGACCGAGATACCACGACCGGCCTATCACTTGGCGGAAGACATCCATCACGCGTACTCAACCGGGCTACATGGCGCCGCACCGTCCCTCGGGATCATATCGTCTGATCACCTCGGCCGAGCTACTCCTGCTCGGTTCTTGTCGATTAACCGGTTAAACGCACACCAACGCTAACCGCGTCAAGAATCTATCCCGGGCACCATCTAGCTCGACACCATCTTCTGCAGCCTTAAGTTCCGTTCTCCTCGTGCAGACCGCAGCCCGGAGACGCTAGTTGCCGCCCGACCGGTCGATTTCTTCGACCGTGCAAGTCAGTACGATGACCGCGCAGCCGTGAGGGTTGGCTCGGCGCCGAACACCCCGTCAAATCTGCCGTCATCATTGCTCGGCCGTACAGTCCAATGCAAATCTCCCCTCACAATAACTATTTTTCAAAATACCTAAAAAAATTTAGCTCATAACTAAAAACACACACTCATAAATATAAATGCATAGGATAGAATTTCCCTAATTTGCCTTAAAAAATTGATCCATAAAAATAGGAAACAGAAACAACCCAAGTACCGTTGGTTGGGTCCCTAGGAGGAGAAATTATTCATTGAGGTCAGCACTGCTTCGCACCTTTTATGTTTAGACAAGTGGAGTGGGATCTATTATTTTAGAATAATATTAGGTACTTTAAATATTTATATAAATATGAATTTTATATTCTTATGGAATATTTAGTAAAATATTTAAAAATTTTAATTATTTTAATCAAAAATAGGTACACCACCTAGATTTTCACCCCTCGGAATCTCTGTTCACAATTGGAGTTTGTACAAACTCCTCCTCAACTTCTTCGTCTACCTTTTTGTTTACAGGATCTCTCTGTCGATCTCTTTGTCTCTCTCTAAAAATGCTTACTTTAAATCTTCTCCCCACCTCAGGTGTCACTTTCTCCAGATCCAACCATAATTACCCCATAAATGCTTCACTTTTTGATCCAAATCTTGCCAACAACAGGCCTCATAATCAAAGAAACCTACACTGCCCATCTCTTCCTTTCAACAAATCCACCTCTGGCTTTGTTGAATCTGGGTTCAAAATCTCCAACCATGTCCACTTACTTGGTTCTTCTTCAAAACCCACTTCTCAGATCTCTCATCGAACCACACATTTCAATCGAATCTGTGGACACCCATTTGAGTTTTCTTTCAAACCCACCTCACAAATCCTCAGAGCAGCCTCTGGGACCCCACAAGAAGCCAACCCAGATGGAGAAATTGAGGTTTCAAATCCAAACAAAACCCTCAAACTCGCTGTTGTTTTTGGTCTCTGGTACTTCCAAAACATTGTGTTCAACATCTATAACAAAAAGGTTTTGAACATCTTTCCATTTCCATGGCTTCTTGCCTCATTTCAGCTCTTTGTTGGGTCTGTTTGGATGTTCTTTCTCTGGTCTTTCAAGCTTCAACCATGCCCAAAAATCTCTAAACCATTCATCATTGCCCTTCTTGGACCTGCCTTGTTCCACACAATTGGCCACATCTCAGCCTGTGTTTCATTCTCTAAAGTGGCTGTTTCTTTCACCCATGTCATCAAATCTTCAGAACCCGTCTTCTCCGTCGTGTTCTCATCGTTCCTTGGTGATTCGTATCCTCTAAAGGTTTGGCTCTCAATCCTCCCCATTGTTTTCGGTTGTTCTTTAGCTGCTATCACTGAAGTTTCCTTCAATTTTCAAGGGTTGTGGGGGGCTTTGATTAGCAATGTTGGATTTGTTCTCCGTAACATTTATTCGAAACGAAGTTTACAGAGCTTTAAGGAAGTGAATGGGTTGAATTTATATGGTTGGATCAGTGTAATTTCATTGCTTTACTTATTTCCAGTGGCAGTGTTTGTTGAAGGGTCTCAATGGGTTGTGGGGTATCAAAAAGCAATTGAAACTATAGGGAAACCATCCACATTTTATATATGGGTGATCCTATCTGGGGTGTTTTACCATCTCTATAACCAGTCATCATATCAAGCACTGGATGAGATTAGCCCTCTGACGTTCTCAGTTGGTAACACAATGAAGAGGGTTGTGGTGATCATATCTACCATTTTGGTTTTCAGGAACCCTGTTAGGCCTTTGAATGCACTTGGATCCGCTGTTGCAATATTCGGGACTTTCTTGTACTCACAGGCAACATCAAAGAAAACTGTGAAGAAAAATGAAGATAATAAGAATATTTGAAATGGTTTAGTTCTTTTTCACTTTCTAATTTGTTTGATTTGATAGCTTTGGAACTTTTGTAGTATTTTGTTGTATCCCGAGCAATGCATTTTTATCAATTTTAGAAATATCTTTATTGCTGATTTCTGCTTTCTTTTTCCATCTGAATTATCATACATTTGTTCTATACACCATGATCCTTACATGAGCAGAATGAACTAATTTGTATGAAAAGATTTGCCTTGGTTACATTGCTATACTTATTGCTTCATGGTAGATTGATATTCAGCTGTAGCCTTCAGATCAGTGAGGCGAATATTACTGGGAAGGTCTAGGGATCCAATTTGAGTCATTTGATACTTGCAGGAAAATTATCATAATTTGCCGACTCACATTGCGTAGATTGTTGATCTGACTATCTTTGAATGTAATTTACTTTTTCCTTTTTGAAATTTTACAAAGATCGTATATATTGATTAGGGAGTACTGGTAAAGGTTGCTAGACATGGAATTGTTTGATTCCATTATTGTGCAAAACCTGAATCTATTAAATCTGCCGTTGAAAATACCTCTGAAACTTAATCTAGACTTGATTATACATATTACATATTAGGGACTGGGTTTCTTTAATTACAAATTAGTTGATTGCACAGGTATGATAGAAAGTTCTATTAATATCCTATCAATAAGAGGAGGGATTTGACATTGGATGTCCATGAAATTTGGTTTACAAGCTCAGTGGACTTTTAGCTTTGTTTGTGGTTTTGTGTAGATGCAGAGATTTTTTGACTTGTTTGTGTACTTGGTTGGTGCCCCATTGGCACTATCATCTATCTAAATTTAGTTACCAAAAAAAATCTTTAATTTTGAGTGGTTAA
Source organism: Camellia japonica (assembly GCA_030407325.1). Classification (NCBI taxonomy): domain Eukaryota; kingdom Viridiplantae; phylum Streptophyta; class Magnoliopsida; order Ericales; family Theaceae; genus Camellia; species Camellia japonica. The sequence continues at coordinate 138,875,889 of JAPPVO010000019.1, forward strand.
ATAAATGTGATTTCTCCCTTTGAGGTTGTGGTTGAAAAAGTAGCCAAGGATTCCAGAATTTTGTTAGCTATGTGCCTTTCATGCTCTATTATTGGCATTGTACTATTCATGGTTTGAATCATATTCGATTCAATGGGTAATTGATACGAATGGGTTGCTTAAATTGCAAATAGTGAATCGTTGAACCGAATCGGTAAATTGTGAATCAATCAATTCACTTTCAATTTGTTGAAATTAATTTTTGTCATTTCTTTTGGTTTTTATTGTTTGAAAAGGGTTTATTACTTAACCTTTTAAAGATCTTTAGGGTTACTATAGCCATCCTTTTGACTTTCTCCCTACCTATTTACTCTTAGAGACTCGAACTGTAGAAAAAACACAAACCTTCTCTCTACAATATTCTAGTCCTATATTTTCAACTTTGTCTAAAAGTGTTTGCATTTATAAAAAGAATTTTTTGAAGATATCAAGTGAGATTTTCAAAAAAGTTTTGGGATTTTGGTTTCTTAACCCCCTTTGAGGGTGAGTGTTTCTATTACTTTTGTTGTAAAAATTTAAGAACATTGTTGTTGAGTTACTATTGATTGGAAATTGAGAATTTGTCTTTGTTTACTTTCTTTATTAGAAAAAGTGGCTGAATCTTTACGATTCATTGTTTGATTCAATTTGTGATTCAGTTCCAGACCATTTCAATTCACAAGGATTTGATATCTCAAATAAGTAGGTGGTTGTTAAGGAAAGATTTTCGTTGATGAAAGCTTTCTTATTCGAATCCCAATTTGACAACTATGCTCCATGTATATGTGCTCCTTGTATTTTGTCAAATATGCTTATTCAACAATAAGTTATAGGAACGATTATCAAATTTGTTAATGGATAAATTATGAGTACAAAATCTCAACTTATTGTTACAGTATTCACTATCTACTTAAATAATTAAATTTAACTACCCAACCTATGCTCTATATTCCATACTAACAGAGTAACCTGGACCGAGTCTGGTAGGCCTTATTCTTCACTTTGCTATTTTGCTTAAAGGATTGGTAAGGATTGTAGACGACGATAAAGATCTGAAAATTAGAACAAAAAAGAAAGAGCTTATAGTGGACAAATTTGAGAACATATATGGCTTTCTTGGGATGGACTAATGAGATTGGCTTGCTGTTTAGGATAGGGAAGAACTTCTACCCTGATCTATCAAACCTGTAGAGTTCTGCAGTTATCTTTACTTTCCTACCCTATGGAAATGCTAGTTTATTATGAGTTAGGTCTGCCTCCTAGTTCCCAGTTCATTCAGATTAGCATTGCAGAGAAACATTGCTCAAATGTAGAGCGTGAGGATCATTGTTTTCTTTCTTTGCTTCTTATCTCCTTTTCAATTTTGGTGGACTGACTTCGTTTGGATTTCAGCTTTTATATTGTTTAAATATATTTTCATGTTGCCAATCCATAAACAAAAAGGTCAAATTCAGATTGAGCTGGAACATATGCCATCACTATTCTTCAGTAGCTGGAATATTATGAAGAGATCAAAACTCTGCCTGGGAAATTATAGTTGGTTCTGTCAATTATTTCGCAGAAAATTTCCAGGAAAATTACAGTTGATGGGAAAATGCATGTGTTCATCATAGAAGTTTTGACTGTGATATAGGGTTACTTGGGACGATTGCATGTGTTCTTCTGCCTTTATTTATTTATTTTTCCTTTGAAAATCTTAAAGCTCACCCAATAAAAATATGTGAGATTCTTATTGATCCCTTTGGCCATTTCAATGATGCTTGTATGGGGCAGAAATGTGTATGTTAATTCTTGTTGATTCTGAGTAACTATATTCAATGATTGTAATTGTCCAAGTAGGAAATTTGTAAAATGCATAACAAATCATGTCAAATGTGTCTTGAAAAGGAAGTCTTGAGGAATCTATGCATAACCCATTGGCTCTTTTCCGTCAGAGTTCAAACAACTCATTGAAGCTTTTCATTCTTTTAGACATCAAAAGAGCATATTGCTAATAAATTGCCTAGACATTAGCAATAATGGCTACAGCCAAGATTCAATATAAGTCATATTGTTTAGGAAGAAATGCACCTGTGATTATAGCATTAGCTCATGATTTCCAACTGGACAGTGATTAAGGCCCGTTTGGGAAGTGATTTTTTTTATTTTTTATTTTTTAATGAGGTTAAAGTATGAGGTGAATACCAATTATGTTTGGAGAGGACTTTTTTGCCTTTTTTTGCAGAAAAACGTGCAAATAGTAGAGTGAATAGGAAATAATATTTGACTTTTTTGGATAGATTAAATCTTATTTATTTATTTGTGGACTTTTTGATTTTTTAATAACTTTTTAACTTTTAGTTAAAATAACTTACTCCCAAACGAACTCTAATTGACATCCTGATCCAGTTGGATGAATTCTTCTTCAAGACTTGGTTGAGTACCAACGCTTGATTGCAATATGTGCAACTCCTAGATGTACAAAGAATCCAGGATTTGTGATTCTTGTGCCCATGGAGCAAAGTCCATAACTCTAGTGCTCTGATAGTTCATTTTTCATTGCTTTTTTTTAGTAAGGTAAGGTTAAATGACTTAAGAGTCCTTTAAGCAACTCTTTAAGCGGACTGCATTAGATGGGATTAGCATTCCAAAGGCTATTAGTCCTGAGATTATTAATTCCTTTGGATTATGTATCTTATTTCATGTTTACATTAATTTACGATTATAAAAAGAGATTGATAAAATTACGTCAATTTTATAATTTAACTAATTAGTCTGACCTCTTTTTAGTGCTTCATTTTGTATCTCACCACCTCTCATGGTATTCAATAGTGTCCCATAGCAGGGATACTGTCTAAATGGACTACTAGTCTCGATTCCAATTATCTTTATCCAAACATCGAATTGTAGATTATGTTGGATTATTAATCCAATTTCAAGGGCATACCCCTTGTTATGTATTATGTATTCACTTCTTTAGTTTTCATTACTCTCCTTGTTGAGGCAAATTCTTGGTGCATTAAGCTACTTCATTGGCACATCTACCTTAACAATTCACAATCTGACGCCAGGCTTAGTATTATTACTTGGCTTGTTTTCTTAGCTATCTAGATGGTGCACCATTGGCATTTGCATTGTTACTATTGTTATCCTATAGGTATATCACAAAATGGTAGAAGAAAAGGTTAGCAGTAGCCTGAAGATCCCTCATTCACATAACATTTCATATTACTTGCTGCTTTCAAAATTGGGAAATTTTTTTTTTTTTTTTTTTTTCGATTCTAAATTTCCAGTCAGTTGCTCTCTTGTCCATTTGTACTTTGGATTATGAACTCTTGTTAAAAGAGGACAAAAAGTTTTGAGTTGTCTCTCTGTTATTTCATTCAAACAAAAGAGAAAATAAGAAGAGAGAGGAGGGAGGGCTTGGGTAGAAAAACAAAAAGATGGCGGAAAAAGGTTAGTTATCTTCTTAAACAAATTAATTTTAGTTTATGATTGTTTTTAATAATTGGTTTATGGAAAAATAATCCAACTCAACTCATGGTTGAATTTGAAAAAATCTTAGGTGTGTAATATTATAAAATTATAAAATATTATTTTGCCTCTCAAACTATCACCAAAAAATTAATTCAACCATTATTCTTTTAATAATATCAATTTTATATCTAAACTATTTGATTTTGGATCAATTTTATTCCTGCAGTTAGCTGCCGTTTAAAATGAAACAAAAGTTGCAGACATGATACTGAAATTTCTTTTGAAATTTCATTTTACCCTCAAACTACCTCTAAAATATCAATTCGAGTAGGAAAACTTCATTTTATTCAGGGATCTAATTGATATTTTAAAAATATTTTGGGGGTAAAATGAAATTTTAAATGAAGTTTGGATGTCAGCAACTTCTGTTTGATTATAAAAAATAATTGATAGTGGGGTAAAATTGATGCAAAATCAAATAATTTAGATAGAAAATTAACATTAATAAAAGAACATGGGTTGAATTGCTTTTTGAGTGATAATTTAGGAGACAAAATGATAATTTCTCTAAGAGTAAGTTTATGTACATATAAACCAAATACAAAATGTGATACAACTCTCTCACAAAAGATAGATTCCACATTATTAGTTGTCTTCCTAGCATTACTATTTCTCTAATACTACATTCTAAACCATAGCTTCCACTCAAATTTGACACTTTAGAATATTATTACTCAAATTTAAATTTATAGGCATTTAATAAGAAGTCTTATATTATAAAATTGTTTGACGCGAAGTCTTGCTCAAAATATTTTATTTTAATAAATCCGATTAGTTTATTTTTTTTTAAAAAAAATACCCACACATGATAATATGTGCGTTTTGCTAAAAGAAAATTATTAGGTGGACTATGCGGCAATGTCATTTACTGATCAATAAATACCATGCCTTCATACTGCAACACAAAATTGTAGGCTTCACTCATTTCACCAATTGCAACTCTCTTGTGGCACCACTTGATCATACCTCAAGAACACTAAATAACTTCTCTTGAGTGAAGCACAATATTTTGATGTGACATTTATTTTTATTTTTTGGAATTTTTTTGCTAAAACTCCCTCAAATGGATTACATCTTGTGAAAAATTCAATTTAAAAAATTTTAATGTCTAAGATCCTTCATCTTTTCTTTTTCTCTTTTTTATTGTCAAAATGACAAATTGAAAATCTTTTGGACATTTTTGCCCATAACTCATTATTTTTCTTTAGTTTCTCATTTTTTCTCAAAATTTTCTATCTTCATATCTCTATTCCTAACAACTCTTTCCACCATCTTCATAGCCATTGTTGAGCTCTCTCTTCACCGTCTTTACCCCTACTGTCATGGAACTCTTTCTCCAACATCTCCACTACCACCGTCGCTGCCCTTCATCACCTCTATGGTTCGTCACCAATGCTATCATATTAGATCTACCATAGGCAACCACTATCTTCATTGTTTGTCTTTATCATCTTAGATCTAAGACCAATGACTTCGGATCTAAGATCAGTTACTTCAAATCTATGCTCTCTCTCTCTCTCTCTCTTTCATAATACTCTATTTTTCGGACAGTAAAATTTCACTCTAGTTTGAACAAATTATAGATTGGAGATCTTAGATCTAAGATCGACGACCTTATAATTTGTGCTCTGTAACGCCCCCAAAATAGATACAATAATCCACCCACAATATCCAATATATGACAACAACAATAATAAGGTTATCTTCCATTAATTCAATACGATATATAAAAGAGAAACACATGCATCATACATTCATAAAGCCTAACTCTGAATCTATAGCATATGTTGCCAGTTTAAGGAGAGGAAGAAGATAAACAGACAAAAATGCCCTAAGGGCTTACATATTTTCAAGATCGTGTTTGGTTACAACAAAATGAGTCATTAGCTCAATACAAGTAAAGTCTAGGCTTGAAAAGAAATAAATACAAAGTAAACAGAAATTGAGCCTTCAGCTCCACAGTCTTCCCAAGCTAAGTTCTTGGCGGAGACATATCACCAGCACCTGAAAATGGTATTTCCCAAGTAGGGTGAGCCAAAACCTAGTAAAAACAATCTAACGCAATATATAAATCTTAGCAAATGTATGAATATGAAGTGCATATACAATGCCTATGACAAAATCATTTGTATTATTACAAAATCATAATATGCCAAGTTTTATATCTCAAGCCATTTTAGTCTTACTTTATTTTATGACAATTCATTTCATCTCAATCCATGAGTTAAATCCATTGTTACCTAGACAATCCAACTGAGGTTATAACCCAGTGATTCTCTAACCAATTCAATCATTATATAAACACTTCAATTTGTCATTTTATGAAAATTTCGTCTGCGGGAATCGACACCTATGTATATATGTGTAGTTTTCAGGACTTTCACCTTGGACACACATGCCAACTTAATTCAATGGAGTCCATCATCTTTCTCCTCACAAACATAAAGTACATCTCTTTTCTTCTTCCAAACATCATACATATACAATGTATTAAAACACAGTCATATTCAATGACAATCGATAAGAGATTAGTTTCAATTCACCTAATCTTTATGCAATTTCTACAACAATCATAGTTATCCTCCGCCGATAGCCCAAAACAGATATTTCTAAACAGATATACAATCTCCAAAATAGATAAACTATCCATATTTTCATAGTTGAAAGATGGCAATCATAGTTCTAAATCGCGGTATCGAGTAACGTAACAGTATCGATCGCGGAGTATCAGTATCGGTAGTATCGACCGGTACGTATCGAGTATCGGGTGTCGCGACTGTGAAATTTCAAAAATCATTTGCAATCCCTCTAAAACTCAATTTTATGCATTTTTTTTTTACTCTTTTAGCATTAATTTATCACATTTTAATCAAAATTTTGATATGTAGAGGCACTTTTGACTCATTTTCAACTAAAGGATATGTATTTATTTTAGTCTCAAGCTTTTATTTGGCATATATGTTAAAATTTTAATATAAAAATTGATGTGGAAATATTTTTTTACTTATTTTCAACAATGAAATACTTCCACATGCACAACAAATTAATAAGAGAAAGAGGGATATGAAAATAAATCATTCGCTTCAGTCATAATCGCATACAAACAATCTACTACAAATCAACAACTCTAAAACTTAGTAATAAAAAGAATTACGTGGTGGTACAGAAGAATCTCCATACCTCACATCACTTTGATCATCACTATGAATTGGTTGGCCTATTTCTCCATATTGATATTCCTGGTAGTAGTTATTGAAAGTGCATTGATCATAAGTGTTGTTGTTGCTGCCACTGCTACTTGATTGTTGTTGTGTCATTGCAAGCCCCCCTCTACCATAATTGAAACCCTCTATATATGGATATTGATGAGGTTGTTGAGAGTAGTTCCAATTTCCCATATAAGGTGGTTGATAGATGTGTGGCGGTGGTTGACTTGGTGGAGGGTAATAAGGATATGGCACTTGGCATATTGGTCGCCAATGTTGAGTTCTCCTTCCATCTTCTTGTCTAACTCCGAGATGTCCAAATTGATTTCTAAGGTCACGATGACCATAAATATCATCAATATGTCGTGAACGCCCAATTGATGCTTCTACATCAGGAGCAAAAATAGAATGTCGTCGTTGCTGTGTAGAATCCCTGTCCCAATCATGATCAATATGATGAATACTGCGTCTACAAGCATGTGCAGAACCTGCAGACTCCTATTGTCCACCACTACCACCACCTGTTGGAGGACAACTGCCATCACTATCATCTCCACTACCACTAGGTAGACTCAAACCGCGACCCTCACTGGAGCCACTTCTAGCAGACCCTGCTCTTTGATGGTATTGAGGTACTTGGCTGCTAATGGCATGATCTCCCTCACAATCATCATCAACAATCAACCAACCTGAGTTATCTTCATCATCCAAGACTGCATATTCTCTCTCTTGAAACCATGGAGTTAATAGATCATCTTCTTCAAATATATAGTCAAGATTGATGGGGTTAAAAGATTCCTCTCTGTCATCTTGGCTTTTTCGTATTGCATGTTTGATCTTTAGCCTCATATTGTAATACACATAAACAAGTTTATTTAATTTTTTATACTTCAACCGATTCCTTGTCTTTGTATGTATCAGGCTAAATGTATTCCAATTGCGCTCACAATTAGAAGAAGACGTGGTTTGGCTCAATACTCTCATAGCCACTTTTTGAAGTGTCGGAGTCGATGTACCATAATGGATCCACCATTCAACTATATACAAATCAATCAATTATTAGTGATTATGTTATAATTTGATATAGAAGTGTTGACAATGTAACAATAATATGTAATTAAAATAGTTAATAGTTGATTGAGTATATAATAATTACCATGATTTGTTGCTTTTATTGCTCTTTGTGCTAACACAGCACCAAAAGAATCTTCTTTATTACAAAATAAAGAGATCCGCAATGAACAAAAGGCAATAAGTAGTTTTACAAACACAATTCACAAGTCAAATAATAAGTTATCAATTTAACTAATATTAAATAATGACTGACTTGGTTTATCACCTGTATTTGCTCGTTTAAATCTTGTAGAAGTCTTGAAATCACATTTTTAACTCCACTCATCACTTCTTGATGATTAGAAAGGTGTTCCCTATATTGAAATATGGGATTTAAAAAATAATCTGCATTCAAATATAAAATAATAATAAAAGTGAGACAAGGAACACATAATTTATAATTTAAATAAATTAAAAATTACTTACCAGCAGCATGCAAGTCCGTGTGTAGTTGGAAAGCCCATCGATTATCAATAATCTTCCAATAATCTACATAATAGCGACAATTTTGTTTGATGGCCAACTTTGCTCTATCCATGGCTTCATATATAAAACCCATTGTGGCCTTTTCATCCCCATCTACAAGTCTAAGCACCTTTAGAAGTGATTCTTGAACTTTTAATACATCTGCCGCCTCGGTCCAAAATTTTTTACTTTGTATAATTTTTTTTGCTTCTTTTGCATCATCCTTTTTGGACCATTTGTTGTGCTTCCACTCTTGAGGATGAAACATATCCTGTAAAGCAGTCTTATGTTTAACAATGCTTTCCAAAGTAATGAAATTGGTGAAAAAGCGTGTGATGACAGATGTAACAACTCTCTATCTCCTGTGAATCTCTTCATGAAATCAAAGACCCAATTGGAGTTGTAA